>JAPZDX010000007.1:23009551-23021717 GCA_029783625.1 Naso annulatus | reverse complement strand
TCCTCCATAAATATTGCTGGAATTACAGGTTAAATAGCTAAATTAAATCACAGCTATTACTGATGATGGAGGGAGGGAGAGAGAAACAGAGATGAGAAAAAGGGAATTAAATCTATACAATTACAGAGGAAACACAGATCACCACAAAGTGTGCGATTAACATAATGAGTGTTAGAGGAGTGCCGTCAGATTATTGCTTCAAATTATTACATACGTCGTTTTTCACTGCGGCCAGCAGCTTTTGGAGAAGACAAACATTGAGAGTGGGACAATGAAAAGCCAGATCAAAGATCCACTGACTCATTTTAAATCTTTAACTGAAATTACACGCTGTTCATGTGTCCTACACTGTTCACAGCACAACATGAAAATGACAGAAAAAGATAGGTAGGTAGGTACATAGGTAGGCTGGTAAGGCTGGTAGGAAGGGATGTAGGCAGGTATGTAGGTAGGGAGGGAGGGAGGAAAGTATGTTGATAGGGAGGTGGATAAGTAAGTAGGTAGGGAGGTAGGTAGGTAGGTAGATAGGTAAGGAGGAGCTTAGGTATCTAAGTAGGTGGATAGGTCAGTAGGTAGGGAGGGATGTATGTGAGTAGGTGGGTAGGTAGGTAGGTAGTTAGGTACATACAGTAAGTAGGTAGGCAGGAAAGGGGGAAGGGAGGTAGCTATGTAAACAGTTGGGTGGGTAAGTAGGCAGGTAGGTAGAGGTTTATAGGTTAGCCAGCTGCCTAGACAACACAAGCCCCTCACTTTAACTGTGTTAGTGTTGTCCAAAATATCGATTTCTCATTAGATATTGATACTGAATATTTTAAAACAGTTCCAATATTCATTTTCCACACTAATGATACCAGCTGTGCTTTCTCCTGTGTTTTAACCCCAACAGCAGGCTAATCCACACACACACACACTGAAGTTCCCATTCAAGGCAGATGACCTTGGAAAGCTCAAAGTTTTAAGGAAGTCCATGTGAAAGAGATTCCACATAACAGTGCTGACCAAAGGTACTAACATGATCAGTTCAACAAAGCACCCGAGGGACCGACACGCCAACATATTACAAACAATTCAAGAGGATGGTGACAGCTCCTGTTTCATCGTTACTGAAGCGTTAAACTACAAGGCCAAGGATGAAGGTTGTCCCCTTCCCTCAAGCTAGCCAGCACTGTAGGTAGGTGGATAAATGGATGGATGGACAGATGGACAGACAGGTGGACGAACAGACTAACAGACGGATGAATGGATTAAATCAACAAAGTATTTTCCACCGTTAAAAAACAGATTATACCAAAGCCTCAACAACTGGGAAAAGAGTATTGCTGAACTCAAGGGGCCCCAAAAACTCCAGCCACAAAAGTTTATGCCAATTTTATTGAAAAATCATGTGGATATATGCACCAGTCAAGCACAGTACACACTGCAACATCTTCCATTGCAGAAAAATAGTACACATTGTACAAAGATGAAGAGGAAAAGGGAATTAATCGCACATTATTTTTGCCACTCGGGCCCATAGCAGGTTAAACCAGCAATGCATGAGACTTATGTCTTAAAAAAAATAAATTGATTTAAAAAAATTCTGCTTTGTTGTTTTTAATTACATTTTTGCATATTACATACAACACAAATTATATCACTTAATATTTCATACTTCTAATTATTTGAATTAATCCATTTGTAATTACAACTTGCACAAAATCTACAGTTTAAACAACAGAAATGTGTCAAGCCTGATTCTTCAAGTCCTCCACTGATAGTCGAACCATGTTTTTTTTCTCTGTACTCCAAAAAAAGCTGAAACGTAAGTCTAATTTAGCCATCAGGTTTGACTTCCAAACTCTGAGGCAATGGCTGGTTCAGAGACTCTCAGCAGCGGCAGCCACTAACCTGCGTCTCACTGCCACATGTGAGCTCGCTGTCCCTCAAACCTCTGACTGAAGTGAAGCTGGTGATTCAGTCTCCAGTGTGGCTGCAGAGTGTTGCTTCATAACTAAAGTAACACACCATGAAAAGTCGTCTGTCTGAGGCAAAGATATAAAACCAAATGATAATCGTATCAGCAATCTTCTTTGATGTGTCTTGTTATGCACAAGCGTGCACACATTGAAATCCATGCAGACGGGGAATAATATTTGAATTCAGGCCTGCCTACAGCAGGTCAAACGATGTAAACGGTTTTGTTATTCATATTTTGTTGTAACTGTCTAATTCTGAACTGACTTATATGAAAGTACAAGCAGATGAGAGGAGAAGGATCCCGCACACAATCCAATTCTTGCAAAAAAGTTTATTGAATGTACAAGGTTTTGGTCCCGTGGACCTTCATCAGATAAACCCAAGCATCGAATCGTGTGCAGGATTATTCTCCTCTCAACTCTCTAATTCTGTAAAAATGGCACCATTCATATTTGCCCGCCCAGGCTGTGGTGTGTCCCCCGCTGTCACGGCGGGGGACACAGACACACCACACACACAGAGACTCATGTATGCTGACATGAAAGTGACCACACGGGCATGGTCTCTTATTTTTACTACATGCACTCAAAAATTAATTATATGCAAAGTTTCGTTCTCTGTATTAGAATTTACTGTGATCGAGGTGAAGGACTATGTCAAGCCCTAGGACTATAAACAAATCACTTTGTTATATTTTTAAAAACTAACCATGTAGACTCCCAAGATGTGGGCAGTTTGTCAAAATAATGCCTGTTTTTTAAAAATTTTCCTCACATTTTCTGAGATTTTGTCTGACTGGGGCTGCTGGTTCCTAGGCATGCTTGTTTATAAAGGCTCACAAATGACTCAGGGAGGCGTCCACTTTGGCTGGAAACCTTGAGACTACAATTTTTTGGGTTAGGTAAGGTTGTTCAAATCAAATTACTGCAGTTTTAATCCTAGCTCATCTTTCCTCCTCTTTCTGTCTAATTCATCTGTCTCTTTCATTTCATCTCTCTGGGTAGTGCAGTACTGTACTCTTCTCCTACTGTGTCCCACCACTTGATCTCTCAATCAAGAAGGCTTACAAATGCTGTGGCGTACAGAAGCCCCTATTCCCTCTATCCTATCAAACGTGGATTAGAGACCTGAGGTGGTTTGCATACAGGAAGTGCAGCAGCAGAGAAGGGCTTGATGTAAGGGGGGCAATGTCAGCACTGAGACATTTACATGCAGCACCAAGCTGATGTGAACCACAGGTACAGTGTGTGTGTGTGTGTGTGTGTGTGTGTGTGTGTGTGTGTGTGTGCGTGTGTGCGTGTGTGTGTTCCCTTCTTTGCCTTTTGTCAAACTTGTATAAAGTTTCCTGCTTTGTGTTTTTTGTTTCACATTGTTAAGTCAGCAGCTCATTAAAGCAACATCATGTAACTAACTAAGGTAACAGCTATGAGCAGTGGCCCCGACTTGGGTTCAACATTTGGGGGGGGGGGTAAAGTTTGATGACATCATCATGCTAGTAGGATTGTTTCAGTATAATGTCTTAAAGGCCCAACGTAAAAATATATGTATAAAGTTGCTTAAATTAAGTGGAAAATTATTTTATCGTTTTTTATTTAAGCACCACTTTTTTTAAAATGAATTTATGAAAACACCATCAAATATGGGTTGAAGCAGAAATTTTTGTTAGATAAAAATATTTTGTGAATTTTGTTAATTATTTTATCCACATCGTTTTAATAAATTTGGACTTTTTCACTTTTAAACACTGAGGTTATGAGACATAATCACAGCGAAACTTTGATAGATACCTTTCCTTCTTTAGCAGGGCACATAGCTACTAATTAATTTCAAGTCATTTTTAATTGAAGAATCAGCCTTGGACAGATGGCACATGTAGGCTATGCCTTCTCTAGTCGCCATTCAACCATAAAAAGCTCTAAAAAAAACAAGGCTTATTTCTCACTGAAATCAAGAAAGGACTTGCATTCTGTGAGGTTTGTGGATTTTTATTTATCCACACAAGCAGTTACGTGCATGATCAGTATTGCTGAGTGATAATAGGTTAGGCTACCGCTTGCGGATATGTATTGCGTTGCACCTAAAATTGATCTAGAATGTCTATGCTTGTCAGTGGTTGGCGATGGGAGAGGAGAGAAGCTGAACTGCAGACTGTAGCAGTTTTCTCTTTTTATTGCAACAAAATGACCCACCATTTTAATGAACAATATAGGCTATAATAGGCTCTGATGGCCACTGGAAAACAGCCAGATCTTACCACAGTGTCTCAGGATTGGGTGCTGCTTCCTTTTGTGCTCCTCCAAAACCAACGAGACCCTGGGCTGACAACTCCAGTGTCATTTGAAACTATTTGCCAGACATATTCATTGATCAGATCGATGGTGGTCTACTTAGCGGATGAGAGTGATGTTAATGTTATCAAGTTTTGGGGTTTTTTTTGTTTTTTTACATCCACCTTCCTAGTTCTTCTGTTTCCTTTTCACTGATGAACGCACATTACCTCCACCTACTTGTCTGGAGAGTTTTCTGCTATGCAGGCGCAGAACTTACATGGTAGCTGACTGTCCCCTTCACTGTTTGTGCTGTGTTCAAGTACAGCTTTTTTGTCCAAAACACCGGTGACATGATGAGACCAGTTGGCTTTTCTGGCTGCTACTTCTTTTCTGTCAGTTTGGTGTGTCAGGGCCTTTACACATTTTGTACTCACTTTGATCATCTCAACAAAGAGTCTGTGTAAAGTATACTCCTGGAGAAGCAGCCAGTCTCAGTATCTACAAAAGATGTGAGAACTCTTGAGAGTCAATATGAGTTAAGCTGCTGGGCCTGATAACATCCCTGATTGTGTGCGAAAAAAAAAAAAAGTGCCAATCAGCTAGCAGATGTTATGATAGAACTGTTATAGGAGGGTGGTCCTACCCGCTTCAAGACTGTCCCAAATATACTTGTAACTAAAAAATCTCCAGTGTGAATCTAAACGACCAACTCCTTTTGGCACTCACCCCCATTCTGATGAAGGGCTTTGAGAGACTGGTTCTCCAGCACATGAAGAACAACACCTCAGCCAGCCTGGAACCTCACCAGTTTGCATTCAGAACCAACAGATCCACAGAGGATGCCATCTCCACTGCCCTCCACTCAGTCTTCACACACCTTAAAAGTGACAACACTTACATCATAATGCTGTTTGTTGGTTGCAGCTCAGCATTCAACACAATCTCCCTCATGAAGCTGACTGAAAAAACTTGTGAAAATCTGCTCGAGTATCATAATCTGCAACTGGGTAGTGGACTTCCTCACAAACCCTTGACAGTCCTGATTGGACACATATCCTTCACTCTAGCGCCTAACTCTGCAGCCCCCCAGGGTTGTATGCTCAGCCCCCTCATATTCACTACACCCATGATAGCAACCCCTGACATGGATAAATCTCCATGTGAACTAAATGCCGATGATACTGACAACATCAGCCAGATTTCTGGCAACAGTAAGAGTTTATATCAGGAAGAAATCACAAGACTTACAAACAGGTGCACAGAAAACAACCTTCTGTTCAACATCAGCAAAACCTAGGAGGTGATAGTTTAGTGTAGGAAAAAGGAGGCAAAGACACACACCACTGTCTACATTAATGGAGCTGACATGAGCAGATAACATTTCCTAGGAATCAACATCACGGAGAACTTGACGTCTACATCACACATCTTCAACCTAGTAGGAAAAAAATAATAAAAAGCACAAAAACCCTTTTAAAAAAAATTTAAATTTCAGTAACATAATTCAGGTGCAGCAGGTGATTAAAACGGCTTAGAACATCTTTGGTGACCATTTACCAAGCATCAGTAATTGGCATCAGTGAGATGAGATGCCTGTGTAGAGACCAAAAGATGTAAAAGACAATACCCACCTCAACTACACCCGTCCAGCCTGCTGCTGCCTGACAAGAGATGTAGAACTATTCACTCAAGACTCCTCAATCTATCCTCAGCAGTCGAACATAAAAAGTAATTTTATGTGAATAAAATTACAGATTATTTATACATTTAAATCTTGTTCTGGTTGAGTAGTAGGGGACCATGTCTGTATTTTTCTTCTTCTACTTTAAGCTGTGAACTTTTAATCATTCCTTACACTATACATCGTACATTGTGAGGACAGTTTTAACCATAAGTGTATGGACAGATTTTGAAAAAGCAAGGATATTTTGGCTGGTTCAAATGCTTAAAACTAACTGTTTGACAGTTATGACTGGCCCAATAGGGTCATTTCTCATTTTTACCACTACCCCAACCTGTTCCCCTTCACCGCGCCCCTTGGATCTGAGTTACAAGGGGTAGTGGTTGAATCTGCCCCTTCAAAATGGAACACCCCTTCAAGAATGCAATTTGTAATCAATAGTTGCCAATGGCTTTCATGTAAGCAGATGCAAAGTGTTCTTGCTGGAGCTATACAACATGGCTTTATACACCTCCAGATGATGCTATGAAAAAAAACGCGACTTCCTTAAGTTTTCCAACGTGTGTAGGACTTCCACAGCTCCACAAAAAGAGATAAATTTGTATATCGGCCATAGTTAATGACAGAGGAAATGGCAAGCCCCCCTACTTTCTGATATCCCCGCTTTGACTGTGTGTAGAAACTGAGCCGTGCAACCAAACTTTATACACTGTGGGATTATGTTATGAACACAGACATGGCATTGTTAAGTTTTACAAGGTGTGTAGGACCTCCACAACTAAAGCAGGGCAACAATAACGGTTATATCAGCTGTAGTAATGACAAAAAAATAGAAAGTCTCCTCCTCCTCTGAACGGGCTTCTATAAATGGACTGTGTATTTCCTGCGCTCACGCCAGTGATGGGATTGAACACAAATTATGGTGTCGTGGAGTACGATGGTTGTCGGAATTTTTAAATCTTTATTGATGGACAAAATACTTGATTTGTGAATTTATATGGTTGCCTTCATCACTTCCGCAGCGATCTTGTAAATGATTTGCAAGGCATCATAACCCTCCATTTGGCTTACTGGATTAGTGGTTAGCAATGTTGCCTCAAAGCAAGAAGGTCCTGGGTTCGATACCCAGCTGAGGTAGGACCTTTCTGTGTAAAGTTTGCATGTTCTCACACGTCTGCGTGGGTTCACTTGGGGTACTTCAACAGTCCAAAGACATGCAGGTTAATTGGTGACTCTAAATTGCCTGTAGTTGTGAATGTGATTGAGCCCATTGGTATAGACCGTCGGTTTAAGGCAGAATCAGGTTTAGGTTAAGTTTCGTCATTTAGTCGTGTTAAATGTGGTTGTGGTAGATAGTATGTTGTCAGGAATGCATCAGGTAAAGGAAGCTCCTCACATGTGTAGTACAGGTACTATACAAAAGTACAAATATACATTATATGTTTTTTTATGTGTATGTGTGTGTGTGTGTGAGAGAGAGAGAGAGAGAGAGAGACTTTCTGTCTGTCTTTGCAGCTGTTAACAAATTAGAGGGATTACCAGAAGAGAGTGCAAGTGCGTACTAGTTAATCCCCTACATTGGCCTGCACCACTGCACCTGGGCAGTGTGTGTCATGCATGTGTGTATGTATGTGCAAGAAAGATAGGTAGGGAGGGGCTCTGTTAGCGCATAGCTGTAGCTTCAGAGGTATTTTACAAAATAATCCTTTAGTTTTTTTGTTTGTTTTTAAGTGTAGGCACACCTCAGAGCTGTTTTGCA
Source organism: Naso annulatus (assembly GCA_029783625.1). Classification (NCBI taxonomy): domain Eukaryota; kingdom Metazoa; phylum Chordata; class Actinopteri; order Acanthuriformes; family Acanthuridae; genus Naso; species Naso annulatus. The sequence continues at coordinate 23,014,051 of JAPZDX010000007.1, read as the reverse complement.
TCATTTAGTTGAGGTCATTTAGTTCAAATGAAGGAAAATCTTAATGCCACAGTCTTAATCTGTTATGGTTTGTGTTCACAGTTAAATCTTTTTTTTTTGCTGTTGTTGTCAAGCTCCCTGAGTTTTTTTGTCTGTCTGTCTGTCTTTCCTGTTTTATTTTGGTAATTTTTGCCTTGTTTTTTATTGCATGTACTGTCATGTTTCCCTCGTCTTCACCTGCCCCTTCTTAACGTGTTTCCTCTGTGTTGATTAACCCGCCTTTGTTGTTTTGTCTGTTTTCACCCCATGATCCTGCTGCATTTCCTGATCCTGTCTCCATGTCCTCCTGCTCTTTCTGTTCCTTGGGACCCTCGTTTGTTTTTTCAGTTTTTGTATTTTGTTGGAGTTCACTTTGCCTTCGTTACTTTCTCTTTTTGAAGAACCTTTATCGGCTTTGCTAAGTTCCATTTTTACATTGTTGTGTCTTGCTTTTAGGTCCCTTTGGTTCAAATGTGACACCATGAACTGACAGACATGGGCCATCCTGCCACATCTTGCACCTGGAGTCATCTTCTGGGAAGCCCTCCAGAAAGAAGTGATCTCACCGTTATCCTGCCTAACTGATCTCTCCTCAGCCACCAAGTGACATGGAGGTCCAGCTGCCCAGCACGCACAACTTTCTTTTGTCCATTGTCCTGACTGACATCCTGGCTATTCCTGCTTCAGGCGTCCTTGCTAACCTCCAGTCTGTTCCTGCATTAGGGAGCCTAGCCAATGTCCTACTTGTTCTTGCCTCCAGTGCCGGAGCAGCAGCAGTTCCTGGTGGTGCTTTAGCAGCCTGCTGTTTCTCTGGCTTCACCAGCTGACATACCACTACTGCAGCAATCAGTCTCCAATCCTGCAGCTCTGCTGCTCTGCCGCTGGCCTCTACTCGTTTGCCTTCAGCCCACCTGTCCTGTCACAGGCCTCCAGTCCAGGGGTCTCATATAAACTTTGTGTATGAACAAAGCAGGGCCTGAAAGAGTTCTCACTTCACATTTCTCACACAACAGTGGTGATTGAGAAAAACAAACTTGACAGGAGAATGAGTGCTCCTGTGAGTAAACTTTGAGTAATGCGATTTCCATGTCAGGAAATTTAGCTTCTTTGTATTTCTTTCAGTAGAAGCTGTGATTCATCTGAAAGACCCATTGATCAGCTGTCTCATGTAGGCCTGTAGGGTATGTGTCATTTCTCTTGAGCTGCTGAGTTGAAAGTGGACATGTAGAGAGCAAAATCTGAGGCTGATATACCTGCGCACCTTTCCAAGTGGCCTGTGATTTAAAAGTGAAGACTGCATGCGAGTGTGTGTTAGCCAAGTTTTATAAATCTGTTATTTGGCAAATGCCAATTTCTGCCTTTGGGCACAAGTAGAACAAAGTGTTTTATGCTGATCTCAAGCATTCAGTCTCTGGTTCTGTACTTCAGTTGTCTGACTCTTGCCCTGGTCCTCTGCTTCTTTGCCGCAGGCTGGCAACTCTGCCTCCAGAGGGTCATCTGTGGTGATGGCCTCTAGCTTGACCTCTACAGGGGTTCAATCTTTGCCCCCAGCCTTCTGTTTTTGCCTCTAGAGTGGCTCTGCCTTTGCCACCAGCCTCCAGAGGAACTTCGCCTTCGCCGCTGGTCTCCAGATCGACTTCCTGAATGGTTCCATCCACCTGTCTATTTTCTTGGTTGTACTCCAAATTTCATTCCTGCTTCCTAGTCACCTTTTGGTCCTGACTCCCAGTCACCCTCTAGACCTGCTTTGCCCTTCCGACCTTCCTCTCGGCAGTCCTCATGTGGTCCTGCCTTGTCCTGTACCCAGACTTTCTGATGAGATTTGTGGCCCCAGCTTCAAGCTTACAGTTTCACTGTGTTTTCTTGAGTTTTGGTACTTTCTTTGCCCTTTTTGCTTTCTCACTTTTTTTGTTAACATTTATTGCCTTTTGTTATTAAATCTAAATGGGGTTTTTTCAGTTCCACTTTTGCGTTATTGTGTATTTCTTTTGGGTCCCTTCTGTTAAATGTTACAAAATCATAACCATGTTTGTAACTGTAGCAACTGTTGGTGAAAGGCTCTTTTGCTGCAAAATGGCAGTTGCCCAGTGTCTCTTGGAAATTTGTCGCATTTAGGAACATCCCACACCTCATTATTTATACCCAATGCGAATGTTAGTGTCAGTGAAAGTAGTTTTGTTTTTGATGTCCTGATTGGAGGTAGGGGAAGGTGGCTAATGACTACAGTTTTATGCAGGGCACAGACCAGAAATTATTATGAGCCATACTTTACATAATTTATTTTCCATGAGCGTGATCTTGTACTCAACCTTAACCATACCAAAGCAGACCTTGTCAGCCATCATGAAATCCTCACTAATACTGTTCTGGATGGATGGGAGAAACCACTGTAGCCAGTTTCCATCATCCGGTAAAAGAGCTTCTAAGAAGAGTGGAGGCTCTTATACATGCATTGTAATGGGATCTTTGACATCTAATTTCAACCATTTTAATATGTTCTACAATATCATGAAAGCTATGTTTTGGATAAGGCTTGGCAAAGATCATGAAAGTCTTGGGCAGGATAGCCACTCTGGTCTCTTGCATAAAAGTCACATTTTCTACCTATTCATGCTCTTTCCCTTTAACTTACTACACATGTGGGACACTGATTGCTGCATTGGCACTGAAAAATCATAAAATTATTTAATCATAATATCTTTTATAACCTAGAACTCGGTTTTGTGTTGTCAGTATATGCTGGGTTTATGATAACAAATACACTTGTTTATATTTAGAAAAATGCAAAGAAATAAACAGTTAATATTGGAAGGGGATTTGGAAATGTTAAATTCTTGCAAAAATACATTTTGTGTTACGTAATGTATGTCGCCATAGCCCTCGCAGGTTTTAAATTTCTAGAAATCAACTTTAATTGTCTCGAATATGTGACTGTGGAATGTTGCATGGCTTATTTTATGAAACCAGAGCTAATGACGTGGAAGGCAGCAAAGAATAAAACCCTTTAGTAAAATAAACAGCATATGGAGAAAGATTTGTGCAAGCTAGTATTCAATTGCAGAATGTATAAAATGATCTTTTTTCATTTGTTTTTCAGTGTTTAGTATTGTGTAATGCAGCTCCTCCGTGGAGACCCGAAGTGTTTATGCCTTTTGAAATTTAGTCTTTGACATCTTGTTAGGTGAAGTGTTGGATTGCTCTTTTTAGCCACAACAGGGCAACTGTGCCATGAACCTGATTTGACCAGGACAAAGCGCTCCAGCACATTTTTGGATTCCCCCCCGAACCTCTCTCTCTCTCTCCTCTATGTCTCCCTGTCACTTGTCCCATCCAAATCCTCTCCACACTCCCCTCTCTTTATATAAAGCTCCTCTAAATTATACAATGTCAACTGTGAGTCTCCTGAAACCCCCACTCACTCTCTCTCTCTCTCTCTCTCACACACACACACACACACACACACACACGCACACACACAAGAGTCTCATTCCAGACTATGATGTAGCCTGACCTGCCCTTCTGAACACGACATATAATAGTACTGCCTGACACTAGTTTTAAGAAAGATTTCTCTCTCTCTCTCTGCTGTATTTGCGACTCTTTTTCCACCAGTAAACCAAACATAGTTGAGTGTCATCATGTGTGCATGATTTCCAACATTATGTCCCCTAATCAGCTGTTTTTTTTCAGAGTGAAGGCTTGTTTTTTTCTTGTCAATGAAACATTTGGAAACTATTTAAGTAACTTCTTTTCTAGAAAATGACAAAACAGAAGAAGACACATTTGAGCTGTTTGACTTCACCTGTAAAAACAGAGGTGGGAAAAAGAGGTTTGTTGGGGTGGAAGAAGAGGTAAAGCAGATAGAGGAGAGAAGGGCTGAAATGTGAGGAGTCTGTGGTCTGAATGTTATGGTCAGACTCTACTTGTTTATACAAAAATGGAAGCGAGAAGTAGATGCGACGAGGGAGGGGAGGTAGAGGGGGGCAGGTCGAGGACAAGAGCAGATCCAGACCAGATGGAGGTTAGAGCAGGGCATGGATGGAGAGAGGAAGGAGGGGACAGGTCTGTGTTGGAGGCCCTTATAAGGCCTGAATGACTAAAGAGATCTGGTACGGCAGCAGAGCCACTGCGAAAATGTATACCTACAAGCAGGGACGTGTGGCAGCATCTGCCCATCTGCAGTTAGTCAGTACCTCTATTTATTTTACATATAATATTGCATACAACTGTTGTACCATAAAACTTTAATAATTACATTATAGTTAAAATTCTGTTTTGTTACAGTTTGGGTCTTATGTTTATAGTTTTGTCCATCATTTTTATCTTTATGATAACATTGATAACACTACAATGAAGTTTGAAGTAAGAAACTTGAAAAGTTACATCATCAGGTAGATTGTTAATAATATCATGATTGTCTAAACCAATTTATTTGCAAAGTGAACCCAATATTGAGCAATAATATCTCATCTTATTGTATAG
>JAPZDX010000007.1:22997890-23007890 GCA_029783625.1 Naso annulatus | reverse complement strand
CTCGTGCTAGTGTTTGGATCCCAGCCTGTTCCACTTCTCATTAGACTCAGACCTGACTATTTAGGTCAAGGCGAGATCCGCGGCTGGATGCGCGCTGCATGTCTCTGTGTGTATGAGTGCTTTGTCTGGCTGTTGTGGTCAAGCTCAAATCAAGCTCCTCTGAATTCACTGATCTAATTTCCCTCACTAGACTTCCCTCTAAAGCCAGACAGACTGCTATGCTGTGTAGGCAGCCAAAACGGGAGGCCTGCTATGGGCCAAGGTCTGCTGGCGGCAGGTCGCACATTATCCATCGACCAATCACAGCTTTTGCAGGTGATGAAAGAATTTCAGATCCTGTGATTGTTGTGGAAGCCTGCATGGACACTTTTAGTTCAGCAGTGTACCTGTAACTTGATTTGTTGTTGTGACTGAGTTAAAAACATTCTTATCTTGATAAATACATTCATATGTCAAATAAAGAAACACAAGTATCCAGTGGATTAAATTGCAGAACAGTACAGTATGATTTCCTTAGGACAATATGGGCCTCTTGTCATGGTGACTCTGGCCTGCATGTTCTGGCCTGGTACCACAGGTTGGGACACTGATGTAGTTAATAAAAACACTTTGGAGATGACCTGATCTGTTCTGTCTAACTTTGTGTGGTATCACTCAAAAGTAGACTCAAAGCATATTCTTTGCTGAGCTGACAGAGAGAATGATCATGATCGGCCTCTTAGACACCTCTGAGACACACTGTGGCGCAGCCGGTGGGACCATGAGCATTTACTATTTACTTATAGCCGCCTTTTACTAGCGTGCTCATGGCACAGCCGGAACGTGGCGCACACGCATCTGGTGTAATCTAGCTGTTAGACAAGAAGAGAGATTACATTGCGGCTACCAACCTGCAATTTCCTTCCAGGTATGCTGAAAGCTTTAATGTAATGCCAAATGGGCAATTATTATTATTATTATTGGCTATTTGTGTTACTAAATGGGCCAAAAAATTTTGCTGTGCCGCATGCACCAAAGGTTGTGTAAAAAAAACAAACATCCTTTTTGTTGTCATTTTGATCATCATGGTGGTAAAAATCCCACAATAATCTTTTATTACCTCTCATTTTATTGTTATTATTATAATAATGAGACGTAACATTAACTAGCATTTCATTATCAAATACAACTCAGTGAAAATGAGGATGCACTCATTCCACATAAAACACCACCGGAACTTCATTAGATCAATTCTAGCAAACTCCGCATCACCACATCTGTTTTAATTCCGCATTCTTTGGTCACGCTCAGGTTAAAACACAAAAAACACAAGATTCTTCCGCCAGGCATGTTTGTAATCAGCACTGACTGCGTTATCTTCACCTCAACAGTCTCCATGTTTGTGCATATCTATTATATAGAGCAATATTGCCTACCAACACAACTTAGGCAATGAAGTCATGCATGTGAGTTCAGAGACAAGATTCACAACAGCTACTTGATCAACACTCACCACCAACTGGACAGTGGGTTCTACTACACGTGGTTTACAAGTAGTTGTTGACGTGTGACTTACTCATATTACAATAGATCTGTCAAAATGAGAAACAGCCTTCAAATGTTTCTATCATCATGAAAAGTATTCAGTCAGTAATGGAAAATATTTGGTTACATGACCCTTATCATGCACATTCAAATGTGTGGGTGGACAGTTACATAGCACACAAGCATTCATGTGTAGGGATATGGAAAAGCAGAGATGTAAGGATGTTGCTACAATTATCATAACCATATACTCCATACCAGCGCTTCTCAAACTATGGGCCAGGCCCCCCCAAATAAATGAAATAACTGTATATTCAATAAAATGTTGGTGTTTTAGCAGGTTTGCTTTTAACTGTGCAAAATACTGCATTACCAAGAGGACTCTGTAAGTTGCAGTGGTATGCTGAGCAAATCCTGTCGTCGTGACAGTTTTGTTACTCAATCAAGGGCTCTCTCAACTCTCTCAATTGCTCTAGCTGAGAAATGACAAGCTCGTGCTGCAAAAATTTCATCCAGCTACTAGCTAGCCTCAGTCTGCTCTAAACAAAAGCATTTTGATGCTCATTTCAATACATCTGCAGCAGAACGGTGAATGAATGAAGAACCCGAAGCTAAAAAATATTGTCCATTCAATCGCAAGTACGACCAAATATACATTAAGCTTGGTTTTGTATCCACAATAGTTGCCCACCAGAGCCTGTCTGTGTAATCTGCCAAATGGTTCTCAGCAATGAAGCAATGAAACCATCAAAAATGTGCAGACATTGGAAGACCAAGCGTGTACATCTCAAGGAAAAATCTAAAGAATTTTTGAAAAGAAAGAAAGATGAAATGGCCAACCAGAGCAAAAATTACGTAAATGGGCCCCGGGGGTTGAGGGCCACACATTACTGGGCCCTGGCACAAAAAAGTTTGAGAAAGGCTGCTCTATACTGACCAACTCAGTTGCCTTGTGGGTAGAATGTCCACCCTGAGTTTGGGAGGTCAGGGTTCAGTCCCTGGCTGAGTCATACCAAATACTATAAAAATGATACCTGATGTCTCTTTACTTGGCACTCAGCATGAAGGGTTGAATTGCAGGTAAGTATCACTGACATCCTAGCCTCGTGTCAAGGGGGTATACTTGTGCATCAAGCCCTACTGGCCTTAATGGCTCTCAAAGGCTATGTATTATGTCCTTTACCCTGGGGTGTTTTTAGCAATGCAACCTATACACGGGTTATGAGAAGCGTTTATTTCAGAACTGTTGTTCCATCCCTCCCAGTGCGTATATGCAGGATTTCTAATTAGATTAGTTGTAGTGAAAGTTGTCATCCCCAGCAAGCATCGTTTACTTGGCCAACCCTCAAACCCTCTCTGACACCAGTGAAGGGCAATTTTAGCCAAATTAACATGTAGAAAAGACTGTATCCATGTAGCAAGGTGCCTAATTCACAGAAACATTCTCTAACTACCTAAACTAGATATCATTCAAATGGATTGCTTGCTTTCCTGGGAACAGGACACGGGTTGCTTTCTCAGGAGAATAACTATGTATGTTATCAATTTATTTACAGATGAAAAAAAGACAGAAGGCTGCAGCCCAGGTCCTTTCCTCAGGCCATCCTTTTAAAATCTGTGTTGTTGCCCACAGAAATCAATAGAACAACTGTAGCTAGCAAGCTTTGTTCATCTTTTCCTCTGAGTAAATAATTCAGGGGTGTCAGGGGGGTAAGTCAAAGCTTTGATACAGAAGTAAGGGTTTGAGTTTTGAGTGGGAAATGTATACCCCTCCTTATCCATTTTTTTCTCGAGGGTCATGGGGAGTTGAGAGTAGCTAAGTATTTAGTTGTGGGTGCACCACCACCAATAATGTCACTCTGTCACATCAAATAGATAAATTTAAGGGCCGCAGACAGCAACACATGCTAAATGAAGGAAAAAGTGAGTTAGTTGATCTCGCTGTAGTGGCGGAAGGGTAGTGCTGAGGGGGGAAAGGGATGATAAGAAGTACACCTTAAACTCATTAATACGTGTCTTCCAAACATGTCCAGAGAGGAGTCCACAGAAAAATAGCTTAAGCACCTCACTAATTACACAGCAAGGTTGGGAAAAAGTTCATGGTGGATGAAGTGTTAAACACCGATAGAGGATTGGCTAAAGGGTGATACTGAGACCTATGGGGCTTTGAGATTAATAAGGGTCCTTAAGAGCTCTTAAAGGGTTTTAAGGGATTGGAGCTATAACAGCCAAACAATGTAATACCAAACCATCTGATGACATAAACAAGATAGGTTTAAGCTCCTGTTGTTTCATAAACTTTGATTGTGAGTCATCCCTCCTCATGTGTAGCCTGAGTTCTTAGTATGGGAAATTGGGAGGACATAAACCCTCCTAAACAAGGGGATCAACATGTATTTGTCAGGCTATGCCACCCTTGGCTGCATGCACATACAGTACACACAACACATACACAGCAAGGCAGCAAACACTCTCAGCAAAGTCGCTAAACCTCAGTGTCCCACCTTCACCACGGACACACAAAGCCTTCAGTCTCTTGTAATTGATGTTTAAATCCTTCCTAACATCCCTCCATCCCATATTCTTTACCAAACATGGATTGCGCCGACACAGGGCCCCTAATCCTTCCCAGTTTAACCAAGTGAGAAATTAGCTTTTGTTAAGTGGTGATTTGGCCAGTGCTAAACGCCAACAGCCCATTGTAGAGGAGAGGAGCAGGCATGAGTGCCCCCAATGCTGCAAAACACTGTGGTAATCTAATCTTGTCCATGTGGCTGGATTTGAGCTGCTGATGCCTGCTACTATGTCATGACAAAATCGACAAGTTATTTCTAGCTGAAAGCTATGAGAGTTGACGATGACCAGCATACGAAATATTTTCTATGGCATATCCCAGGCCTGATGACTGTCTGGTTTTTCCCTGTTGTGGCAAAAAGATACCAGAGGTCTACTGCGCACAGAGTAAAGACACAGGAAGGGCAATATCCAAAGTAAGACCACTATAACTCTATCAATCCATCCATCCATCTTTTGAATTCACACTTTTCCGTAAGTAAGCACTTTATTTGAAAGAAAAAGTGGTTTGTCAGCACTAGTAGCTCTGTTTTGATAATATACATTAACTAAAATTGCAACTGCTGGCTTAGCTTTGTGGTAACTTAATGTTACGTTTAACGTTACCCTTGATATTGTAAGCTCATTATGTTAGGTTAGCTCTCAGATAAAGTGTGGTGAATTAAGTCTTTGTCTTGTGTTGTCACTAAACTTTACCTGGCTGAGTTGTCATTCATTCAAAACCACAATGCCAGGTGGCAGAGACAGCAGCAGCAATAAGCGTTCACTTATATTGAGTTTTCAGTCTTGCTTCGCTCGGAGCTTATTAAAATTAATCACCAGACGGCGCTTTAAATTGAAACAGTAAGTAGAAATGTTGCGGATTGGTGTAAGCAGACCTTGTTGAGATTATGAGTTCAACATACTCAGGTCAGCAAGGGTTCCCCCTGACTCTGTCCTATTTATTTATTTATTTATTCATTTATTTTTGTACCAAAGTTTTGTTTTACTTTTTACTAACAGTAAGGCTAGGAATCGGTTTCGTACTGCTTTTATGCAAATAATAAAGCTAGCAGCATGGTAGGACATACAAATGCTTCATAATTAGTAGTCTAGTTTAACTAAGTTAGCAGCAGCTATGCAGATGATAGAGATGACTCAAACAGAGAAGACTACAGACTGTAGAGTTAAGTTAGCCACTGAGCTCACTTACACCATGTGCAGCATTTTACCTCATGCCAGAAACGCTTCAACACAGCCTTTTTGCTTGAAAAATACTGTTTGGATGCAGGCCCTTAGAGATTCTCAGTGGCACATTTGAAGTAAAGATAGATAAGATAATGTTTGGCTTTATTTCTATTTTAAATACTACGACAAACAGGTCAATATCAAGAAATCAGTCCAGCAAGAAAATAAGTCTGACAAGGAGCAGGCAGAATAATCATAAGTCCGGTTAATGAGTCCAATAATAGAAGAAGGACTGCCAAAGGAATCGGATACTGGTAAGAAAAGTAGTGAGGAAAAGTGGGAGAGGGAAATGAGGTGAATGCAGGCGTGGATGAATCTCATGACAAGGAAGTTGTTTTTATAGCATGAAGAAAGAAAAACATGACAGGCTAACTATTAGCTGACAGGGCATGAGTTGACTCAGTTACATCATCTACGGATATACTTTGTGATTGTGGACTGCAGTATGGCAAGATTTTTCACTTTGACTTAGTTTAAACACACATCTATAAATACATTACACACAAGACATTGAACAAGGGTGAATAGTTGATGTATGTATATACAATTAATAGTAGCTCATTTCTGAACACAAATCTGTTTTCTGCTAACTTTCTAAACTTTACCCTCTACATTTCTTTTTGTAAAATATTTGTTTTTCTACATGTGGAATCTACGAAAGCTCGGAAATCATTTTTTAATGTAAGTTTTATATGCTCTTAAGTAATTTATAATCTCTCATTAGAGAAATATCACACTTAAATAGATAATTTAATTATTATTCCTGAAAATTAATTCTGTCTGTCCCATCCTACTTCACCCCACTTTGCATATTTTTAATTACTAATAAGGTTCTTTTAAAACGTGGCTTTAACATTGTCATTAAAGAGTTTTTAATTATCTGACCTCCATCATCGTCTTAACATGTTCTGTGCTAAAACAAGTTAGTAATCATTGGAAAAATATATTTTTCCCCCTCAGTTTGCTCACCGCTCATCTGTTCATTTAATATCTATTGCAGGTTTTTTCCATATATAGTCTATTTTGAGGTTATGCGGAACAGAACAAGGCTGCAACGGCAAAGGAGAATTGACATGGGAGAAAATTGTTGCTCTAGTGAATCCTTAAGTTTGAATGTAGTCTAGGCTATTTCACATGTAATCACACTTACAGTATTACAAGTAAAACAGGTGGAAACCTATTGAACCTAAAATTCATTTTCATTCAGCATATCCTGCAGGTGAAAAGCAGACTTAAAAGCAGTTCAAATAAAATAGGAAAACATTGTTTAAGTAAGATTCAAGCATAACAGGCTCATGGTGGTACCTCACTTTAATCATATATGACATATTAGCAACATAAATATAATTCATTGGCTCTCAATGAGCAGCTTTAACCCCATGCTTTTGTTCCACACAAAATGGATTCACTGCTTGTGGTCTCAGCTCAGCACCAGCTTACACCAAAACAAACTACATATAAGTCCACCTAAAAGTAGAGGAAGCAACTTTGGGCCAGTTTTATGACAAATAATGTACCCAACTCAATCAAACCGAATCTTTCTCTTTACATACTGTAACAGAACAGATCTTTCACTAAATATTACTCAAAATGAACAATATTCAATATGGAAGAGAAATATTCAACATTTTAACCCAGAATGCCACGTTACAAGACCAAAAAACAGCAATTTGGTAGAATCTGGTGCCCTCTGCAACTGATCTGAGTTTTAACATGCTGAATTTCAATGTGGAAAAGTAGCTGCCACATGTGTCTGTACTGATGCTTCATGTCAGCTCCCACCAGGGCTGGAATGTCCTTCTCCGCAAGTGACAGGCAGAAAGACCAATCAAAACAAAATATACTGAGAAGCTTGATAACAACACAGAGACAAGGCATATAACGTTACTCTCTACTACATCAATACGGCACTAGTTCTTTACAACAAAAAATGTTTTTCCTGAAATCTTTTAATGATCAATTTTGCATTTAATACCTTCAAGTAACCTTTAAGTAACAATAGCACCAAGTATTGGAATTAAGCAACACTATGTAACTTTGACCGTGACCCACTGCTTCAAAAAACGAAACTAAACAATGCACGTTCGATGCACGTTAATATGTCGCACAAAACAGCAATTTTAGTGAAACCAGGTCATATTTTACGGAGAAGATGTCGTATAGTTTCCCTCTGATGTTCGACAACTGCTCTGTCTGTCTGCAGCCCATTATTTTAGCAGAACTGTCACCAACAACTACCCGGTGCTGCAGGCGGCCTACATGTTGCTTTTCAACCGCCGTGAATCACCGAGTTGAGGCAGAGCAGTCATAGACCATCAATTGCTGTTTTGTGCGACATATTAACGTGCATCGAACGTGCATCGTTTAGTTTCATTTTTCAAAGCAGTGGGTCACTGTCAAAGCTACATAGTGTTGCTTTAACAACATTTTTTTGTCTTCCTTTGACAGTTAGACTGAAGAATAGCAGAGCATCTGAGACTGAGACTCATTGTGAATGATGATGACTACAAAAGACCTGATCTGCATTCTGGAATACCAGAAACTTTGACAGAGTTACACAATACAATTTGTCAAACATTTGGAATTGTAAGAGACTTTTGTATTCAGTTCATGAATCCTGATGTTTCTAACAAAGTCATTAAGGTTACATCTACAGGACCGATATAGAATCAAGTTAAGCCCCGTTTCCACCGAGCAGTACAGTCCGGTTTGGTAAAGTATGCAATTATTTACCGTAGTACCGTCCTGCTATTTGGCATCCTTCTGTTGGGGTACCAAAATACTAACATGGTACCAAAGGGTGATGCTCGGGGGGGCCCGCTCATTGTTTCGCCAACCCATTGTTCCACCGGCTCATTGTTTCGTCTGCACATGTGAGATGCACCAACGGGCAGGCAAAACAGCGGTGCGGCACCAAGTTTAGAGGTAAGGTATGAATTGAGGTAGGTTAAAGTCAGGATTAGGCATAAATTGGTTAAGGTTAGGGTTAGGGTAAGGTTTGAAGCCATTCAAACAGCCTAAAAGAGCAGTCATCTCTTTCCATTCATGTATATCTTGAAAGCAATGGAGGAGGCAGTGAGCAATTGGATGTCTGTAATATTTGTGCATCTCACAACATGCGGGTGGAAAAGTGAGCCGGCGGAACAATGGGCCGTCGGAACAGTGGGCTGTCGGAACAGTGTTGCGGCACTGATGCTAGACACACAGCAGTCCGTTGACAGTTGTGTCCATTGACCATTCACAGACCCCCAACACACACACACACATACACACACACACACACACACACACGAATAATTCACCTCCTGCAACTGTTTTTAAAAAGAGATCTGGATGTAGACACATTCATTTGTGCAACCCCTTGACATTAAAAAATTAAGTGAATTCAAAATAACATTCATTTCAGTGTATATATCCATTTTCATTGACACTAGATTTATGTGCTGTAACTTACAGTAACCACTGAGTTCTTCTTTTATTTATTCCATTCTTAGAGGGAATTCCTGTTGACATAATTATGTTGGATATTTTTTCAGACTCACCTTTTTCTGTCTAGCAAAGTCTACACCTGCAACACTCCTGATTTATGCTGGAGTCTCGTTATTTGAAACCCTTTTTCCAACTATGCTTGTCATTGTTAATTTCCCTTGTTTGTATCCCTTTTCATAGCCATACAAATCAAGTGGGTATTTCTCAGTTTCTGTGTGAGATATGTGTCATGCCACCTGGCAACCTAACCCAGAGGCAGTGGTTAGTGTGTGCAAATGAACCTGCCTGACATCACTTGTCACTACACCGTCTGCTCCACTGTTTGCCACTGGAAATTAATGCAACAGTCCCAAGAACAAAAAAACAACGCGAAACTTAACTCCACTTGTTGCAACACCTTCAACTTTGTAACCACTAGCCACATCAGTAAACACCAAGCCCTGTGTAATATTAATCAGGCTGGCTGTAGCATTGCAGCATAGTAGTACGAATTCTACATGATTTTGTGCATTTTGTATGCTTTGAAATTAATTTTACTGTAAGCTATACATTAAAGATTAAAGGTCTTTACACACCCGATGCGTTTTTTTGTTTTTTTTTTGTGCAATTATTTTGCACATCAGTAATATTTTTTGAACTGCTTACTGGTCATGAGTATTTTCACACAGAATGCAAATATCATGCGAGACCTTCTTATTTTTTGAATCAAGGGTGATTTTTCTAAGCTTTCATGCTGCAAACAAAGTTATCAACCAATGGCAGTGGCTGTGTAAACGTATATTCGTCTCCCACTGTAGGGCGGACATTTACATGATCATGTTTTAGAGGGATTTCAGGCGCTAGCAGACCGGAAAAAAAAAAAACAAAACCCCACAACCCTCATTATTGAAAGCTACGTAATATTAAAGAAGGGACTGTTCCGACAATCTTAACAACCTTAGTGACCCGGCAAGTACTGCTATTTTGTGATTACTATGTGTCGAAAGGAACGAATAAGAATATTTAGTAGGAGTGTTTCTATGGCTGTGCGCTTTGTGGACTTGAGTCTCAGCTATGCATAGCAAGCTGAGTCTTCCAGCCTCGGTTCAACAAAACACGTTTAAAAAAAACCAAAACAACAACAATGGACAAAAGCACTTAAACTGACGTAAACAGCTAGTATCACAACAACACAATATAACAACAT
>JAPZDX010000007.1:22975036-22989387 GCA_029783625.1 Naso annulatus | reverse complement strand
ATCTATTACATTTAATTTAGAATAAAGAGAAATATAAAAACAACTGTTAGGAGGGGTTTTAGGGGAAAGAACTGGAACTTGCTGTAATACTTGGCAAACAACAGATGAGTACAGTGACTTTGCACCCGAACATCCCAGCATCCTAATCATCACAGAGAATGATATGTCTTATCCATCTGTACTACATATGTGAGGCAACCTACACTGTTTGAGAGGTTGCACAATGTACAGGAAGTGAAGTTCAGCAATACTGTGGTGTGATATTGCATTAAAAAACAACCAAGTAAAGTATATTTGTTTTGCTACAACATTCTCAGTTGCCCATAGTTAAAAATGACACTTACACGGTTTCAAAACACCAGATTTGAACTGTAACGATGTTTCAAATTGACAACCCTGCTTTGCTTGCTCGAAACGAGGTATTTCTTGAATTTTAAAGTCATGGTAGGTGTTTCTGGTTCCATTTTTTATTCTAAGCTCAATAAGATTGGTGTCAACCTTTTCATCTCTTCTTGGAAAACAATAAGCTAAATATCCCAAAATGTTTTACTATTTCTTTGATGCGTGTGTGTATATCTTGCTTACCTGCCGGTGTGTTTTCCTGCTTGGGACAAATTCCTTTGGTGGGCATCCTCTCTCCCCTCCCAACTCCTCTCACCTCCTCCTCCTCTGGTGTCACCTGGATGCCAATCTCTACGGGCTCCACCACCTTCCTCAGCTCCCCTTGCTGTGCGTGGTGATGAAGGCTCTGTTGAGTTGGACTCCCTCCACCTTCTCCCGGGTTGGCCATCTTGTCGCAACAGCCATTGGCTAGCAGTGGCATTTGGCACTGCTTCTTCTTGTGTTAAATGAAGAGGAGGATGTTGCCCAGTGGAAGGGTCATCTGACACTGGCCGCAGGTCAACAGGTCGTGGTCAGCATGCAGGCCGGGGGGCAGAGCATGGGCCAGACTTGTGTCGAACAGGTGGGAAGGTAGACCAAGGGGATGGGGGGCCAGGCTAAGTCGGTGAGAAGGTAAGGAGTTGGAGAGCAGGCGGCCATCTGGATGCTCAACCTCCGCTGTCCCATAAGAAAAACAGAAAAGACAAGTCAGCTTATTTAACCTGCACATTTGCACCAATGTTTCTAGGTTTTGCGCCAAGAAATCATACTGCCCCCAAAGGGTCCACTGGTTTAATTCAAATACAAAATGTCTACTCTGTCTGGCAAGTTTCAAACTACCAGAAATGTCAGTTCAAAAGCCACAGTATGCTTGAAAGTGCTCGTTTGGTTGTCTAAAAGCATCTGATCTCTGAATCATGACAGAAAAACATAAAGCAAAATAACTTTTATGCCAGAAGAAAGTGTTATGCAACATTTAATGGGTGTTTAAAGGTGAGAGAAGTCGAAGAATCTGAACTCTAGCTCTACTTTTCCATGCTTCCCACAACTAACTTTCGCATATCTGAATGTGATTGTTAGTATGCTTTAATTGCCAAGGCAGAATTTTCATCTTAACCATCAATTGTGGCCAAGTAGAACAGGTTTAAACAATTTGTAGTCCATTTAAAATGTACTGAGATTTTTTTTTTTTCAGTCTCATAAAGTTGGAGAATAGCTGGTAATACACAATACTACACACACACACACACACATTCTAGCATTTAATAAAATTTTTATTTCTATATTGAAACACATGCTGCACAGTTGTAGATAGGGTGGTGTATTTATCTGAAGGAAAAGAGAAGCAAGAACTCAGTGAAAGAGTTGGTGAAGTTATTAGTGGTTCCCAGTTGGTAAACCCTGTTGCAGGTTAGAAACATCTGTCTTTCAGTTTACCCAAAGAACAACTTTCTCTAATGGTTACTGTCTTGAAGATCAGAGGAGTGCTGCGCACATAACCCCTCAAATTTATCTTGGGACCACTTTTGGGGGCCCTGATAGAAAATCTCGCTCCTAGAGAACTGTCAGAGTAGTCCCTGCTAATTCCATTACTGTATGTAGTACTATGCCGCAGCCAGTATGCTTACATACACAGTTAAGTCGAGCTACGGTTAAAGCTCGATTAGGTCATTTAATTGAACCACTGTCCTTGTCCCACTTTACAAGCACCAAGGGAGGATTGATTTATTGTCCAGTACTGTCCCATTTATTGCCTGCGGTAGGTGGCGATATGCCTCGTTCAGCTGGTTGCTATTGGACCTTCTCCCATTTAGCCAAACAAGCTATGAACAAGTCAGCAAGCTGTTACCGGAATCTGTGTTGTAATAAAAACATGAACAACTTTACAGCACTGTACACTTCATATCTACGCTTTACTTTTGGTACTAATTTGATGCATGCTACCCATTGTTTCTACCTAATGGATTCTTGTTTTCTTCCTGGCTTTTTTTTTCACTAATTTATGCTGTTCATGTGCAGAACACTTAGGCCAGTCCAGGTCCGGTTGAAGCGTATACATACAGGAGTAATTCCACTCCCCATTGTATTATCTGGGTGTGTTCGCTCAACTTTGAGAAATTCAGTTTAGTAAGATTACAGTTAGACTAACATGTTAACATGCAATTTGAAAGTCCAGTTTTAGCCGGACTAACACAATAAATATATTTTCTCTAGCGTCACGTAAACGTACTAAGAATGTAAAAGGGTTGTGCTAAAAACTCGATACAGCAATATATCGGGATATTTTTTTTATGATATCTGTATTGATTTCCCGCCCCAATCAACAATGTATTCAAATATAGTTTTTCATTTTGATGGTAATGGCAGCTACATCAGTGTTTCATAGTGTGTTTCGTTGCCAATACTGAAATTTGAATTAAACATTTTGACTCAATTTGTCCACTGAATTATCAATATAATGTGATGTGATTTATTAAGACATCCCAGATTGTACACAGGAACTTGTATTTCAGCTGTTTTTACACTTTCAGTGAACTATGGGGAAAATCACAACATGTCACAATATGCACTGTACTGCAATGTATTGTGATATATTGAATCGTGATCCATGTATCGTGATGCGTATCGTATTGTGAAATACCCAGCCCTAGTAAGTGCATTTAAGTTAAAAATAGTAAAGTCATTTTCAGTTAAACACTGGTTAAATTCATCAACATTTTTTCATCATTAAAATTGTAAATGCTCAGAATTGTTCTGGTTGTTATAAAGGGACTACATCTCCCTTCATGTGCAGCAAAAACTGTTTGCTGGGAAAGAGAAGTCGGACAGCAGATGTGCGCTCCTCTGCTAATAAAATGAACAGTCAGGTACAGTAAAGTGCGTTTCTCCTGGAATAAACATGAAAGAGGCTAATCCCAGTGAGCTGACCTGGAACAAAGACACGCATCCCTTCACATTCACATCATTAAAGAGAGAGCTGATAATTATAATATGGCAATAATGACCGCCTTTAAATACACAGCTGACTTCCTGTGTGTGAAGACACACTAATCAACTACAAGAGGATCCAAGTCTTGAAAAATATTCTTCAACTGATTTTTAAAAATTAAAACTACAATGATTATGTACGCATTGATGATTCACATTAGCCAAATCTAGTTTGAGTAGATATTTAGAGACTGCATCAAAAAACAACATGTGCATTTGTTTGTGGTTTCCTCATCCATTTTTATTGCTTGACACTGAACGCGACAGAGTGTATGCAAATGACAAATGCAAAGGAAGAAGCGTTCCTTTCATCTAATTTATCAAATGAGGCTCTGGCAAGTCAGGCAAGAGTGCAAATAGGATTTCAGTTAACCATGGCAAAAGAAAAACCAAAAATAAAACCAAATGGAAGATCTAAAAATTAACTTCCCAAAATAACACCTGACTCTTGACAAACCATCTAGAGTGTCTGTAGAAAGGGTAGCATAAGTAATTTAAAAGCTAATTACAGTGGCTCCTGTCCTGAGACCAAAAAGTCTCTACTTTTAATTTATTTAATCAGGGAGTTTCTCTATTTACCACCTCTCACTGCAAATGTGCTGTTCATCCATGTCGACCCCTGCGCTCTCCACAACTCAGTTAGATAATAATCACAAAAGAAATGTGACGGCGTATTTCAAAGCAGAATATTTCCTCTCCTCTCCCTTTAACAGTTTTATTAACGTTTTTACTTTTTTCCACTAACTTATTCCATTTTGACTCATGTAAGGATGCAAATTACACCCAGAACAAGAGAGGAGGCTCTGTGTGGGTGTGTGGTCGAGGTAACATTAAAAATGTACCAGTTTAATTTTTATGGTTTTGATCAAGTTTTTCACTTTTTACTTTAGTCCAAACATCATCTGCACCCTTTCACGCATACACACACACACACACATTTGTACAGTTGTGTTTGTGGGGGCCTTTACATTGACTGCCATTCATTTATACAGCCCTCACCCTAACTTTACATTAACCTCCATTCATTCCACACCCATAAATGTGAGTTGTCACCCTTAAATTTAATGATAAAGTTGTGGGGCCCAAGATTTTGTCCCCAACAAAGATTGTTGGGCCCTACACTGTGAGTGAAAATTCAGGTTTCTGACCCCACATATACAGGAAAACAAACACACATACAAACACACACATGCAAGCTCTACAGTCTAGCTGCTCTATATTTTGTGGCTTAGACGGAACACTAAACATACACACACAAACACAGATCAGAAACTGTTACACACTCTTGGCATGCACATAAAACCACATACAGCTGTCGCAAAGATACT
Organism: Naso annulatus; assembly: GCA_029783625.1. Classification (NCBI taxonomy): domain Eukaryota; kingdom Metazoa; phylum Chordata; class Actinopteri; order Acanthuriformes; family Acanthuridae; genus Naso; species Naso annulatus. The sequence goes on along the minus strand of JAPZDX010000007.1, from coordinate 22,984,690 downwards.
GACAGTTACAAGATAAGCACACACACACACTCACACACAACCTTACACGTGCACCTACAGCGTGATATTGCCACTACTTTAGAATTAGAGGTGAAATGACTTTTTATCGCAGCAAATATTACTCTAAGTTTTAGAGTAATATTTGCCGTATCACAGTTACACTTCAAAATAAGAGCAGATTCTCATCACTGGTAAACTGCAGTAATTCTTCACACCCTATTGCAAAGTGAATGCTCAAAATTCCATGTGGAAGTGTGAAGGAAAAAAAATATCTCATTAATTGAACTGATCTGCCACCACGGAGACTGCAGGACTCGTCCAATAATGTCTAAAGAGGAAGTGACTTTTCATTCAAAGCGGGTTTAAAAATCTCAGGGTTAGCAGTGAGAAATTACAAAAGCTCCAGTCAAAGTACTTTGTACTGTTCTTGGTGTATTGATTCGTTTCTTATTTGGAGTCATTCATTTTATTTTGAAAACTTTTGACATTATACATCATAAGCTTCTTGTCTGGACAATTCTGGAGTCATTACACAGTCTTGTATGTGACCTGACAAACTTTACTTGAAGATTTTAAACGTGTTACTTTCATACACATTTGTAGATAAGAACATTGTATGAGCGCATTGTGCTGGCGTAATTGTTTTATTCGCTGGCATCCCCCACTTTGAGTCTTTGTTGCAAGTTCTTTGCTCGGTTCTCCCTCGTTTCCTGCCATCTCTCTACGTCAAATATAAAAATAAAGGTAGAAGCCTGATAAAATACTTTCCCATATTTATTAAGTATATTTTATAACCAAAACTTTCACTATTATAGCAGTAACTTTCAATATGTTAGAGAAATTAAAAAGATGCCTTCATTTTTATATAGAATCTGAGAAAATGTTTGAAAATAAACTTGATATGCCTCGCAGCCTATTTTCAGTTTTGACCTGATTTCAAATAAAAACCTGTTTACATCAAAGCTACCTTGAGTCGTAAATCCCCTGTTCTAGTTGAATTTAGGAGCACTGTGTCAAGCCAATCATGGAGAGACAAATATGAAAATATATATTTATTTATTTATAGCATGTATTTTTTTAGCCTTACTGTTGCATCAGATGGATTCACAGATGATGATACAGAGGCAGAGTTCAAACTGCAGGAGGAAGAAGTGAGCACAAAGCCACCGAGGTGCTGTGACACAAAAAGCGCCTCGGCGAAATGCAGCCGCACAGCAGAGCAGCTGTTGTCTGTCACGCTTTATCCCCAAAATAACAAACCTTCAAATCATTACTATGACATGACTGATGGATTTTGTCATCCATTCCTGACCTTCAAGTGTGTTTTAATTTTTAATTTTTTTTTTTTTAAATATTGTTAAACAATTTTATAATTTGGCCCATTAAATAACCACTGACACATGGATCATAATATGTATATATATTAATTGATTCATTTATCTCAAGATCTTAATTGTTCTATATGACCGACAATATTAATATAATTATCACTATATTAAAACACTGGTGTCTTCAAACCAAACTGACATGCTGACAGCCAACATAGAAACAAAAATGAAGCAAAATTCACAAACAAAAGTGATGTGAAATCTGCATATATGAACTTAAATCGAGGAAGGAAACGTTCAGTCGGTTACAGAAGCTTTTCTGGCCTCGCTGCTTCACTACAGTGTAAATAAAACGTGCAACAGAGAGACAGTGAAATACAGAGTGTGCAGGTGTTGACAGTTGAGACATAAATGTGGTCATTCAGTGCTGATGTCATCTTATTAACACACACACACACACACACACACACACACACACACACACACACACCTGTCTTTGTGGGACCCATATATGCATTGATTAGCCACGTACCCTAACCTTAACCATCACATCTGAATGCAAAACCTAAACATAATTTTACTCCTAACTTTAAAACCAAGGGAGGTCAGCATTTAGCAGAGTGTGTGTGTGTGTGTGTGTGTGTGTGTGTGTGTGTGTGTGTGTACAGACATACATACATATATAGAGAGAGAAAGAAAGAGAGAGGGAGAGACAAAGATGGATATAGATATATAAATTCACAAAATCTTACACACACAATCCTACACACTCACATACACCCACACACACACACACACACACACACTCCGCTTAACCTCTCATTTGAGGAGCAAGTGCAGCACTGACAGCCTGAGAGCTCCCCCTAGCAGAGAGTGAGAGAGACACAAAGAGACAGACAGAGGAAAACACAACAATAATGGAAAGAGAGAGAGAGACAGAGAGAGAGAGAGAGAGAGAGACGGGGAAAGTGGGCATGGTCGGTGCTGAAAGAACCGTTATGACAGACAGTCAGCTCACCAACCTCAGCTGAGCAAACCAACACTGTGGTGTGAGCGGTGCAGCAGAGTACGTGTGTGTGTTAGTGTGTAATGACGTTGCAGTCGTCAAACATAAAGTACACACATACACTCGAAAAGTTCAGTCAGATGAAAACCACCAACCCCCCCCCATCTCTGTTACCTGTTGTAAAATTTCATTAGTGGTGCCTTCAGCATTAAAACATGACATTTAGAGATGCAATAACACAGACAGAATCCAGGTTACTCTGAAGTTTTCCACCAGGAAAACTGCGAGTGAAGTGACCCTTTAAAGCTTTGCCAGTGCAGTCTCTACAACGATACAGGCCATTTGTCTGAAATAACAAATAATATGACGATTAGGAAAATAATTATCACAATCAGCTGTGACACACTTAAGAACTGTTATTTTTATTTATTCATGGCATTTTAAAACCCCTCGTCTTCGGAATGCTTCACTACATCTGAAAGACGGACTTACTGGCTTCTCTTGTTCTGTAACCCTCCAACTTCGAACAAAGACTTCGCCCAGCAGGGTGCACCGCTATTTGACAAGCCAAAGGGAAACATGCATCTCAAGTGGGCGACTGCAATTTACACGCAGCCTGCTCTGCCTCTCCCTCCCTCCTCGCGTGTGTGTGTGTGTGCAAATGTGTGTGTGTGTGTGTGTGTGTGTGTTTGCAGCTACAATGAGAGTTGTCGTCCTGTTTGCGTCTCTTCACACTAAATCAGCCTCTCGGAGAAAAGCTGGGGTTATTTGCAGTGAATGAGAAGCAGAAGGCAAGTCTGCACCTTGGGGTGTAAACTGTCTCATCGCGGCAAAGCCAAAATACACAGCGAGTCTGCCTGACAGACAAAAGAAATATAGATTTCCTCTAATTAATCTTTCCTATCCGTCACTGAGGGGGAAATTTCACCGAATTCTCGAGAAGATTTTCCACTCAGGATGGACTGATTCAATTTTAAAGGAAATTCAGTGAGAGTGCTGGGAGAGAATGCTAGAACTGGCTTCACAGTGAACAAAATGTTCTGAAGTTTTCATGCTGTGCTTTTCATTTTAAAATTGTTTACCCCAAAAATAATGGAAAAGGGAAAAATTAGCGAAGAATTTTAAGCCCTCAGATGATTAAAAATAACGGGGCTTCAACTCGAAATCAGGAAGTTGTCCCAGAAAATGTGAGCACTGAGTGCAAGAACGTGACTGAGGCCTTCACATGATGTATTGCAAAAATCACATTTAACCCACAGATGGAAATCTGCCTGACCTTTCCTGAAATGTCCTCATGTTCAGGGAACAGAGGCGGAGAACCCTATTCTTGTTCTTTAACTGAGACCTAGAATAAATGCACATTTTCAGCCTCTCATCTGCATCATGTTGTGAAATCCAAATCAAAAACGCTCTGATTAAAATACAGGTCAGACAGACTTTACGACCTGACAGCTCAAGAAGAATTACATCAATTTGTGGGAGGATTCACACATTTGCATGTGGGAGGTGTGTGTGTGTGTGTGTGTGTGCATGGGGGTTCATGTCCATGCATGCCTATACATATGTAAGTGTGTGTGTGTGTGTGTGTGTGTGTGAGTGTACATGTATGTACTCAAGCATACTAAATCAGCGAGCATCTTTTACTCATAAATTATAAAATTGCACAGCGGCGTGCTTCAGTCTGAATGGTAATAAATCAGATAGACGGACAGACAGACAGGTCACACCTGCCTTGTGGACACAACTATCAAACTGCACACACTACACACTACACACAGCGCACACTCTGTCAGCTCAGAGCAGCAAACAGGAAGCTCATTTATTAACCTCCATCATCGCGCTCTCTTGTCTGTCCACATCTCCTGACGATCTATCTGTCTGTTTATCTCTTACGATATGAACGGCGAGCTCTTTGCTGCAGATCTGATGTCACACCACAGCACGCTGTACGCACGGTGTGACCCATTTATAAAGGTAACCAAGTGTGCACGCTGCAGCAAAGCACACACACAACCACACACAGGTTCGAGCTCTGTTAGGCAATCAAATCTTGACGTTAGGAGATTTGACATGTAAGTGTCTTGGGGTATGTGTGTGTGTGTGTGTGTGTGTGTGTGTATGGTCGGTGGGTTTGAGGTGCCACACTGTAAAGCCAGGCCTCACACCAGAGAAGGAAACTACTGCGGCCTGAACGGAGGCACACACATGAGGTGTGAAGGCACACTGTAGCCTGAGTGCTGTTACTGTGAGTGATACACGTACGAAGACGCTGAAGTGCTCAACGACACGCTGAAACTTCAGTGATCTGATCAGGCAGGTTCACGCTCATGAAATGTGCCATCTCCATCTCAGTGATGATGGTTACTGCTGGAGAACTTCATATTTGTACTTATACTCTACAGTTCCTCCTTTATGATTTACACTCACTGGTGTGCATCTGTGCACCAGCAGCACCAACGTTTTGGATTTTTATCTCTGACATTTGGTGCTTTCAGGAGTTTACGTCCTGCATGAGGCTCTGCTGTTCCTGTCACTCACACCCGCAAACAAATTCATCTGCAAAAATCATTTCACTGCTGAGGAGTTCAGTGGATAAAGTGTCTGTACTAAATGAGAAAGCAGAACAGTGTGTTTCTTCTTTGAGCTATTTGCATTACTAAGTTTTGATATTATATAGATTTTTTTTTATTAAATTCAAACACATTTCTTCCCTCATATATTTTTCTGTTGCTGTGATAAACACCTGAAGGATCTCATAAATCCTGCAAATAATTAACCTCTCCATTCGGATGGATTTGCCTCTTAATGCCGTCAGCGAGGCGCCCTGCGTGAGACCAGAGGTTTTGTTGCTTCCAAGGCGTTCAGGGTTTAAATTTGATCTGTTTATTTTCAACCGCGGGAGGTAAAGTTTTGAATCAGTGCAGCAGGAAAAAAAACAAAATGAACGGGACTAATTAAAGCGAGAGGCTGACACGAGGCAGTAACGTGTCTATTAAAGATTCAATATCCTGCAGAAAAAATCAGGTGAACGTCGATCTGAGACTCGAATATATTTTTTGCTTACGGCAGCTGGTGGAAACAATCAAAATAAAGAGTTCCTGTTTGCATTAAAATAAAGTGTCGGCCTTTTCTTCCAGTGAAAGATTAAAACCATTTGTTTCTAGTCTTCATCTGATATAAATATGAAAAGGTTCTTAGTTCGTCGGGAAAAGATGCTCATGGAAGTCATTTAAGTAGATGCATTTATGATTAATCCTAAAATTTTCCTCAGTTTATTTAACGCAAACACTCAACGCTGCGTGCGTAATCTTATTAAAAAGTAAAATAATAAAGAGGTTTTGTCTTTAAAAACAAGCATTTCCTTTTCCGTGAGCTGTTTTTCTGCAAGAAAGTCACCGGTAAAAAACTTTTTGGTTTGTGATTGGTGTGTAAATTTTCCCCAGCAACAACGAGCTTTTTTACAGACCTTATGATCAGATGAATAAGTGAGAGACTTTGTCTTATTTAGTGAGTAAATACGAAAAAGACAAACCGGCTTTCAGGCGACACTTGGACAAAGTTTCTGCTCCGAGTCTGAAAATGTTTATTCTTACGCACCGATCATCCAGAAAAAAAAATCACCCCCAAAATAACAGAAAACAGACAGAAGCGAATCGTGTGCTGTAGTATTTTGTGCAGGTAGCGCATACTCACGTGTTATTTCTCTCTGGGACAGGTGCTGCGGGTTCCCCTGCTTGCGTCGGGACATCGCCCTGGCATTTACACTGGCATCGCCCGGAGAGCGGCGCTGGAATGGACAGCTCTCCCCTCTACTCCTGCTGCTGTAAACTGTCTGGACCCCAAACTGACCGCTCCGCACTGACCCCTAACGTGGCCCCGAACTGACCCTCGCCCAGAGGATGTCCCTCCAGTGGACGGCGGCTCCTGCGCTCTGCTGTGGCCGGCCCTGGCGCAGCGCTACGCGGCCGGTCAGAGTTCGGTGCCAAGGTGGACGCGCGCCTCCCTTCTCTGGCTGTGAGGGAGGGGGTAGTCAGGCTCTGCCTTCCGCCGCTTTCACACCATCTGTCAGAGGAGAGCGAAGAAAGGAGCGCAGTGAGGTGGAGGAGGGACGCGGCGAGTCGCGGGAGGTCGGCGGTCAGCCTCTGATGGTCAGTCCGGCCAATGTGGACACCTCGCGTCCCTGTCCGCAGAATGCTGGCAAAATGACGCAAAGTGACGTCTGAAACTTTGCAAAAATATGAATCCAATTTTCTTCTTGGCACTTCTCGAGCTGTCGCCAAGTGGTGGGCACTTCTTCTGCTGCACTGGCAGTGCCAGCCAGGCGGGCGGCTCGGACCTGAACTCTTCAAATCAGCGCCCGGTGCCGGTGTGAGGACGGACTGCTCGCCTCTTTTGTTTTTGTTCTGGCTGCAGAGTCCTGCATCCTCGGGCTGTGTGCGGCTCTGTGCGGCTCTGTGCGGCTCTCTGGCTTCTACAATGGGAGAAAACTCAAGTTCAAGTGCGGACGTGACGTTTAGTCTGCGGTGAGAAGGGAGAGTGGAGACTGAAGAGCACTGGGGGCGACTAGTGGTGGCTTTCACACACACCGACACACACACATACACACACCGACACACGCGCGCCACTGCCACAACCTCGCACACACCGGGGCGTGCGGGGCGCAGTGGTCAGTGTCGTCACACTCATCTCCGCTGGTGTCCAATCACGATTTAAATGTATTTATTTCTACAAATTTATGACCTAAGGGGCTTCCATAGCTTGTCCACAGGGTGCCGGACACTTTGCACGAGCCTGCATACATACACGTACTCGCCTCGTTCCTTTCACACGTTCCCGTTTGTTGGACGACGTGCGTAAATTTCTGCAATTATTAAATATTTTCTAAAATATCTTTTATTTACACTAAAACATTAAAATATTTTTAATTGCAGGCTGCGCATGAACACACATTTATCACAACTGACCCGTCAATGGGCATTCACTCTTTAATAATTCATTTCACACAACGTGGGCCTGTTTGTAACTGAAATGTGCGAAGCATAAATCCGTCATTCTCTGTGATTTTGATTTAAAAATGGATTCACAGCGCCGGTTTTTATCCAACGCGTTGCTCCTGATGCGTCGCCGGGGCCTGCACGCGCACACATTCACGCACAACACGTTTCGTTCATATTCAGTCACATTCAGATCATTTGGAGATAACCTGCCTGAGCGGAACTTGTATTTCATAAAAAATACACAGAGTTCTGTCCAAGTAGTTTAATCGAGTTCATTAGTCAATTCTACAAAATTCAGAGAATTAGGAATCAGTTTAGGTATTTCAGGGAGGATGTAAAGTTTTCCATAAAGCACATTTGTAATGACATGGTGACCTCAGGGGCTGCCAGACCAATTCAGCCGAAGTGGAGGATGAAAATGGGAGTAATTGAAGATGAAAAGTGTTCTCAAGTTTAAAGACAAAACAGAATTCTCATCAAGGGGAGTTTTAAAATTACACTTGAAATGAAAAGAAGACGTCGGACTAAACGGTGCTGCACATCTACATCAGGTCATCCATGTTGGTGATGCAACTTTAACATTCTGGTTGGCACCGCGTGTGTGTGTGTGTGTGTGTGTGTGCGTGCGCGCGTGCACGTGTTACTTTGCAGGCTGATAATGGATGACTGGTCTCTGCCTCCCTGGCAGCTCCCACCGTTTAAAAGAGATGCAGGTGCAGCGCATGATTTTCATCCTCACACAAAGTGACTTGAAGAAACGTGTAGGGCTGTGTGTGTGTGTGTGTGTACTGGTTTTTGTTACCTATTTAGGACTTTTCCTGGAGTAAACACTGACCGTATAAGGACCAGTAGTCCTCACGGGGACCAAAGACCGGTCCTAATATGGCATGACTTGATTTCTGAGGTCCTGGTTAAGTTTAGGGTGTAGGTCAGGCTGTGAAAATGAATGGAAGTCAATGTAAAATCCTGAGAAGAATATCTGCGCAAACCTGTGTGTGTGTGTGTGTGTGTGCGTGTGTGTGTGTGTGTGTGTGGTGAGCGGTGTTGCTCTGTGATGCACCCCACCCAGCTCCATTTTGATTAGATGAACATCAGTGTTTTTTAAAGGTTTGAACTAGAGGCCAGTTTGACTTGAAACTACAGTTGCCAGCTCCTTCATCCCCACAGTGCTGCGTCTGAGCTGGATTAGCCGCTATCACATTCCAAAAAACACACCATAATTTTTTTTTTTCTTCATTTGCATGTCTGCACCTCAACTTCGATGCTCCATTTCTCTGCTTAACTCCGCGGTTTGCAGAAGAAAACAAATGAGACGACTGTAGGCCTCGGGGTTCTTTTTATCCCTTCCTACCTCGCATCTCGACAAGCTTCTAGTTTGTTCGTGGGCCAGGTGTTGTCACAGCGCAGATCATCTGAAAAGAAACGCCTTCCCCGTCCCTCGTCTGCCGGGTTTTGTTTATGGACTTCATGCTACTTCTCTCGCATCCCCTCAAGTACTGATGCTTCACTCCTCCAACCTCCTTTTTCTTTCTCAGTTTCTGTGCATCTCGCCTCAGCTGCTCAGGCTTTTCCCCAGTAAAGCCTCTCCTCATTTCACCAGTACACTGTAGGAGGACCTAAATAGATTTGCCATGCTCATTTACAGCAAAAAGGAGAGGATGGCAGGTTTGTCCAAATGTCTTTGTCGCACGCATAATAGAACACCCACTTTCATTTGGGAGGGATACATGCAGCACTTTGTCACAATAAGAGCCAACAGAGAGCATTATGTTGAAATGTAAATCATTGTCATTTTTCAGTGCCAGTGGTTTTTGTTTATTTGTTTGTTTGTTTTTGCATGAAGATATAGGATTAAAGGTTCTTTGAGTGGCTTGGTAGACGGATACACTGAAGGAATTAGACGCTGTTTTGATTGTCGCTCACATTCAGTCAACACACACACAAACATCATGGATACCAGTGTGCGTTTTCAGGCTCACATTGTTTAAAGTGGAGCGCCGCTCAGGTTACAACAAGTTATTAATCATTTCTAATTGCGGATTTACTGTTTCTAAGATGTATTGTTGCCTTTTTGGAGCATTTTTATATCATTGTGGGTACAGTCAAATCACAAGTATGTTCAGTGTGAAGTGATACTCCAGGCCAGCGTCACCTGAATGTGCTCTTTGTCCTTGCAACCTGATGAGCTCATTAGTGAGATGGGCGACAGGTGCATCATTTCAGCTTTTTTATGGGACATTCTTTAAAGGCAGCTCCTCACTTAAAGGCCATCACTGTGAGTTATGGTGAATAATTCCTGCCTCCTGCTTTTGCCTTTATATAT
>JAPZDX010000007.1:22922924-22941278 GCA_029783625.1 Naso annulatus | reverse complement strand
TATTAACAAGTGCTGTTGTATTACTTTCAATTAAACAGCTAGGTTCATGATTAACTTACATCTAAAGAGATCTTTTATGAATGTTTAAAGCACTGAGGGTTCCTATAGAAGTAAGTGGAGACTTTACATTACACATAGTCATGTTCATCCATTTCTAATGTGAAAATATGAGCCACCTTGAGGTTTGCTTTATGTCTGTGGTATCTGCAGCAGTTTCCTGTGTGGGTGGTGACATGTCACACATGAAGAAATTTGCTTAGTTTCAATAACGTCTTATTAAATACTCCACAACCCTTTGTCTGGGCTTGGAAAAACAAATATCTCTGCCCTGGCACTTGTCCTACAGGCATTATGGTTGTCTAGAATTAGATCAAAGTTCTATCTAGACAACTATGTAAGGTATGGGCAAAAAAGTAATCCCAAACCTGATTACTTTAAATTAGCAACCACATGTGGGTTATCTTTACTCAGTATACTGTCATATATTGTGTGATGGTGTGCATGTTGAGTGTAGAACTGTAAAACAAATTTATTTTCACTCAGCAAGGTTAGTCCAACACACCTGAACACACCTCTCTCTGTAGGTTACACCGTGTGGTCCCATAACTTGGTGGCCATCTCTCGACTGCGGGGTTCCAGTCTTCGCGTCCTGACCGTCTCTGAGGAGAGCATCGACTTCGACCCAGACCAGTCGGTGTGCATGGAGGGCGACCCGGTCCAAAACCTGGTCAAGGAGGTTTCCAGGGGCCTTGGCCGTAGCTGGCACCCTTGCATGGATTCCAGCCTGGTTTTGTCCGAACCCACCCAGCACTTCCACCGCGAGCTGCACACCTTCAGCACTGGCATGTAGGCAGGGAGCGCTAATCCAACACATCACAGCTGAAACTGTGTCAAGACCAGGCCAGACTGACCAAGTCCACGTCCTGAAAGATCTGTATACCAGGCCAAAAGGAGACCTTTGTAAGAAATCTAATCTGGATCTTAAAACAACTTCTGAATTACATCATGTGAGCTGATTGTTTTTATTTCACTTTTTTATTGTTTTGCATTTTTTTCACAAGGGTTTTAGCACACAATTAAGTCCTACTCTTTTCAAAATGACCCCTGGTTTTCCAGTGTTGCCTCTCGATTATCAAGGTAGCCAGAGGCTTTAAAAAACAAATTTAATCTTTTGATAGTTTCAATACATTTTCCATATTAAAGACTACCCAATTAAAACTGGATTCTCTAAATTATCCAGTACAAATTTGGCATCCATTCAGTTTCAGGTAAAAACCAATCTGTGATCTCAGACCACAGCCAAGACTTAAGCAATGTCCTTTTTTTTAATTCTTCTGCTGAAAGGGGTCATTTTGCTTCTTTAAATGCCCTCTGGTCTGGCATGGCCCAGTCTGGTCTGATCTTGATCAACAAATATTCAGAGCTTGATGTCTCTCCTTCACCATAATAACCTCCGGAGCCTCTGTTTGATGTAACTTTGATTTGTCTATGTTTTGTTTTTTCTTTTTTTATTTTACTGTTTCATCTCTCTCAGCTCTGTGTATAACCTTGTTTTTCCTGTGTGGTGGTTCCCTTGCCTGTATAGGCTTTGTGTGTATTTAAATACAAATATAATATTATCCTGCTCACCACTAGATCAGGACAGGCAGGCAGGTTGAGTGATGGATCAGTGGGATTCAGTGGGGCAATGTGTGTTCTGACGAAAGCTTCTAGCTTTAGTTGTGAAAGAATTTTATTTTTTCTTTCTTTCTTTCTTTTTTTTTTTTAAGACCTTTGCTCTGTGTCGGTCTGTCTGTCTGCTCCACTCAAGCAAAAGTCGGAGTTTGTAAAGTAACCAATCAATCACTTCCTCTGTAACACCACCTTCGCTGCTTCTGCTGTTGCTCTGAAAGAGCGTCTTGTGCACTTGTCCAGTAATTCGAAAGCCTTGCCAGCAGGGTGGGAATCTCCGTTATAATGTGGCTGACAGTAGCACGTCCTCTCCGTTTTAATGCAGTTTTCAGCAACAGCCATGTCAGTGCCATGACTCAGATGTATGATTATTGTGGAGTGAGTGGCATTTCAAAACCAAATGGATTTATTAAGGATATTGAACAATGAAGGTGTTATGGAGAGTATTGCTACAATGTGGAAGCCAACACACTTCCCACCCTGCTCACTTGTCAACTTTTTGGGAAAACCTCACAAGTTGATTTCATAGGGAGCCTCGTCTTCCAACCGACATGCACAGCCAAACCATTAGATTTATCCTGTCACAAAACAACACACCACGACTCTATTCTGTTTTGATCTGAAATACACAGTGGGCACTTCCAAGTTCTTGGTGAGGCCATGCTAAAACAAAACAACACCAGTATTCTGTAGGCACCACTTCCTAAGATTTGCAATTATTCCAGCAATTTTGTAGGCAGGAACTACTTGTTGTCAGTGGTGGGTTTCTCAGTTTGGAGCAAAGCTTTCCGCAATGAAGAACAGGGAAAAGAAAAGAATGTACTGAATGTAACTGAACTCTCATTCTGTCATTCTCTTGGTTGGCCAGTCGGGTTTTTGTTTTATATTGAAGGCTTACTGTATAGCTACATTTACTGCAGAAGTGAAGCTGATGCATATCTTGCCACAACAGCCACGACTGCTGACTGAATGAGTCTGGACATTGTAGGCTCCACTAACAGCCAAGGCTGGCTATTTTTCGGAGAAGTGGCACCTACAGCACAAGGTTTTTGGGTCATGTGACGAATTTCTGTGGCAAAAATTTTCTCTGTCAGTCTCAGGTAGGCGTTTAACATCACTATGACCAAGACAGTGGTGGTGATGGGTAGAGTGTGTGAAACAATCAGTGTGAGATATTGTCGTTTTTTTTAATTTCCTCTTGAGTCACAGTTGCCTTGGAAACAGTCCCTTGTTTTCTGGATACAGTGTTATTGATGTTGTTGTTTATCTTGCCATCTGATAAACCCTCGCTCCGACTTGGTTGGGGGTTCAGCAAACTTAATCATACATTTGTTTTCAAAGATTAAGGTTGATAATGACTAAAGGATGGCAAACCTGATCTGCTCATTGCACATATCTCCAGCAGATGTTTTTTGGGGGCAGAGAGTGTCTGTGGAGTGGGAGAAAATCTATGCTGTCAATAGAGGACCTGCTGGGCCCAATTAGAGTCTGAACTGAATGTAGGCAATTTCCTGGAGTGAAATAACTTATGTCTGGATGTTCAACTGGCTTTCTTAACTAGAGTGAAGACATTACTTTGATTGAATCATAGTCGCTTTTTCATAGTCTCATTCTAACTTTTAAATATTACTGAGAGAATGCCTTTGCCCTAAGAAATGAACTAAATGTTGTGCAGGCTTCGTGGAAGTATAAACATGCCACGTTCAGGGCTCAAGCCAGGCATTGCCGACCAAATATGTTGTGCTCCAGGAAAACGTAGTTCTGAGTTTGACCTGGTTACATCTGATGCTTTAGTGTTGTGGCTACTGTGATGCTCTGGTGTCTTATTGAGATATTTCCTAAGCTATGTTGGGATTTTACCAGGAAATTTAAAGTTAGGAAGGGCTGTAGAACACCTAACTTCCTACCAACTCTGTTGGTATGTTAAGTAGCCATTGAACGGAAAAGCTACCCTCACAACTGGCTTCAGCTCAGTTACTATTGTGCACACCATGGCACTTTAAAGGTCAAGGCAATGATATTGCAGACTGTGAAGGTCCATATCAAGGTCTGTAGTTTACAAGGTTGACCTGAGATTCTTGTATTTATTTTTTTCATGGACTGATATGGAGCCAGAGTTATACAGTGTGCCAGCACCTTGCGTGGAGCCAAACGAATTGGTCCAAGCGGCAGGTCTATGGTTACCAAATGTTTGCTCATCTGTTAAGGGACCTTGATGGTTTAGCCATGATAATCTCTCTAGTCCTTGGTCCATATCTCAGGATAAATGCACTCTGGTACCAAGGGTTTCTTTTAAAGGCTACCTGTGGCTGTATATAGAGCTGTACTCTCACACACTCAGAGGGGATAGCAATACCAACGTAACACATTTAGACCAAAACACGTTGGATTTTATCTTAGCTTCCTCCCTTATTTTTTTCCTCTCATCTATTTTTTTAGAATTCAACTTTGCTTTTTTTTTTTTTTTTTTTAAAGTAACTTTGTAGTAATAATAGGCATAGGCATCACCTGAAGGGGGATAATCACAGCAGTCTGTTGTTCAATGTAATTTAAAACAAGATCATCTGAACTGAGCAAATGGATTTTTACAAACAACAGATTTTTTTAAGAAGCTTATTTTAAAAACTCAACCCTTAGCAACAATTGTGCTTCTTTTTCCGTTTCCTGTCTTCTCAAGTCCCCATTTGTTATTGACTCACAGTTAGAAATCAAATCTCTGTTTAGTCAGTCCAACTAAGTTGGACCTTCTGACAATGTTTCTGCCCAGAATAAAAGGAGGGGCCGCACTTTTTCCTGATTGATGTTCAGATGGAGCAGAATAAAATTTTCATTTAGGTGTTAAAGTCCTGTTTGAAAAATGAATGAAGATAAATAATCATGAAAAAAGTCTTCTGATGTGAAACAGATTTTTATCGGAAGTTTAAATTTAAAAAAAAAAAAATAGGCCACAAAACTTAATGATGAAAAATAATGTACACAGTTTGCATTAGAGCAGATGGACACAAACCATTGTCCACTGTATTACTGCTTGTCGGTTTTTGTTTCTTCACCAAAACAAACCAGTATTTAGTGACTATGGTTTGACAAGAGCTCTTTGTTGTTCTTGCAAGGAGAGAAGAGGGGAGACAAATTTCTGCCAGTAATAAGGCAACGCTATTGGGCAGATGACACTGATAGAGTTTGACAGAACGTGGTCTCAGTATAACACAACATTTTGGAAAAAATGTATGCAGTGGAAAATCAGTGGAAAATTGATTCCTTTGTGTCATCACCAATAGCTAAATATTCAGCCATCTTGTGCCTGAAAGCTTCTGGAGTGTTACTGCTCTTCAAACCTCTGCTCTCCCCAAGTTATTAGCTTTCTGTTTGTTGTTGTTGCTGTGATTGATAGTTCACTCTTTAGGGAAGCAGCATTAGGAGCTTGAGTTGCTGCGGTTTCAGCACATGCGTGTTTAAATTTCTCTTGGAGCTTGCCTGTATTTTCTGCTCTGCTGTTGTCATGTACGCCTTGAAAAATATATCTAGTAGAAACGTGTAAATAAGATTGTCTAAGTGTGTGTGTGTTTGTGTGTGTGTGAACAAGTTGTCAGCATTGCAGCAGCCATCATATTTTTTCGGCGCGTTTGTGTGTGTATTTAAGGGGGGCTCATGTTCAGCAGTGTAGTCTTATCGCCTCTACAGCAGGAAACAGGAACAGAAGTCATCGTTCTCAGGTTACAATTGGAGGGAAAGTTACAATAGCTCAGGCCTCAAGCTCACTCACGTGAGTAAAATGAATCACTGGATCTGTCCTCCTCCCTTGATGTGTTTAAAGCTGCCAAAGACCACAGTAGAACAAACTCAACCCAGACGCAAGTCTCTCTGAAGTGCCCATGTATGCACACCGGCAGGAGGCTTGTCCAGTTATTCTTTTTTACTCTAAACCTCCTTCTAGTACTTCCCATCTTGACATTTCTCTCTATTCTTACTCATAGTGGCTCCACCCCACTCTTGGTTTCCTCCATTGAATTCTGACTAGTACTATCTTGTTTTTTGTTTGCCCGAACTGTCCTTGTTATACGACAGACTGAATTGTGCTGGACCAGCTACGGTGTAAGCAGTGTGTTACTTTGTCCAAAGCAGACCTATATGCAGAGGTTCGGCCATTGTTTTGTTAGTTGCCGAACTGTATGTTCACAAATGTAGGATTTCCATTAGCTGTAAAGAAAGTGTGTGACGAAGGACACAGTTTTATCCAACATACTGTATGTGAAACGGGTAGGGTAGGCAGCATTGGTGCACAGCTGTGGCCAAATTCCTATCTGTGAATGGCACTCAGGGTCGACACTGCATGTTGCTGCGGCCTAATCGAGCAAAGCAAGGTCTTTTTCATCCAGTGCAGTTTGTGGCTATAATGTGAGAGAGGCACAAGCAGAGAAGTCTAGAGTCGGATCATATCAGCAGTATTTACTCACCATATTCCTCTCTCTTTCTCCCTCTTTTTCCATCACCTATTTCACTGTGAGGAGTGAGTGAATGTACAACTAAAGGCGAAGAAGATGAGGTTTTGTTCGGTATCAGAACGTGCCAGGGACTAAACACATCCCTCAGATCCTTCCAGAAGCTATGTTCTTATAGATTGTGGCTTCCCAGCTTGGACATAGGCCCACGTGCCTGACACATTGTAAGGTTTGCTTGTGGCCGTGTTCAAATTTGACTGGGTTTAAAGCTTAAAGGCTTTTGGAGCTGTAAAGCGATTCGCTGCTAGAGATCTGCTAGGACCAGGACATTCCACATGGGGTTCGCTCAGGCCATCTGACTAGCAAACAGTTTACTACATGGCTAAAGTGTCTGCGTGGGAATCAGACTCTATATAAATATATACTATATTTTTTTTTACTTTGAATGAGTTGGTCTGTGCGAGGGAGAGGGGAATTCAGCTAGTGTTGACTAGTCACACCATAAGTACCAGCTGGTCTGAGCAGAGCAGAGGTGTGATACCTTTTAGAAGCGGTGGTTTCAAGTGTGTCATTCTTTCAAAGGTTGACTGGGTTTCAAACGTGTCTGCAATGCCGAGCTTTGCTTTCACCCGATGCTTCAGCGTCCTGAGGCCATTGTGGGACCTTTTGTGTCCGGTACACTAAAGGTCACACATGAAAGCAACACTGACTGTGCTAATTGTAAGGACTAGCTCCTCTGTCCTTTAAGTAAATTGGCTTTACCTAATTTATCAACTGCCAGTTTAAGTAAGAGGAGGATAGTCTGCATATTTAGTACGCACACGAATACACACAGTACATACTCAATACGGATAAACAGGGGTACCTGAAGTCAATGCTGGACTTATTTATACTCCATATGCAGACAGAGCGTTGTCTGTGGCTCTTCTGTACTGTGTATATATAGACTGATTGATTGAAACACAGCTAGCAGAGCCTTGTTTTAAATGACATGTTTGAAGGCTCTGGAGGGCAGGCAGAGTGTCAGTTATTCAGGAAACCATTACCCACATGTACTGATGTATTTGCAGCCAGTTAAATCTGCCCTGTTCACCTTTTGGTTTCCTTTTCTTCTGTGCTCTTTATACGCATTCATTGAGAAATCTTGGAAGATTACATGACCTCCTCTGTGGCTGATGGGTAATTGAATCCATAGAGCTGGCCTCCCACCTGGGCCAGTTGACCTTGACAGCTAATTAAAACTGTTGTGAGCGCAGAACTGTAGATATACAGGGATCTGGATATGTCTGTCCTACCAGGCTCATGTACAAAGAGTTGGATTTGACACTTCTTTGCTAATGCTTAATAGCCAACACGTACCACTGACCTGGACAGAAGTGTGAGCATGTGTTATCTTAGTACCAAAGTAGCAGACTGTGTCAAATCTGCAGCAGTCTAAACACAGGCACAGAGCCACAAGAAGACACGCATCACATGAAGAGTTTCACTTCCACTTCATCGCTCAGGCTCTGTGCCAGCTTGAGAGCTTGTAATGTTGACTATTGTGATGTTTGCATTGTTTTGAAAGGTGGGCTATACTCAAACTAGCTGTAGAGAAGAGTTTGTGAGAGGGTTCTGGCCTAAAACCTTCACTTAAAGAGTTTCAGGGAAGGTCACGTTTCTGAAGGGATTGCCATTAAAAGACAGGGTTTTTTCATCACAATGTGAGATTTCAGATGCTTCCTGTATGTTTTGTTCATTTTATTTTTCTCTTTTTTTTTAATTGTAATGCTAAGACCATAGACTACTACCAGTACATGCAAGACCTCTGGATGGGCTCAAACAGGGCTGGACTCATGCAGGAATGTGAAGAGTCTTGTTCACATCCACATATGTTTCTGTTACTTGGAGAAAAACACTGGATATGCATTGCACTGGTATAAAATCAGTCCTGTGTAACAGATACAGATAGCTGTTTTTAAGGCTAGATACAAGCTGAGGTTCACACAGAGCAATGCCATTAGCAGTAAGCCACACTGAGAGCCTCCAGTTGAAGCGATAGCTGACACTAAAACTGTTTTTCCAACCAGCGTGTGATGATGATCCCAGCATAACAGTGACTTTAAGGGTGTTATCGTGGACTTGCCACACTGTATTCCTAGAGAAGAAAAAAAACAAAGTGGCACTGATAGCATAACCTGGCCAAACTCTGTCAGTGGCTGTGGTGCATACACTCGAGTGTGTAGCGCCTGGCTATAGCAAGGAACTGATAGATATTCATGCACGGTGTCAGCCAGCTATCTTCATTTAGATCTCAGCTACCGTGGCTCTGATGTTTCTGGCTGCTAAACAAAGTCTTTCTTGTCAAGTCTGGAGAGCCAAAGCTCCTAATTAACCAGGCAGGCAGGCCTGCTGCCCAGTCCAGCCTCACAACTATGCAAGAGGAATGCATATAATCCACACTCTTCTCTTTTTTTCCTGTTTTTATTTTTTGTTTTACCTTTCTCACTGTCACGCAGTAGAAATAAAGACGTAAAAATTAAAAATAACTTGCAATGACAATACTTGGCCTTATGATGATTTGTGAAATCGTATCATTTTAGTTTGAAGATCTTTTGATTCTGGTCAGCCAGCCCAACGACAGCAGCGGTGACAGCGGGCTCACTCTTGGTCTCTGTGAGACTGGCTAGACGGCCCCTAGTTTTATCGTGGTACGAATGTTGTGCATTTGTTTAAAATCAGGACAGTTTGCAATAACAGCAGTCTTACTAGTGGCCACAAAGGGGCACAAGCAGTGCTGACAGCGCCCAGCTGCGTCTTTAGAAAACCATAGAGGAAGAAATATAAACTATATAAATACATATATAAACTCACACAGTGCATATTTGTATAGCTGTCAACAATGCATTACCGTGGTATACTCTTATGCAACACATGTCCGGGTTCAATTTATGAACATGAAGTATATTATAAAATCACAGACTTTGTAATTCAGAAGCTATGTTGTTGTGCGTTTTTTGCGAAAATGGTTTTACCATCCTCAATGTTGAATATTCTGAGCATTCTGTTCCTGTGTGATTGTGTTTGTTAAAGTGAGCACATAGCAGTGGGTTTTACTGTACCTTCTTCCTGTAAGCAGGGAACCAGGCGTAACCCAAAGCACAGCTGGACCAGATTTCAGATAACATGGAACTTATTAAACGCATTTAATTTGTTTCATGACGAGTTTCAAAGCTGATCTGTGCGGGGTTTTACAAACATCTGAGTGTATATAGTGTCTCACTGAACGGAAATGTGTCAGATTGATTCAGACAGATGCTGAGACGCTCGAACCAGCAAGGCAAAGTCCACCCCAAAAGCATCCCACAATTGTCCATACGGACGAGCTTTTTATTTAAGGACTTTGCTTAATGAATGACTGTGAAACCGCCCTTCGGTAAATTTTAGACTGAAATGACATGAAACTCCGATTTGAAATCTTTCCAGCTGTTTTTTGGCTCAGTCTGCCGGGAAACGGTCCTCTCCAGCTGAGAGGACAGATTTTATCATAGAGAACAGTGTTGATCCATGGTTCTGTTGTGGAGAAAAGGGAGGACACTTCACGAACCTCCGTGACCTTATAACTGACAGATGGCTTACACTTAAGAGGTCAACCTGCCAAATGTTGATTTGAATAAATGTTGAATGAATGCTTCTCTTCTTTTAGTCAGTGAATAAAAGCATTAAAAAGTTGTTTGCTTCCATTGTCTCTTTTCTTTACTATCTGATTTCAGCTTCAGCGGCTTTCTGGATAGACAGCAGTCAGATAAGCAGACATCCTGAGGTTTTAATGATGGTCACTACAATACACTGTCTCAAGAGTTAGCTTAGCACTGATTTACAATGTTATCTACAGCTGAAATGTCTCCAACGAGTTATTGAACCGCAGCGGATGTCCTCCTCAGATAAACCATCCCTCCCGTCGGCTGCTAATTACCTCACACATAACCTCACGGGTCAAGGTGAAACAATACAGGATGTGTTGAGTGAGTCACAAACGGGAACTATTCCGGTGGGTTGGGAAGTTTTCTGGGGGTTTTTTTTATGTATGTTTGGCTTCAAGAAACAGATTGCATCCACGGGAGGATAGTTAATAAGGAGGAAAACACCAATATGAGCTCTTCTCGATAGACTCACCTTCCAAAATGTCCCCACAGGGCTTTCCCTTAAGGGAGGAGGCAACATGAAACTCAAGTGGGATTCAACCAGTGTCACCATGGCAACACAACAATGAGAAAAACGGGGAAATTGATGATTAGTAATGAGCACACAGAGAAGGTAAATGGAGGAGAAAGGGGTCCTTGAAGGCTGAGTCAAAGCAAACAGCAGAGCGGGTAAAGAGATGATTTTGCCTCTGAAGATTCGAGCAATACATGATGCAAAGCGACAGCGCTAGAATTACACCTCAGAGCAGCTGAGGTATAATTCTAGTCCTGCAACTACCAATTAGTTAAATTCTCAATTAATCTTAATTTTTTTTCCGCCATTATTCTTTTTTTAAATGTCGAGTAAGTGTGAAAAATGCTCATCTCACTTTCCCTGAGCCCAATATGACGTCTTCAAATTGCATCTTTTGTCCAAACAGCCCAAAACACATAAGACTCATTTATTATCATAAGTGACTCCGAAAGGCAGTAAATCTTGACATTTAAGAGGCCTAACTAGCAATTCTTTTTACTTTTTTAGTTGAAAATGACCATTAATAGACTATCAAAATAGCTGGTGATTAATTTTCCGCCGGTCAATGGATTAATTGTTGCAACTCTAAGTCCCACTTGTAGGGAGGGGGGGCCTTTCAGCGTGGACTTTGCACGTTCTCCCTGTGCTTGTGTGGGTGTCGTCCAGACGCTCCTGTTTGTCCCACCATTAAAAACTGGTGGGGTTTGAATATTAATTAGCTAATAAGGTAAAATGATCAGCTGTCTCATGCTTGTTAAACTGAGGGGAGACACATGGAGGCTATAAGCAACTTCACTCACTTTCTATAACGTGTAGAAGCATTTTCTATGATTGCTTTGACTAATTTATTATTTGCACATAAACAACAGATGAAAATTCACTGGTGATTTTAGTTTCGGCTTTGCTCAGAGCTCAAACAAAGAGCTTGTTCACCTCTGGATAATCAGATTAAGATGATCATGTTTGTGTTATGCAATTAAGCTAAATCAACAACAGATTTTTGTGTTGGACAATTACTATGGAGGAGGGAAAAAACAGACTGGGTGGGGCTCAGTTATTTCTTGATTAATTATTCATTTTAAGCGATGTGTTATTGCATAATTGTACCCCCCGTTTAATCCTAAAAGCCCTGTCAGGGACAGAGATTGCAAATTAGCCATGGCTAAAAACCTGTACGCGTGACATCTACAGTATTTTGTCTTGTAAATATAAAACAATGTTTTATGCATTGGTCCCTGTTAAACAAATTAGTGAAATAATTTCTTTTTAATTCCCCAGCCAAATATTTAATTCTACTAAAGACTATAACCAACAAAAAATTAGGAAAATTAATACATTTATATATTATATTTTTTTATATTGCTGCTTTTCCCTGAGGTCGTACGGATAAATTGAAGTCATTTTTGAGAAAATTATGCTTTTAGTTTAAGTATTTCCTAGTGAAAGTGTCCTGTGAAATTTTTTTGTCACCCTTCAAATAGATGCCTAAAAGATCAAAGGTTTTCATTTTTCAAGAATAAGTTAGAAAAGCAAAAATACAAAGAAAACAGCTCTCAAAGCAGGAAAAGACTGGATGGTAGGAAAGAATTTGTGTAACTGATCAAGCTTCTAAAAAGCTCCATGTTTCAGCTACAGTATGTTTACTGATTAAAACATTTAGGATAAAGCAAAACATCTCACCTGGGTTTTCTATTACATTTACTACATTTACAAATGTAGCAAAAAACATTAGGTTATTTTGTGCTTTTGGCTGCATTTTCCCTTTAATGCCAACATCATCATGTGATATTAAACCTTTAAACAAATAGGCTGTGCAGAGCTCAGTTTGTCACATTACTGTGCATCTAAAATTCACATGCACAAAATTCATTTAGCTCACATACAAAAGAAAATAAACGTATAGTGTTATGACAGGCCTTTCTACAGTGCAGTCACTGTGTACAAGAAATCATTTATGATGTGGTGTACACACACACACACACACACGAAAAGTTTTAGAGAATGTAGCTAAATGATGCTAATGTCACAGCAGAGGCTCAGGCAAACATGAGCCAGGAAACTGACTGCGGTTTGATGGTGGGTTTGGTTGGTTCACTTTGATATGCAAGAGCTGCAAGAGCAACACTCAAAGGGATTCAACTTTCATCTTAAACTCGAAAATTCGAAGCTAATGTTCTCACCTAACTGTGGTTTGTACTGTTCAAAAAAGACAGGCTGACATACACAACTTCCCTGCCAAGAGAGGAAACAATGCTGTCACACTGTGGCTCTAAAATAAGGAGCCCTTCATTCTTCTTCTTTTTGAAAATTTAAGTTCAACTCAAATGTGTATTCTCTTTAGAAAATTGACAACACACAATGCCAAACTGTACTTCAATAAACATGCCATTTTAAATTTGTCTCAAGATATGTTCCCACCCATTTTGATTTGTTTTAGCAAGTACTATTTATGGTGTTTTTCTTTTGTTAAGTATCTATTCTAATCCTGGAAAAAGGTCACAGGGCCTGCAAGTTTGTTTATAGCTCACACCATCCAGTCATAAATCATCAGTTGACTGACTGTTTTAATACAAGTTATGGTACTATAATTACGAGGGATCTGGTGATTGATGACAGCAGGAACACACTGTTCATATGGGGCAACATCCAGCTTCGTGAAAGTCTCATAATTTAATGTCTAAAATATCAATTTTTGCTAAAGAATAATGTTTCAGTACTTTGATGACAATGCATGATAAATGATTAAAATGTTTCTCTTTGGTTGTTTTTCAGGAAATATTGGGAAACAATCTGACATCTGTCTCTATGTGGGTGTAAAGATGAATGCAAGTAGCAACATGTTGGTACAGGGCTTGCATGCACTTGTAATAGCACATAGCTCACTACAGTCTTGTTGACTTTTTAAGAAAATGTGGGATGATTTTTTTGGCTATAGTGACGTTCACAAAAGTAAACATCAAGGGAAATATATTTATTAATCAGTAAAACGTGACACTAAAATTGGTTTCAGCCTGCGATAACTTTCATAATGAGAAGTGAACAAGAGATGGCGGTAAGGAGCCATTTGTCAGTTGCCGGGTAAACCAAAGAAGAAGAAGGAGCGAGGAAAAAGGATAGAAGAAGAAAAAACACGTGATTCGCGCTAACTGCAAGATGGCGGTAGTGGTGCGGAGCTTGCAAGACCAGCTCGAAAAAGCCAAAGAAAGCTTGAAAAATGTGGACGATAACATTCGTAAATTAACGGGACGCGATCCTAATGAATCAAGGTCAGAGCCTGAGTTGTTAATTAGCTTTCAGCGTATTCTAAGATATATGATGGCAAGCAAATTAACTTGCTAGCGCTCAAACGACTAGCGATGTGTGGTAGCATGAATCGGTTAGCTGGTTAGCAGTTAACAGTGACCACCTCCCTAAATTGTTTTGGTACCTGCTTAGACTGTAGAAGCTCGCCTTATCTGTGTTCAGACTGATAAATTAGCATGCAATGTAACAGAAAAAAATGGAATGCATTTCTACTTTTCCCCTTGAAGTACAATTATTAAAGCAGTAAGCGTTACGTTAGGACAACAGTTACCGTTACTGTTGCCAGGCCCTGTAGGCGTCGCCGGAGTGTGAACGCAGACCGACCCATTTATCGTCCAAAATACTAAATGGCTTTGCTCCTAAGTAATGAAATCATGGCCGAGAAAACATTTTCCCAATCTTCAGTAGGAGCTTATGTGAGTTAGTAAAATGGCTCAGTGTTTACCTTGTTGCTTGTTTTTGATTTCATACCGGGTCAGATCCGTCGGCTCGGCGGCCCCATGGCAGGCCCCGGTGGAGGTAGAGGCAGAGGAATCAACCTGCTCAGGTAACGATGTGGTTAACATGGCTGCATGCAGCGACATATGTGTTAATTTATACAGACATACTCAGCTGGGGGCTCACAAATGACGTGCTTTTCAGATGCTGGCGGTGCATAGTAGCCACTACACACGAAAAACACATTTTTGGGTTTAGCTTTTCCGCAGTTGATAAAACTATGAACCTGTGGAACTGCAGAGCATGACCACTTAACAGAGATGAAGCTGAAGACGTTAATGACTTAAAAAGATCCGAATATTTTGAGTTGTAGAGAGTATATTTGCTGTTTGGTATAATTATTATTTTTCAGTTTATCAATTTGGGTAGACTAAGTATTAAGGAGGTCAGTCATACACAAGTCAAGATTTAACAGTATACAGTTTGGCTGCACCACAAACCGCAACTTTCTAAGTGACCATGAAATTGAGTCATCGCCTCTCTATAACAGTTCTAATCTAAACTGAGCCTGGTTACCTTCATGGAAGTAAAATTTATGCTGGAATTTTTTATGAGCCTGTTTTAGTTTTTAGCAAAGAGTACCCTAGAAATGAAGGGCTAAGTGCACAATGCACTAAGTATTTTTTACTTTAACTCATGTCATATGGGTAATGGTAAGTGGACTGCATTTATGTAGACCCGTTTAAGTCTTTTGACCACTCTAAGCCCTCTGCAGAGATCAGCATTCACCCATTTTCACTCACATTTGTAAACTAACGGGGCCTCTCTGCAAAATACTAACCTGCTTGTTCAGGAGCTTATACATACATATTCATGGAAGAGTCATTTGGAGCAGATACTTTCCATGACAGTTTGACACGCAGGCAGGAGGAGCCTGGGATTTTGAAAATGAAACTGCCATATACACAAACCAGTTTTCCTTCATTTGTTTGTGTCAGCACATTAATTTGTTCCTGCTGACATGACCGTCTTTATAAATCAGATTTGACTGACTTGATGTGTTTCACTACTCTAACCACTGATTCTGCATCCTCTTCCAGGCGTAGTCTCTCAGACATTGGAAGCGGTGGCCCCCCTGCCAAGCAGAGGGACATCACAGGAGCCCTGCTAAGGTGAGATTTAAATTTTTTGACATGCGGATTTAACTGCTGTGCTCACACAAACTCTGCATGTAAGGACATGTTGGTGAAACATCTTCTGTAGATTAAAACCACAGAAAAGACTGATGCAAATACCCAGAGCCACAGTCATTTAAGTACTGAAAATCATCTGTTCAGGTTCTCTGCTCTGAAGATTTTATTCATTTTCTATATCAAATTAAGCTTATGACTGTAAAACTTTTAAGATAAGAAAGCAGAATAGTGAAACAAAGACTTCCACTCAATTGTCAACAAAGTGTTACCAGTGTTAATTAACTGAGTTTAACTCTGATATTGGGAAATGTGTCACTTGCTGGTATTGCTCAAGGGGTCCAATGTTTAATTTAAAATATTCTGTAGATGTCCTTCGGTTTATTAAGATCACAGCCCACATCCCATAAGCCACAATGTGCTAATAACGGACAGAGTGTTCTGCTATGGGGCAGCACACAAACGGTTGCATATAAACGCACACATAGAGTCAGAGTGGTGGAAAGGACTTTTTTTTTCTGGTCCCAAGCAGTTTGCCACATTGCTTTGGTCTGCAGAACAGCACTCTGCGTCTGTAATGTATGTAATGACCTGACACGATACATACCATTCAGTTGTAAATTCTGTCCATGAATCTGTGGTCAGAAACTATTTACAACAAAGTCAACTGAGTATGCAGCTCATTTGCAGTAATATATAGATATCATATAGATTCTTTGGTTTTGCAGTAATGTTTTTTCTTGGTGGGACAGTAAAGCACATTTAAAGTGATTATCTGTGAGATAATGGCTGTTGTTCGTTGATGTCTGTCATCAGTTTACTTCATCTGGTGTTGATCAGTGGACAGGTCCCCTCCTCCTCCTCCTGGGTGCTTCATTTTAAATTGACTGTGCCAACTTTTATTGACATGCGATATCGGAGTTTTAATTGGACCTCATTGGCCTTCAGTGTTTTAAAGTGGTTCCAGACAGAACTTTTTGGTGGCTGTAGGGGTCACTGCAAGATCTCTGTTTGTAAACAGACATCCACTCGATCACACAGCGCTGTACCAAAAGCCATGATGCTGAATCGAACGTAACAGGCATGTAATGTGGTGCCTCGTACATAGTAGCACTACCAGGTGCCAGAAAAAAAAAAAAAGATGAAGTATTTAAAGACAAGAGGATTGTTTCACAAAATGTATTTATGTATTTATTTTTGAATTTTAAAAAAAAATCAAAAATTGAAAAAAATCTCATTCCTACTTGAAAGTATTAAATAAAATGAGAAGTTTGATTCCACTCTTTTGTGGATTGCTGCCTGACCTCTGAGCACGGCAGACAACCAGCATATGAGAACAAAAGCAGCTAGACGCTGTTTTCCTTTACATCTCATAGGCATGGGCCATTGTGTTACTTTGTTAGTGTATATTAATATGCAATGTGTGTCCCTTAGTACATGCATGCTTGTGAAGTGTCTGTCTCTTACGGGCGTCTTATTTTTTCGTGTGTATGCCTGCAGGCTGGCAGGGGACCAGAGGGCCAGGAGAGACACGCGTCACGACAGCGACGCCGAGGATGATGACGATGTCAAAAAGGTAAGATTAAAGAGTTTGTTTCTCCTGAAATGAGTCGGCGTGGTGCTGTCCATATGTGCAATTTGTAGCAAACAGTGTAACTGTGATTTATTTATTAATTAGACATTACTGGGTTTAAAACATTTGCTGCCCAGACTTGATTCTGATTTGTTTGCAGCTGTCTGGACTTCTTACTTAATCATTTTGTGTATCAGAGCACCTTATGCTGCATAATTTCACTATTTTGCAAGTATTTCATATATTATAAATTTTCGGATTCCCATTGTTTATAGTCTCACTTGTATTTTATCAGTAGACGTTATTGTTTTTTTCTTGATATCAACATGCACCCTGGATATTTAGGATATATTTAAAAATAGGTAGACCAAAATCACATCAAATGCCACTCAGATTGTACTTGGTCAGAAAAAGATTAATCATTGTGTCATTTTTATGTGCCAGTTACAAGGAGAAGCTAAGACATTCAGTGTATTTTAAGACAAAACGACTTTTACTAAGTGGTTTGATTTTTTTCATGTTTTCTTCATCCCTCAGCCGGCGTTGCAGTCGTCTGTAGTAGCTACCTCCAAGGAGAGAACACGCCGAGACCTCATTCAAGATCAAACCATGGATGAGAAGGGCAAACAGAGGTAGGCCAACATGAGGAAGAGCCCTTTCATCAAAGCCTACGCCTGTCATGATCTTTATATCTAATATTTAAAATGCAACAGCAAACAGAAAATAAGGAACAGTAAAGAAAAATCTGAAGCAAAGGGTCCGTATTGATCCTTGTACAGTTGTTGTGTGTGATGGTGAGTTTGTGTTTTCTTGGTTAGGAATCGGCGTATGTTCGGCCTGCTGATGGGGACTCTGCAAAAATTCAAACAGGAGTCAAACGTCTCTACAGAGAAGGTGAGGAAATCTGACAATGTAATTAGTTAACTGTTGAGCTGACTGCCATTGAAGAGGGCTGGCAAAGCAAAATAACTCATTACCTGAGAATTGAACTGAAGTACTTTAAGATATGATTGCTAATGTGGTCCACACTGCAAAGACAATGAAATGCTACTGATATATTTTAACCCAGGGACATTTTCATCAAGTCTTGTTTTTCAGCATTGAAACCAGACTGATAAAGTCCAACTTTATGGGGGTCAATGTTTCTTGCTCTGGTTTTAGAAAAAAAAAGTCAGGGATGCAAGAAGGACCACACTGGGAAACCCCATGCTACAGAAAAGCTTTGTGTTGATACTGTAAACTCTGTTTGTGAAGCACTTGATCATTTCATATTCGTATCCTGATGACACTTGTGATTTCAATGCAGTTTGCAGTAATCCACACAATTATTTAAACGGCTGAAACACAGTATTTGTTTAATAAGTTTGTTAATTTCTTGATGTTTTTGCACTACAGTTTGGTTTATCTTTTCTTTCTTGCTCCCTAATCCTGCCCCTCTTGTGCTTTTGCCCCCCACAGCTAAAGCGACGTACGGAGATCGAGCAGAAGCTCGAGGTTCAGGCGGAGGCTGAGAGAAAGAAGGTGGAGACTGAAAAGAGGGAGC
>JAPZDX010000007.1:22892852-22906695 GCA_029783625.1 Naso annulatus | reverse complement strand
GTTTCATTATTGAACATATAGTACAATAAATGCATTTCTTTTTTTTTTTTAAATCCTATTATATGCTAGGCCTACTCTTATAGCAATCACTTTCCCTTGGTGAGAATCATCAAATAAAATAAACACTGGTTTATAAAATAAAATCTTAATTTGCTGTTTTTAAATAGTATTTCATCAGTAAATACATAGACTAAGGTAAGACCAGGTTGAAACACGTCTGATCAGGTGACTTACAGGTTTACAGGTGTACATGGACACTTTTTATCATATTGTAAAATGCATTTTTGGTGCCCTCTGTGTTCAGAATTGACTAATAGCAGCACTCTGCCATGCCTCCATGTATGTCTGCTTCTTTAAGACATTGAACGTGTGACATTTTGACTTGAGGCTGTCACTTAGCTTTTCCTCACTCTCAACTGTCAAGCCAGCTTGGCTGTGTCAACATCACTGACATTCCTTAGTGCTGTTGGGTGTATTACACACGTTGAGCCAGCTGGCAATCCACCTGCTCTTAAGGCGGATAGGTTTAAATGTGTCGAGAGGGATAGCGATTCTCTAGTTTCAAATGGACGAATATGAGGCCAGTTTGGTAAGTACATTTTCAAACAGCTGTTTAAAGTTACAGTGCTGTGGAGGACCTGTGTCTCACTAACGTTACGAACATGTTATGTCACAAGCCGGTGTTGTGTCGGTCGTAAATGAACAACACAAGTCATGGTCGAATTGTGCTGAAGGAAAATGGCTTTAAACACACGGCCTCTCATAAGATATTTGGGTTTATGTTTGCAAAAAACGGTGTTGAAGGTCCACTATTTAGTTTTGTGTGACACCTGTTCTTTTGGTGTCACTTTGAAAATGCTCCGATGTGCCAGTGTGGCGTTTTACAATTGGTGACGTTGGGAGTGAACCATTCAGCGGGCGGGGGTGTGATTATATTAAAATGAGTCGATGAGGGCTCAAATCGATGTACATCTATTTTTTGTTTCTTTATATATATTATGGGTTTTCCGTTTAAATTTTAAGCAATGGCAGTCGCGTAGAATCTTTAAAAACAGTCTCTAAAAATAATCCGACAGCCCCTCCCCCCCCAGGACGTGCGACGTGACGTGGTCGTCGGTGTTGTGATAGAAGGGAAATCGCCGTTAACCCGGTCGATGTCTCCGGGTTCTTCTCCGCCTCTGAGTTTAAATGAAATATACCTCAAAAAATAATAAACTAATGAAATATTTCGGACATGGCGGAACATACGACAAGCGACCAGTTGGCCAGCAAAGCGGCCGACTTTCAGGCGACGGCAGAGGCTTACTACAGTATCGCAGTGGAGAAAGTGAAGGATGTACGTTATGTGGCAGGTTTCGTTAGCATTTCCCAATTAGCCTAACGTTGTATAGCTGACATAACGTCACGGGTTGTGTAGCAGTTGGATACAGCTTAGTATTATCGATGGGTACATCTCTTAATTGTGTTGAACTCATGCTTGACTACATGTGTGCCCTGCAGAGCATTTAACCAGCTGTCAAGACAACACTGAGATATTATGTTGTTTTTTGTTTGTATTCTTACACTTAGCTAGTAAGGTTAATGGTTGTCTAGCGCAATAATGGTAAAGTTCAAAACTTACGTCTGATCAGGTGTTGTTGCGCTTTGCTGCTGTCTTCAATCTCTTTTCTTCTATATGGCAGGTGATTTCGAATTAATCTCATAGCAGATAAACATGCTACTGCTCTCCACTGTCATGTCTCTTCTTCAGCATCTGTGTAGTAAACTGCTAAGCCCAATTTGTCAAGGCTAACTACCCGGCAATACCACTGACATTTGCATACACATTGAATGGTTCTTTGTGAGAGTATGACAACTGCTCAAAGACGAAACAAGGAAGTTGTTTGGTTCCTTTCTGAAAGTGTAACGCTGCCATTAAAGCAACAGATGTTTTATGAGCCTGTGATATCTTGATTAGAAGTAGTATGCAGGCTGGTCATGCTTTCCTAAGCATTTAATGCTAATGTCCACGATGAGTATTCTTTGTGTATAGTGATTATGAAAACACAAAACTAAAGTTGTATAGAGTGGGCCAAATGTTGTTCATAGGCCTACAAGGACTGGCTTTTTAAGATTTTAATTAAAATCAATGCCCAAAATAAATAGCTTGCTCCTCCTCATTCAGGTTGTATCATCACTTCCGGATGACATCAGACCTGGACCGGACCTCTATGGGGTACCATGGGAACCAGTCATCATCTCCAGTGTGGTTGGACTGATGACAGTGCTGTTGTTCACCTGTAGATGTTATAACTCTGTGAGTACACAGCCATGTCAACATCACTATCATTAGGTATAGGGCCCGACTGATATGAGATTTTCGGGGCTGATAACGATATTAGAAAGTAAGAAAATTCTGATATCCAATACATCGGCCTATATTCTATACATATAATATGCTGAATGTAGTTATCAAACATGTGAGACAAAGTGTGTAATGAAGGCAGGGTATCTATCAAACTTTATTCCAAACATCAGTGCATTTAACAGTAAACACTTCACTTATTTTCAATTAAATAATGGACCTTCCTCGGTTGGACAAACTGTGTGATTATGCCTTTTTAAATTACTAGTACAAGCATTTTTATCCAGCCTTCAAAAAACAGTTTTAATATTGGCACTTATCAAAGACCATGTACGCCGATATCAATATATCTGCAATAGGCCACAATCAGCCAATAATATCAGCAAACTGATGTATCGGTCGGGCCCTAATTTGGTGTGTTTTCAGTGTATGAACTTGTAGAGGTTCTGTTCAAACATATAAACTAAAAAACAACAGCCAGTCCATTAATCTATTGATAAAACCCTTCAATAACTATGTGGTTTTCTTGTTTCTCCACAGGTCAAAAGCAGACTGTATCGAAGTAAGTTCTTATGATGTATTCCTTAATATCACATTTTTATGACTTGAGAAAAATGTCACTAATACATCCTATCATGGCTTGTTTAGGTAAGGAGCGATGGATGGCTGATCAGGTCGCACAGCTTTTTGATGAAAAGTGCAAAGTCCTTGAGACCCTCAGCAAATGTCAGCAAGAGGTTGGTACTGGTGCCCATGCTGACTGACTACTGACAAGAAACAGAGCCTTTCTACACAGCTAAAACCAAATTCGTATGTTTTACTTCGGTGTTAGGAAAAACACAGTCTTACGCTTATTTACTGCAGCGTAATCAAAAAGCAGAAACTCTTTTAGTACAAAATGATTGCATGCAATAATGAACGGAAGTTTCAGTATATTCATTTATTTACTCGTTATGTGTCATTTGCAGTACGATGAATTGGAGAGCTCGCTGAAGGACAGCAGCGTGTTGGCCCAAACTCAAAAGACTGAACGTCTGCAGGTAAGGCAGAGAAAGAAAGATATGGAGGTATCTTACTACTTGGAACACAAAACAACACTGCTACACCTACTACAGACTTCTGGATAGTGATTTGATTATAGTCAATCAATAAGTGCAGCAACAAATCTGGGATGTTGTGGTTGAGACAGGTCTCTGCAAAGATGTGGGCACACCAGCCTCTGATTACCACTATCTGGTCTGGCTCTGTGTTCACAATGTTTGCAGGACAGTGAACGTCTCAAAAATCTGTTGCCCCTAATCTAAACCCTGTGCGTCCTTATCCAACGGTGGGTGTAGTCCTCTCAGAGATAATACATGTTCAGCAATGCAGCTGAAAAAAATAACAAACTAAAACAGCTAGATTTTAGCAAGTTTGAAGGAGCTAACAGCTGCCACTGCATCTTCATGTGCAATCCTTGCCATGTAGAATTACTGTGTCTTGTGTATGTTGGTTCTTTGCATATAGTGTACAGTGGGTTGATAGAGGTTTTTCTCTAAAGACAGCTGACTGCTGTGGTTGAAAACGGCACTGTGAGAGCAGCGGGAGTAAGACGAAACCGTGAAGTTGTTGTCCGGACAACTAAGCAATGAGCTGATACTTTTAGTTGAAAGAAGCTGCAAATTAGGATGATAATTCTCCGCAAGTTCATCATTATGTGTGCATCCTTCCACATTGTCACGCTTTCCTTTGACACACTGTTACTACAAAAATATTGTTTACATTCAGTTCAAAATCAAAGTTCCAAAATGCTTCACCAAAGTAGGAATAACGATGGATTACATTTTTGCATTGTGATTTGACTCTTCATGTTTACTCTGCACTCTCTCACTCGCTTGCTCTCACTTGAAGGAGTTCCCTGAACACATCTTGTTTTCTTGCTCCTCCAGGCCAAAGCCAGAGAGTTGGAAAATGACAAGAGGGAGCTGGAGAGAGATATCGAACAACTGAAGGATCAACTGGACCAGCAGAGAGAACATAGGATAGAACAAGAAAGGAGGGTAGGCATACGGACACTAATACCATCAACGCTTGACTGTTAAGATCTAGTTAGCATTAGCATCTACAATTGTTCTTTAAGAGTCACATTTGAATAATGATGAGAGGCCATTGGATTCTTCTGCTTATTCTTGCAGATAGCTGTGCTTGAAGAAAGCATGAAAACATTTGAAGAGGAAACCAAAGATCTCCAGTCACAGGACGAACAGGTGCAGTCCCCCATCACCTCACATCTCGTCTTTGTACCTTGACATTTCTGTCCTCTCCTCTTTGCTTCTTCAGCATTTCTTCCTCTACTGTGTCCCCTGTTTTTATATGACGCTGCCTGTTTCTCTCCAGGCACAAACCACCCTGAAAGTTTACAATATGAACAGTGAGAGACTGCAGAGAAATCTGGAAACAGCTAGAGAGGAGAACACGCTGTTACAGGAGAGCAACACTCAGGTGGGATGCTTTGCATACGCATAGACACGTACAATTACTTAACATGGTAAAAGTAAGTTGGTTTTGCTTGACATGGTTAAAATGAAAGTTTTAAGGTCTGCGGGACTAGATTCATAGTTTTTAGTTGTGATGTTTTTGCTGCACATGTACACAGAATTATGGAAATTCTTGGCATATCTTGTATGTTTATCCCTCCCCTTTATGTCTTTGTTCCCCTTTGTTGCTTACACCATCATCTCTCCTTTACCCCTTTGTCTTTCTCTCTGCAGTTGAGGCAGCAGGTGGAGGGATGGGCAGAAAGAGTGAGTGACATGGAGTCGGAGATGAACAGGTGTGAGGTCACCCACAGCGCGATGCTGCAGGATGTGGCCAACAAGGATGAGCGTATAATGGTATTAATCATGAGTTATCGTCACTAGTAAATGTATAAAATCAAATCAAATTATCTAATCAAACCAGGGTTTCAAATAACAGACCATCATCAGTAACTACAACAGAAGAAGACTGCAGACTGATGTCAAAGATCTAGTTTTGTTCTGTTTTTACATTTATTTATTTATTTTTTTAAGTCAGGAATTTGTTTAATACCATATAATTGCGTCCTTTCAGTCCTTGACGGATCGTCTGTTGAGGATGAAAGCTTGGGATTCAGACCTGGAGGAGGAGGAAGGTGAGGAAGAAGGAGAGGAGGAGACATCCAATGGAACAGCAGAGAATGGAAAAGGAGAGAGAGTGGACGCACAAGGCCATCTCCAGAAAGTCCAGAAACTTATCTATGCTGCCAAGGTATTTGACTAAAATGGACACCAGCACACAGTGTTTTGACACTGACTAATGCGTAGAATGGAACAACATTTTAAGAACTGTTCTGAAACTCCCTGCAGAACTCCTTCAGATTAAACATCTTGTTACACTTTAATGATGTTTACTAATATGTTGTGTTTGGATTTGTGTGTAGCTGAATGCAGACCTAAAATCAGTAGATGAAGACAAGGACAGAGCGTTTGCCAAACTAAATGATGAAGTCAAAGCTAAAGAAGACTTGCTTGGTGAGTCAGTGGTTCACTGATGTCTTTTTTCCAAGGTTGTTATGAAAATATTTTTTACAGAAATAATAAAACAGATTAGGCATAGGGAAATAGTGACGCTTGAAAGAGTTCTGGGCTAAAGCATGTGTGTGCGTATTTTTGTTTATCCCTCTAGAAGGCATTAAGGACCTGGAGAAGGAGAAATTATCCTTGCACTCAGACAATGAACATTACTCAGATCAGGTAACTGAACCATATATTCGTTTGATTTAACTTTTTTAATCGGTTCTGCTTTCATTTGTTCTGGGATTCATGTCTCTTATTGGTGTATTCAGGTCCAAAGATTGCAACAAAAACTCCACATTATGACTGAAATGTACCAGGAGAATGAGCTCAAACTCCACAGGTATAGACACTCCGATAAATGCACAGAGAAGGTGCAAGTGCAAATGTGACCTTTAATTATGAACGCATGTATTTGCAGGCTGCTGACAGTAGAGGAGAAGGAGCGCCTGCAGAAAGAAGAGAAGTTGAATAAAGCAGATAAAAACATCGCAATGGCCTTAGAGGAACTCAACAACTACAGGTATTTTCTTCCTCAAAGCATTACTAAACATTTCTGTAATGTTTGTGAGCCTGTTATCCACAGATCCACAGCCTGCGTCTCACTGTGTTTTTTGTTTGTTTTTTTTCCGTTTTCTACAGACAACGAGCACAGGAGATGGAGGAGGAGCTGGAGAAAACCAGTCAGTCATACCAGGTTCAAATGTCAGCACATGAGAAGAAGGCTCACAATAACTGGGTTAGTAAAACTCAACCTCAGACCACCACAAAATCCCATGAAAGAAATAATATTGAGATTGCTGTGCCTGTGATAGTTTGACCACCATGATGACGGCTGTAACTACACAAGTCATTTGAGGAGGTCATGATACCAGACATTTAGTCAGTACCAATACGAGTGAAATTTCAGAATATTCAATATCTGATTCAGTAACACAGTGAAAAACAAAGACAGAACAATATGTCACATGTAATTCGGCACAAGCCCACACACATCTGTATACTCACAGTATAAGCAAGAGTTCAAAATTGGCGATTGATCATTACTCCAGAGATTTTTATTTAAAACAGCATTGTTACATTTTGATGACAGATTACATGACCGAAATGCGGACAGCAGCTTACGACGATGAGCTATAGTAATATTACATTATCCTAAACATGGTAGCCTTTAGCTATTGTAAAGTTTGCTATTAGCTGCAAGACAGCGCTAGTTGTCTCAAACAAAAATATTCAAAGTGTATATTTTAGGATAAAGATGACAAGGCTAACTCTTTGGATATGTTGTAAATGAAACTTTAACATTAATTGAAGTTCACTCACCTTGAATTGTTTAAATCTTCACGTGTGTCTTTGAGGTGCTTCCATAAGTTAAAAGTGTTTGCTTCTTTTGTCTGAAAAGTTAAATGCTGTCATTGGGATCTGGCCTTTATGAATTCATTCAGGATGATCTGGCTCAAACAAAGTAGCCTACTTTCATACACAACTCTCACTGATTCTCTTTTTGATGAGCCGAGGCAAAGATGTCGCTGGCTTTGCAGCTGCACTTGTCATCTTTCATGAGTTGTTGTTGTTGTTTTTTTTGTGCTGAGAGGCGTTCCTCTTTTACCATATAAGAGCCTACTAGCGCACTTGTAGGTGTTTGTGCTGCCCCCCTCAGGTCAGGCAGAACTGCATCCCTGGTGCCTGCAGTTGTATAAAAATGAACACCGTCACATTTTCAGAATGTTTTCATTTACTTAGTACAGAAGTATCAGTTCTTGTGACATCCCTCATGCCACGTTATGTTACTGATCTCTGCCTAATTTTCCAGCTGGCAGCCCGAGCAGCAGACAGAGAGCTAGCGGACATCAGAAGAGAAAACGCCCTCCTCAGACAGAAGTAAGCAGACAGTAACTGATCTTACATGAATACTAGATTAGAGAGTGCTCATTTTAAGGAGCCCTCAACAACTTTGTTGTGTTTGTTGCTAATTATGTACAAGTTCAACATATACAGTACTGTATTTTGAATTTATGTAAAAATGTTCAAGATGTTTTCATCATTTTTTTTGTTTGTTTACTTGTTTTATATTTGTATAATTTATACATTACATAGTCAGGTCCAGGAAATGTTTGTCATATGTTAACTTTAGGTGTGTTCGTTTACAGACTGACAGACACGCAGTTTAAACTAGACGCCCTCGACAAAGATCCGTACGCCTTGAGCAGCCTGGCTAGACCACTGCCTTTCAGAGGTTAACACACACATATAAAGCTAACACACAATCTTGAGCTTGTGGCTGTAGGCATCAGATTTATTAAACTATCCTTCACCTACAGCTGAAAGGTCACCATACGGTCCATCTCCTCTGGGTCGACCTGCATCTGAAACCAGACCTTTTCTGTCTCCTCCTACATTAATGGATGGACCACCTGCCAGACTGTCTCCTAGAGGTATACACAAAGAGAAAGTCACAATCCACAATATAGAGAAACACTCACTGAAAGCATAGATACACTTTTCTTAATTTACCTCCATATACTTTTGGATATTTTTCCAATATCTTCTAGCGTTTCAGTTCAGAGTCTCACAAAGTCATTACGATAAGCACTTGAGCATGTCTGAGATGAGCAGCTGGCTGTAGCATGATAAACTGCAGGTGCTTCATCATGTATAGTGGCATGAACTGCATGTTGACATGCTGTTTGCACTCTGAATTTTCATAACTGTCTGATGGTTTTTATTTGGCCGATTGGTTCTGCTTGTTCCCTTCCCTCTCTGACTCCCTCTTTACTCTCTGTAATCCTCATTGCTCATCAACATCTCCATTCCTCAATCACCTCTCCTATCACCCCTCTTTCCTTCCTGCTGTCTCTTTCCACCAATCGTTTCCTCCACAGTGCCTCGTGGACCTTTAGAGCCCCCAGGTGGCCAAGGGGAGATGGAGCGGAGTGGAGGTCCGCATTCAGACAGTGGCTCTAACTCTCCTACGTGGGAGAGAGATCGCAGGGGACCCCCACCAGGACCACCCGGGCCCCTTGGACCTCCAGGTGTGTGTGTGTGTGTGTGAGAGTGTGTGAGAGTGTGAGTGAGTGAGTGAGTGAGTGAGTGAGAGAGAGAGAGCGAGAGAGAGAAAGACAAAAGTGAATCAGCGAGGTCAGCCTGTAACATTAAAATGGCCTGGTGATGATCACACAGCCTGACCAGCCCATAACAAATCATTGAGGATTGTAACATGTAACATATCTCACGTAACCTGAGTTTTTGTGTTGCCTCAGTTTGATCCAAAACTGAGCAGGTAAAGACTTCAAAATAACTGTTTAAAGAGCTTTTTTGTTGCAAAAAAATGTAATTCAAAGAGCTCATGGTGACCAAAATTATTACACCTCTACAGTGCTTACCAAAGTGAGAGTCGGCATTCAGAGTGCAGCAAAAATATTCATTTTATATATCCTCATTCTCATGGGGGGATATTTGCATGCACCATTTCTATATTTCTGCTGTGACATTATTTTAGACATGACTAAAAAGATTTTGGCGTGTGGCATTGTGCTGGCACCTTGGTTTTGTTAAGGCTCTGTGTTTCATGTTTAATTTAGAGGCATCGTGGTACTGTGCCTGCAAACAGTTTAGGAACCCAAAATGCCTTTTCACAGCTCAAGTGTTAAAGTGTAGCAATCACTGTACAGGTGCAGCTGAAATTATGGCTCTGTTGCCATGACAATGAGCTTGCATGCACAGTACAAGGTCCTGTGCAGCTAAAATAGGATGCAGCCGACATTAAGGTCATTAGTTGCACATGTGCAAGTCAGCACTCACAATTATAAAGTGTGCATGTGCATGCTAAGTGCATGTTGACATTGCAAGTATATTGTGTTTAATGCATATTGAGTTTTGACAAACTGCAGTTGTATATGTTTATTTATCATGATCCTGAGAGGAAAAGTTTACCTGAAAACACAACCTCTACAACTTCCTGCTAAAGGTCAAAACGTCAAAACTGAACAAAATATTTATGTTTAAGTTGTTCTGCACCAAACTTCACACATTCAGACTTAACAGTATCTCTCAGTTTCCTCAGTGTCATTCTCTTATTTCTCATAAATGATGCAACTTCCAAAAATATCATCATGATACTACAAAGCTTTGTTTGACTTCTTTACAGCTTTTGAAGAAAAGTTGTTGATAATTAATTATAAATCTTCACACATCTGTTGCTGTGTGTCTGTCTCGTAGGATATATGTTCCCAGAACCAGGAGGTCCGATGTACAGGAGACCCCCACCTCCTCCAGCACCTCTGGGCTATTTGCCCCCTCCTGGCTCCATCCCACCTGGCCCTCTCCATATAAGGGGTCTACCCCCAGGACCCCCACATCCTGCAGATATGTCAGGTGAGTCACTGCGATTTGTCTCTGCTTGACTCTCCTTCATCATGTTCTCATCTGTAGTCTTGCTGTCTTTAACTCCTTCTGACCACGAATAATTTTGAGATCACATTCAAAAGTAGAATGCAAACTTTAGTGAACGTGTTAAAATGCAAAATGAATGCCATTAATAACCTCTACTTATTAATTTATTTCAATGCAGATATTTCATACAGAGAAAACAGTATTGGGCCTGGTGAACAGGAACACAGAGAGGTATGACACATAGATGAATGTGTGTGTGTGTGTGTGTGTGTGTGTGTGTTTGGATTTGGATCTGGATCTGTTGTCCAGCCTTTTAACATTCATCATTTCTCTGTTATTGTCTCAGCAGTCTGGTCCTGGTGATCGAAGGACTCCTCCTGAAACTGATCCAAGGATGGGAGGACCTCCCCCTCCTGGACCCCTGATGGGCCCCATGGATGGTCCCTTCCCTCGTAGAGCCCCTTATGGACCACCGCCTCCTGATTTCTACCCACCAAGGGGACCTGGGGGCCCTCCCATGATGCCTAGTAAGCAGTCCCAGCGCTCAGTCTTTACAACTAAGTAGCACCATGTTTTCTCTACACGCCACCAGTTTTAAGCCAACACTTTCTTTCAATCTCCTCTCTCTCCAGTGTGGAACCCTCCACCTCCAGGGATGATGTTCCCTCCACGTTTCCCTCCTGGTGGGCCTCCTCTTCCTCCTGTTTCTCACCACGCTCCCCCCATGCGGCCCCCTCTGCCTGACGGTTTCCCACCTCCTTCCATGGGTCCTCTCCCTCCTCAGCAGTCCCTCCCTTCGCCACCACACAGCCAGTCACCAGAAGAACACAGACCCTCGCCTGAAGACGCCATTTGAGCCTGATTAGGTTTTCTTGATGGATGGTTGGGCAGGTTCCTGTTTTGCATCCTTATACATCTACTTAATAACCAGGAGGATTAATTTAATAAAGACCGCGGAAGCCATCAGCCTTTGATAGCGAACTTTGTTGCAGACTGTCTGCCACTTTCTGCTCTCTTCACATCCTTTTACTCTCTCTTCTGCCTCTAACTTGCCTTTTTTCTTTCTGTTACTCTCGCTCTGCCCCATTGTCAGTAAGCTAAAACCCCTGTGAAGTAGGTTGTGTTGTTATGAGGTCAAAGTGACAACAGTTAGGCTCTGTTGTGAAGTTTCACAGCTAGGAACACGGCAGCTTAGTCTGTACATCTGTGTGTGGGAATGTTTCCACATGAGCCGAACCAGTCGCTTGTTTGCTGGACAATGCCAGAAAGGTTTTTCGTGGCACTTTGGTTGAAATGTGTGCATGTAGAAATGCTAAATGTGCGATACAAAGTAATGAGTGTTTTATGTTTTATGGCCCTGGCTTCGACTATGTTTAAATGGACTTGATCTCAAAATATTCGTCAGAGGTCAAATGAAACAATTTCTTAAAATATAGGTAAAGCAAAGCTGAAGTTAAAGTGAGTGAGCCGGCTTCCCCGTGGGATTTATAGGACTTTGCCTTCATCAGCAAAGCTATTATTTCAAAGAGCAATGCTTCTGATTGTGTTTCAATGACTTGCATATGACCTAGGCTTGAAAGAAAAGTGGCTTATATTAGCTGCTTGGATTTGTCAAGGTAAGCTGTGACTCATCTCTTGCAGTCACAGAGTTGTGAATTAAAATGGACTGACTGGAAGAGAGGCGACCTTCAGAGCCATGAAGATGACACCTGTGTGAATTTTGTAAAAAGTGGTTATTAATAGATGAATAAAGACTATCAAATTGTCAGTGTCTTCATCTTTCACATGTATTAATCTTCAAGTTGCATGAAGTTGTTGAAGCCAACTCAACAGTGACCACAGATAGTGTTAGAGCAGTACTAATATTTTCTATAATACTGTACATCTGGCATGCAGTGTCACCATTTTAAACATGGTAAATAGTACGGTATGGTAACATTTATTTTAAGGGGGACAGAGATATCAGAGCATAAATTTGAGACTATGCAAGATGTACACTTCAGTTTTAGATGCCGAAGATGTTTTACAAGAATTTGCCCTCCTCATGAAAGCTATTTTTAACCAAGAGCAAGAAGAAAACTGTCCTTTTTAAATCTTGTTAAATTTGGCTCTGGCTTCAAAAAGCATCTTTTAATAGCCACTTTTGTTTTGTCTCTAGAGCTGGAGTCTTCAGGAGTTGTCTCCCCTGCTGGCAACGTGACGCTTGAGCTGTTTTACAGATGACTGTTGAAACCAATGTAATTATTATTCATAGGAAGTTTTTACAGACAGACGTGAAATGAACCACTATTTCCTGGCTGTATGAAATTAACTGACTACGCAAACAGTTTGCTCAGACAGTAATTACTTAACTTTTTTAGGATCTCATTTGTCTGTGCCCTCCAGCAAAGCTAGTATTCTCGTGGTCCATAATAAAAAATATAAATTAAAACATTTATGTTGGCACAGCACCACAACATAAATATAACAAACATTTTTTTCTTTAAATGACAATTTAGAAAATCACATTAATGTAGGATTTCTCATTTTGTTTAAGTAAAATGTACACTAAAATCGCAGTAATATTGGAAACCAGAGTATCCTTTTGGGTCATTGTTGTTTGATAAGGCAGAAAAAAATCCAGCTTTAAACTGCATAGTGTGTGCAAAAACTAAATGACTACTGATTGTAGAATTTTAGGGTTTAACCCTTAAGTGCACCTGTCACCTCTTAAATATTTCAGTTTAGTAGAAAGAGTGGTAAGAACATTCACCATGCACCCTGTGGTGAGTGTAGTGTAGATAATGCCCATTATGCTCCTTAAAAAGGAAGGAAAGCTCTCAAGTGTTATCAATAGTAAATTTTATTATGAGAATATTTATATTGTGGTGTTTACTCCTGAGGTCTAGCAAGTTTGGCCTCCTTATCAGTTCCGGCATCAGCTAATACTTCCTTTTTATATGTTGGCCTAAGGCCCTGTAAAGCACTCTGTAAACACTGTTATAGACAGCTGTTTAATGTCACCAGTGGGGTTATCACTTGCAAAGAGCCAGCGTTAAAAATATGTTGGCTCCGCTTAGTCTATCAGTGCTTACAGAGTTTACCACCACCTGCTGTCAGCGTCGTCACGGCTGAAAGTACAAAAAACCAAGACGACACAGAGTACTTATAAAACTTTTAATTGTAAAACCACCCACACCATCAACAAGAAAAACACAAATGTACCTGACACATTATTTAGCATGAACTGTCCAAAAATATTGATTTGAATTTAACATCCTCACCACCTTCACCTTCAAAACCTCAGTTTATAAAATCCATACTATTTCATGTTTTGGTCGTCATTCTTTATAAACAGTTGTTTTGTATCTGTGAAGATGTGGTGGTGGGAACTTATTGGAAGAACATGGTTTGGTTCCTTCCTTGTTGGTATAATTAGTCATCATAACAGCCCGTGTAAAAACTCATAACAAATTTGCACAGCATTATAAACCAGTAATACACTGAAACAATAAAATCAACTTGTCAGAAAGATGGAAGCATTTTCAAGCTCATG
>JAPZDX010000007.1:22881714-22892752 GCA_029783625.1 Naso annulatus | reverse complement strand
GCATGGATTTTACTTGAAAATGCATAAGAAGAGAATGTAACACTGAACCCTGCTGAAATGCAACTTTAAAGGCATATCGAGGTGCTTTAACTTGTCCTGTTGTTTGTTTTAGGTCCCCAGTTAAAAATAATTCTCATTGCATTCTTGATACTGATTTGTAATGGCAGTGAAATAGTGGTAAATAAAGGAGTAAGCTGACTTGATCCAAATAAAAATAACAAATTTTGTTAAGAAAAAGACTTATCAAAGAGTTTGATGAAAAAAAAAAAAATTTCAAAATACCCAAGAATCCAATAAACACTGTATATGGTCTGAAGAATCTACAGAAATTTCATGTTATTGCTCTGACATTCACCTGATGGTCTAGAAAAGAATAATTCCTTTTTGAATGTCCTGTCCTGGTCACACATGCACACACCAGCTTGTAATAACTGTTCCTTACCTTGCATTGTAATTACTGCAATCATTGAATTTACTGTCAGCCACGATCACAGCAACAAAGTGTAACTCTTAAAATGTAAGATGCACAGCCAAACAAAAGAACTGCTGTTTCATTTCAATACGTGCAAAAAAAAAAAAAAGAACAAGAACTTAATTACACATGTAGGCACTGCTGAGTTCTGGATGCTCTGAACAACAAAAAACTGTAAAAACTGTCTCGTGATCATTCCGCTATTCAAAACACCATAACAACAAAAAAGTACAAAAATATTTTGAATTAAAAAAAAAAAAAGAGTCATGACACAATCAACAAGGCTTTTTTCTACAACAGCATTTCCTTGTAAAATATGTCCTCAGAAGCTTTGTCAATAACCCTCACAGTTTAAAAATGAAAATTTTAATGTTTACAATCACTCCCAATAATGTGAAGCTTGTGAAACAAAACTTTCTCCTTGACCTCATCACTGAAAGCATAAGGTGTGATTGAGTTGTAACTTCCTGCACTCAAGAAAAACCATCTAAAAGCTCCGGCATCACCAAGAAAAAAAAAAAAAAAAAAGTTTTCAAAAGCTCTTGAACTGCTGCAAACAGTTCCATGCACCTCACGGTTTGGTTGATTAACGGTGTCAATATCACCTGACGAATTCTGCTACTTTAAAAACACATAAGACATCAGCCACGTGACGCTATTTACTAAAACTAGGCGACAGCGTACTTGAGTGTGAACTAGGTTGTACAAAACTTTTCGGTACAGCTGGAGGGTCCCCTGATGCTGCTGCTGCACTGCTTTTCAACTCATTTTATCAATGCAGTTTAGAGAACGCTGTCTGACTTCTTTACTGTACCAAGACCTCAGCTCCCTCAACAAATACTTCATTCCGTGAGAATCAAAAATGTAAAAAGGTGGTTTCTGGACAAGACCCAAAGGCATGGATGCATTCGAAATGCCAACAGGGACTGAAAATTCTTTGCCAGTGGCCATTTCAAAGATTCACTCCAAAATGTGGCACTGACTTTGAGGAAAAACTGTTGTGATCAATGTTCAGAGGCCAAACACAGTCTGAAATGATGTAGTTCACATGCAACATGTAAACATAACGTAATACAGCTTTATATTGATACCAGGTCACATTCTGTGTTGCAGTGGGTGTGTTAGCCTTATTTAAAAGACATTAAAATAAAACTGGGAAAAATGGTGGTTTGTGTCGCCAACATGCTCTGTATTCTCGCTCTTTATTTCCAACTTAACAATATCAAAGCATTTTAAAAAAACAACCCTGATATCACTGTGAGTTTTTGTGTCCAGTGACTCTTTGATGTTGCATCAGTTTTGTTTTTTTTTTAACACCCTAATAATAACTTTAATCTGGAACACACTAATTTTCTTGTGTGGGTTACATGGAATGTAACAAATACTGAAATGAGTTTCAGAGGCTGCAGCTGACATTAGCCTATGAAAACCTCTATAGATTGTACTATAGATATCCATTACTAGGGAAACCTCTTACTTCTCAAGTGAGTAAACAGAAACCAAAACTAGTAGACAAAAAAAAAAATCAATAGCTCAATTTTGACTGGAAGCACTGTAACATGTCAGTAAAAATAATGCTTATATTCCTGTTTGTCCTTTAAAGGGAAGCGAACCCATGAGTCCTTATTATGTGTGCTTGCGGGCACAAGAGGAAGCTTACCGACTGGTGTCGCTGTTAGCTGAGGAGTGTAGTGCATTGTGGGAGGAGTCTGAGAAATGTCCAGTTGTGCGCGTTGCTATACCTGCAGAAGTGAATGTTACTGTGTGTGTCTTAATGACTGTATGTTGGCATGTATTGTGCATGTGTTCGACGTCCTTGTGTGTTTCGTAATGTATGACTATATGTGTGTGTGTTTGTGTGTGTGCTCCTCAGCAGTTGAGAATCGGCCTGCTTCTGTCCGCTCTGAATGGAA
Organism: Naso annulatus; assembly: GCA_029783625.1. Taxonomy (NCBI): domain Eukaryota; kingdom Metazoa; phylum Chordata; class Actinopteri; order Acanthuriformes; family Acanthuridae; genus Naso; species Naso annulatus. Next base: position 22,890,367 of record JAPZDX010000007.1, on the reverse strand, counting down.
ACACAGAGCTGTCGGAGTCGGCCTTCCCTCTGTGGGGACCTAGCGTAGCCACGGCCTGGAAGACAACACACACATACACGCGTACATGATTTTTCAAATATGGCTACACACATATACGCACACCAATACCACTAGGGGACAAAGACACGGTCCTGATCAATGACAAGCTCATTTACACACCTTTCTGATAGCTGTCCAGTCCTCCAGGATGTCCAAGTCAGGCAGCATGTAAACAATGTATGGGCGTGAGCGAGGGTTAAGGACAGTTCCACAGGAAGCAAGAAGGAATTCAACTCTGAGGAAATTATCTCAGTAACAATGTCTGTGCCTCACAGTAGTCGTAAGAGCAGTAAACGTAGAAATGCTTAATAGTATCACTTCAAACAGTAACAGAGATATTAACAGTGGAAGGATATCAGACACCACTGAAGGCCGTCTCCTCTTCTTATCTGGACTCAAAGCATTTCTCCTCTTCTTCCTTCCTGATACCTCATCATTCCACAACTCTGATAGAGACAGAAAGAAACAGATTCAAATGTTTTGTGCATGCACTCATAGAATAATCAGTGCTGGATGCTTGTAGTGTGTTCTTATTTCTGTAATTAAACTGTGATGCATTTAGTTACACACGCATGGCATAATACATCATCATGACAATGTTCTCTGTGCTCCACCTGATGTAATATCTATGCTGTGTCTGTCTTCCTCCAGTCTTCTAATTTTCTCCTCCAGTTCACTCTGTACGGTATCAAACAGCAGCAGCTTCTCACTCTGCATACACACAAACAAAAGCAAGCACATATTAAAAGAAACACTCCCATCAAACACACAAGCGGGAATCCAAATGTGGATATAAACAAACAGCAATTCTTAATGGCGCATAGAGCCAGGACAAAAAACAAAATGTGTCACCTGCACAACACTTCTTTGTGAGACAAAACGTACTTTAAGTGTGTGTGTGATGAAGGTGGCAAAAAGTGTTTACTTGGGTCTGTTTATATTTAGGACAAATATGAGATTTTTGTCACATTAAGTGTTCACATTCATGCTGATGAGTTGACATTTTTAAGGAACCTAAAACTGTTTTTATTACTGTTGGACTTTTAAAAACTAAATATGTAATTGTTGGTAGCTAAAGTTTATGTTGCTACAAATGTAAATTTGTTTAAGGTTAAGAGTAGACATACATTTAGGTTCCTCTAACAGCTATGCACTTAGTTTTGATGTTTATGGTCAGGGCCCATTCAGACCAAATCAGTCACTGTGGTGAAAACACAAGTTCTCCCATCCATTTTAATGTGGGTGGTCCGTTCAGGCTGCAGCATCACAAGTTGGTCTGAAGGAAACGCAGCGGCTGTGCGGCGCAAAGTTAAAGCAGAGTGGAGAGTGAGCAGAGCAAAACAACTCTGCAGTGAAGAAGTAAAAAGATGTTGATTTGTGTTTTAAATGGGCCGACCCCACAACGCCGCAAAAATCTGTTTACCTGTGCTGCTCTGACTCTTCATGGATGCTGCTTTAAAGCTGTTTCTGAACATCCGTTTGATAAAATTGTCTTAATGAAAATTGAAAGAATAAATTTACTAATTTGAACTTCGGTTGGTTCTTATTGAACACTTTCATTCTACTTACATTTGACCTTATGTTGTTTATTCACAAACTACTTTAACTGCGTTTCCTCACATACACACACACACCTATGTCTCTAACTGCAAACACACCTGCTTCCCTGCATATATCTGCTCTGGAGCCTTTTTCGTCAGCAGTGCGTTTTATAAAAAGCATCTTCAAAACACAACTCACATTTTTGGTTATGATTTTACCACAGCAGAGCTGCGTGTGGAGATGGCTTGTTGTTAATAACATAAAGCCTGACGCATTTGATCAAAACCAAAGTGGTAACAGATGAGAGCAGCATTTATAAGCTTTTAAAGGAAGGACGTAACACAAGAGAACATCTCTCTCTCTGTCTCTCTGCAGAACAGTAGATAGGAGGGGAAGAACAAAGGGAGATTGTTCACTGGTTAAGTTACCATGAATGGCACTATTCTGCTGGATAAAATTTTAAAAAATGGTACAATGAGTCGCCAAATACTTTGGCGGCGGTGTATTGTGGGAAGGGAGAGTGTGAGAGCGCATGAGCAGCTTTAAAATTAGAAAATTGTTGGAGGACAACTTTTTTTGTGGTGGGCTGCCACAAATACATCAGTGTATGAGAAATCCCGTGAAATACACAAGCACAATCGGAACACTTCACACATACCCAAATATAACAACATACATAGAAAACAAAACCACATATACAGAATACTCTTCGCAAAAAGACAAACTCACAGATTTGCTTTACCTTTCTTATACGATGAGGCTAAAATCTCTTCAACCTGTTCTGCAAATCCCATGTCCAACATCTGGTCTACTTCATCCAGAACGACGTGTTTCAGCTTAGAAAGGTCAAGTTTATGATTCTGGATGTGGTCTTTGATGCGACCAGGTGTTCCCACCAATATATCAAGACCATTACGAATAGCATCGACTAGACAGGAGAGAGTGGAGAGAGTTATTATTAGTATTTATGTGTTAAGCGTGTTGAAACATCAGAAAACACAAACCAAAATTACAGAAATCAAATACGGAGTTAGAAGTTAAGTGCTTTAGAACAACATTTACTATAAAGACATCACTCTTTTTTAAGCTCTGAATTATTTTATAAAAACTTCTGTTAGAGATATTTGTATTTCTTACTCTTCTCACACTTACTCTGTGGGTTGTATGAGCTTCCACCGTAGAAACAGGCAATAGAGAGTCTCTTGATGATGTCTTTGAAGTCCTTAGCGACTTGGATTGCCAACTCTCTGGTTGGTGTTAACACCAGGACCTACAGAAGGACAGAGAGGAGACTCAGTCACACACACAACATACTGAGAGCACAACTGATACTGGGACTCTAGTTTTCAGTCACTGGTGTGAAAGTGTACATGTGCGCACCTTGGGAGCCCGGCCTCTGGTCAGCTCCACTAAATCCTTCTGGAGCTTCTCAACCAAAGGGATGGCAAAGGAGAAAGTCTTCCCTGTTCCTGTTCGGGCTTGGGCAATTACATCCTCTCCATCATATACAGGATTAAATGTTTTTACCTGAATGTCAAACAGGTAAGAAACTCCCCGCGCTAAGAGAGTGGCAGAAAAGGAGACGGAGAGTGATGAAGGGCAATGTAAATTTGCTTTTTCACAAATCCCAAAGCACCCGAACAGCCCCAAAAGCCGACCGTCAACACTCAAAAGTACATTTTCAACATAAACAGAATCATGTCTAACATAAGGCATTTATTTCATCCCATCCTGGATCATACTCTGTACATTTTTATGTTTTGACACTTGCTGCAACACAAATTGCCCTCTGAGAGAAATAATAAAAACTGAATTGAACTGAATTAAATGGGGATGGCCAAATTTCAGATTAAAATGGTCATTGTTTAAACAATCAAATAATTAAAAATGAGATCACCTCTAAAAGCAGACACAAAATGTCAGTTAATAATAACAAACCTATGTCAAGTCACATAGGACAAAGTTTTTAGAAGGGCTCGGGGAAATAGAATTTTAAAGCTAGAACGTACATAACTTGACCAAAATTTTAATGTTCTGATTCAAACACACAGGGAACACAACCAGGAAGCTGCAAAATAAAATAATTTGTATTTCACAAAAAAAGTACTCATAGAGTGAAGTAAATATGCTGAAGCACAGAGACAGCATTACATCTTTGTTTTTGTTTTTTTCAGAGCAGCAAACATGTCAGGTTCTGGATATGCACCAGTCCGTCTGCTCTTCAACCACATTGGTAAAAACAAAAACAAAACAAACAAACAAAAAAAGATGTTTACCTTTTAGTTTATTGATGGTGACTGGGGAGATCCTGAAGTTGGAGAACGCTCCTTCCCTCTGCTCCGGGGTCTCCTCCTAAACAAACAAACAGAGTCAGTGAACAACCCAAACACATCAAGGAAGAGACTGATAATCATTTATTAATCGAATACAAACAGATTGAGCAACTGAAAGTACAAAGAATAGTGTAAGTTTACTTGATTGGCAAAAACCTTCAAAAGACAGGTGGAGTTGTGAACTCAGTTACTTTAGTTTTCTTACTTAATTTATGAAAAAAAAATAGCAATTTTCTAAATCAATAAAATAACAATATTACAAAGCACTTCTATAAAAAGAATTACATTACAATTACTATTATATTTAAAAAAAAACCTTTAAACTAGAAAGAAAGATTTTAAAAACAGCGTCTATGAGAGTCGCCTTAATTTGGCCTGAACTAAGCAACAGAATAAAAACTAAGAGTTTAGCTGTCTGTTTAAATTGACACAGACACAGAGCCTTCATACAGCAAATAACAACACAAACTGTTTCCCAGTCAGTCTTTGAGTTATACCGAGTCTTTTTCGCTGTCGCTAGCTGATTCTTCACTTGACTGGGCCGGCGTCTGGATGGGCGTCTGGACAGGGGTGTTCGGGGTGGAATGTCCGTTGGCGGTTTCCTCTGTGCTTGCTTTCTTTCGCTTCTTCTTTTTCTACAACCAAACGTAAAAATGGAGTTGATGTACAAGAAGCGAGCTGTGACCCTGTCTACAGCAGGGCATAGCCTTTGTAATGTTTCTAATCTGCCCCAAATCACCGTCAAAGCCTTTTCACTATTTACCTGGACAGATAAGCACATGTACCACACACTTTAGCTCCAAGACACGTTTTTCATAAGGGGATCTAGCCAACTAGTAACTACACATTCAAACTAACAAGCAGCACTTGCCTCTGTGTCTTCTTCAGTGTTCTTTTTAGTCTTCTTCTTTGGTGTTTCAACACCATTACTGTTTCCATTCATGTCTGCGGCCTCGTCTATCTGGCCGTTCATTTCATCCGCTGCTGCCTTGTCTTTTTTCTTCTTCTTCTTTGGTGCTGGAGGTTCACAGTCTGGTTCCTCCTGCTCCACCTCCTGCTTTTTCTTCTTCAGCTTCTTGCCCTCTTTGTTCTTGTTCTTTATTTTCATTTTTTTAAAGACAGAAACAAAAAAGGCAAATAGGTTTTAGTTTAAAAAAAAACAAAACAAACTGTGCAGTGACTCAAAGCTTTTAAGAAGGAAAAATTTTGGCACCGTCATTCATTTCTTTCTTGCTCTTATTTATTTGTAAAGCAATTTTACTGCCAAACTTTTTTTACTTTTTACATTATAGAACGTTTACAGAACGGTTAAGGAAACCAGGTAGACATTTTTTCTGTCACATCATTTTAAGTAGATCTAGATTACCACTTAATTATTTCTTGGTATTATAACAACTAAATGATTCATAAATAAGTTCATCACTAAAGCAATGACAGAACACGTCATCCTTTTCACTAATATGAGTTTTCATACTTAAGTTGTACTTAAACAAGCACCTACATATCAATGGAGGGTCTTCTTTTCTATTAGATTATGACAGAAGTTTTTTTTGTGTGTCCCAACACAAAGTGTATTGCTCAAACGTTAGGGGATCGTTCATCACAAAATTAAAAAATAAATCGCTTTCAATTTCAAAGTAAATGTCCTCAGTTAAGCATCAATCTTATTCTCGATCTTGGAAGTGATGGTTTGTCCAAAAATATATCCATTTCAGTTTCTGTAATTACTTCAAGAGGAGCTTGAGCTGGGAATGTTTTATGAACAAATATATCAAAAATCAGCAATAAAAGATATGTATATAATAGCTATAAGCTGTAATTGAGATACATAGTTTGTTTCATTTTAGAGAGTATGTTGTTGTGTATACTTTTACAGTGGACGCAACTGTACAACGTCATCAAGTCGGATCTCCTGCTCACTCACACATGGCCATGCCATGTGATGTTCCGCGGAACGAAAGGCTCAGTGGCTACATTATCAAGACTGTTTGCTAGCAGTACCTCAGCACTGGCAGTGACTCATTTTACCTTTAAAACCCATGACTCTATCGATTACCAGATGTTAATAACATTTAATTACCAGTGTCGCTACATAAACCTCTCTGGTGTTGGTTTCCGAACAGTTAGCCAGCCGGTTAGCAAAGGTTTCAGGTGGTTAGCACGTCCAGCCACATGTTGTCAAACATGGAGCCGCCCGGCCAGGACGTCGCACTCAAGCTCCGCGAATATTTAGTATCGGCACCGCGGCACGACCTTCTCTGCTCACCTTTGGGGATTTAGCCTCCTCGGCAGTGTCCACAAATTCTTCCATGGCTTGATCTTCAGTTTCAAAGATGATTTTACTCGGCATTTCTCTTCCCTGTTGGAACCCCTTAACGTAGACACACGGGCTAATCCACGGCGACGCGGATGGAAAGGAACGCGCAGGCGTGCGCGTGGACGAATGTCCACGAGCCAGTCATAGAAACAGAAGTGATAGATACGCAAGGCAGGGCGAAAGTAAAGAACAATGTATATATTTTTGGAATTACATAATATCGCTTTAATCTGACAAAAAGTAATACCCAGCAAACAATTGAACGTTCAGGTGTTATGCTGAGTTTTGCCCCCCTGCCGAGGTCATGGGAGCGCGTACCACCACAGTGTAAACTGTCGGCGGTTGTTATTATGGCTCGAGAAGAACGCAAGGTATTCTTTCTTCGGTTTATCAACGACGACAGGTAAATTGGAGTCTCTATTTTATGAGAATTTACAGTTATTGGACTGAGAGGCGATTTTCTTAACGCATTTCCTGTGAAGATTTCTAAAGCCGAACTCTTTTCTGTTCGTAATCACTGTGCGTTAGGCACACAGCATTCCAGTTATAGACAAATACAGACCAAATGTGTGTCAAATTCACCCTGTCAGTCAAATTTGATAAAACAAAGCGTGCTCCTCCTGTCTCACTTTTGTGACCTTTCTTTCACAGGTTGGTGCTTATTCTTAAGCAATGTTTTACATATTAGGTCATAATTGAATGTTTAATTTCAATTTGATAGCCTAATAGCGTCGCAAGTAATACACCGTGTAATTCATGCATATCCTGAAATAAAGTGACAACGTAGATGCAGTTGTTGTTGTTCTTGTTTTAAATCAGGCGACATTTCTTTTTTTCCTCATAACCAAAATATTTATTCATTACTGTGTTTGAATTCTACGAGGGCTGATTTTGGAGCTGGCCAGATCTGCACTCCCTTGCCAGGATTAATGTCACATGTATAAACCTCATACTTTCAGTCTGCAACAGACCAAAATTACCTGTTTGCTGGGTTCTACTGTGCCTCTTACAGGAGTAGTAGCAGAAGTATTGGGGAAAGCTCAACCGAACAAGGTTTAAAATATGCATTTTCTCAGTTGATAAACTTGTTATAAAGTCACAGCAGGAATCATACTGCCCTGTAAACTCACTGGTATCCAAACGGTAACGACAGTGAGTTCCCAGTAGATGGTGCTATGAGACCTGATATGTAGGCTAATGACTTTCCCATTTCATTTTTCATTTAACTAACCAGTTTGAAGTTGATGATATATTCTGCAATCATAGGATTGAATTAAAAAAATGTCTTTACAATGGCAGCCCGACTAATCCTGTATGCATGTTCACCACTGGTCCAGTTGTCTTCAGTCTTTGTCTAAACACTTGAGCACTTTTAGCATGTACAAGTAAAAAATGTGAATTGTGCACGTTTCTGATGCGTTTCTGCTCTATTCCATCTAGATCTATGTTTATAGTCCCGCCCCCGCCGTTCCCCTCTATCCAATCAGGCTATTGTTTGCCTCCTGACCAATTACAGCGCATTTTCACTAAACTATATACTACATACCCTTTAACATACGTAAGTCAGATACCCGGATACACATGTAACCAAAAATCTAGAAGGAAGAATTGCGTCACATCTGTCTGAAAACTCACTGAATGTAAAAATATTTTAAATTCATCATGGCTACGAAGAGACCTCTTTATACCTCACTCACCTTAGCAAAGACAAAAGCTTGAAGAAGCTTGAAAAAAATTGCATGCAATGTTCAGTTATTGCACATGGTTATTGTAAATCAGTCAGTAGTGTACTGTTGAAATATGAATATGGAACAAATTATGGGGTTAAAGTTGCTGACAGTGTTGTAATTGTCTAAGGGACAACTGTGTCAGACACTCAGATCAAATATCTTTTGTACAGTTAAAATAAAATACTTCATGTTTTGCTTCTTAAATAACCAACTAACTGAGACGTGAAACGCGTGTGAAACGTCTATTCGCAACACATGGTATGGATCAACTGAGATGATAAACATATTTGATTTGTATTACACTCTGTAATAATTAACTACCTTCATGCACAGTTGCATACACTTTAGTTTACATATACAGATACCATCTGCTTATGACAAGGCCACTGACACACAATGTTCTGTTTTTTCAGCTCCATGCCGTGAAGCCAACAGACAGCGAACCCAACACACCAGGCCAGAGCAACTGCCTGAAGCCACGAATAAATATTGCATCACAAGTGTAATACCTCATTCATGATTGGATGAAACTGTACTGCTATTTACCTTTTTTTTTTTCTTTTTTTTTGGCACCTTTCATTTGAATATCGCTTTTGGGTTGCACTTGAACCTTGCAATGCCATTTTCAATTGCTTTTTATAATGTATATAAGTTTATAAAATTTCTATATG
>JAPZDX010000007.1:22853338-22864589 GCA_029783625.1 Naso annulatus | reverse complement strand
CATCCTTTAGTCTAAACATTAGATTAAACCATCTCTCTCTCTCTCTCTCTCACACACACACACACACACACACATACACACGCACTAGCACTGCTGCCCCACACCAGAGCAGAGAGAGGACATCGGCACATCCCTCCCTCAACTTTAATTATGTTACCTCATGTCTCATTAAGCAGTATGAAAACACTGAGCGTTATCTTAATTAATGGAAAAAAATAAACATGGTAACAGAAAGACAACAACCGGCCCTTCAACTTCCTCAGTTGTCGCTAAAAACTTGTTAAAACTGTACCAGTGTTTACTCTGGTTCAGCCTCTTGCTTGTTTGTTTGGGGGGTTTTTTTGTGGGTTTTGTTGTTGTTGGGTTTTTTTTGTTTTTTTTTAAATTGTCCTCTTTCAGAGATAGATTTGGGCTATTAATTGCTGTCAGCGACCATTTCAACCAATATAACAAATAGTGTATCTGGATAAAATTACCAACCCCACCTTTAAATAAAGAGACCATTTTTGAGATTTGCAGCTTCTGTAAGGCCTTTATGTGAATTGCATTTTGTATGTGGCTTTTTTATGTGGCTCAGCACCACTTGTACAATTAAAAAAAAAAAAAGTGAATTTCCTGTTTATAAGAGTCTAGACATGCTGACCAACCTTCTTGCAGTTGTGCAATTGTTTTTGTTGCATATTTAATATAGAAAAACCATCACAGCCTTGGTCAAACACGCAGATGACATCTTTTGTTGTGACTGCAAGTTAACAGTGTAATACAGTGCTTCTGTATGTTGTGGTCTCAAAGGAGACTGGAGCTGTTACGGAGGGCATCGTGACCACCAGCCTCTCACTGACTCACTGTGTTTCCTTCAGAGCTAATCCTGTGTCACTCCTTCACCTTCCCGTCTCTTTCCCTCTACACTCGCCCTTGAACCTTCCTCTCTTCTATGCTGTTTTACCTCTTGTTTGTCTTTTTAATATCTTGTTGCTCCCCTGAACTACCATTCTGTGCTGTACTCTGTCTGCACTTAAAAAATAGTTTCTTGCATTTATGTTTATCTGTTTCTTACTTTTATTAATTTACTCCCAACACTTCATTTTATGTTTTTCTTTTGTTTTTTCTTCACTTTTTCCCACTGTCTGCTGTTTTATTTTCTGGCTTTACTTTTCACGTCCTTTTTTTTATTCCTTTCCCTTTTCCAACCTTACCCATATTCCTTCACTCATACCTTCACCTTACACTGCAAAAATACCCACTTTTCTCCTCCTGCTCTCTTCTTTTATTGCCTTTTTTCCTCTTCTTTTCTGTCTCACGCTCTACCCCCCTTATTCTGTCTCTTTTCTATCTGTTCTTCCGACCTCTTCAGCCCTGCGTAGCTGTTCTACGGGGGACTCTCTGCTGTCCTCAGCCTTTATCCGCAGTGCTAAGAGTGCTCCTGCTCTGGCTCCGCCTCTTCCTGTTCTCCTCCACCACCACCACCCTTTACTACCCCCCCTTGCCGACCAGCTGGCAGGTACACACACTTTGCACTACCTGTCTGCCTGCCTGCCTCTCCGCCTGAAGACTTTAGTTGTCTGTACGTCTGTCAGAGACTGAAACGTTACGCCTGTTGTCTCGTCTCTGTCTATCAATTTTTCCTGGCCCTCTGTTTGTCATTACTGAAGCAACAGTTTGCATGTGGTCCATCAGTCATGCAATCATGCAGCCCTTCTCTTCTTGACCTGTAACTGGGATGATCAGTGGAATTGTGAGACGTGCTTGAAAACCAAAGAGCCTCATTCTGCTGAAGCTGTGTAATATTCTTATCAGTACCAACATTTTGCATGTGAAAAAAATGATCTTTCATTTTTAAATTCAAGAATATCTAATGAAGAGTTGAATTATTATAGAACTGGTGTGTCTTAACATTAGCTGATAAAATTGTATTTTGCCTGACGAGAGAATGAAATATTGCCTAATCGCAACCAAAGAATGTGTTATTTGGACTTTTTGCCACAAATGATTCTGTTACTGAGAACTGGACATTTTTTACAGGTGTATGGAGACAGCTTATGTGTCTCTGTTTATATTTTTTAAATGTCTGCATGAAACTTGACCTACCTGTTTTTCTGTCTGCTTGCTTGTGTCTCTGTCTGGTAACGTGCATCTTTTACTCATCTGCCTGCATGCATTTTATGCCTGTTCCAACCTTTACTTCCCTTTTGTCTTTTTACCCCTCTTGTTGACTTCCTTATCACTGATGTGATGTTGTCTTTGACTTTTGATGCCTATATTCTTGGGATAGCATTTCATTTGACTCCTCCCTTCTTTTCTGTAAGCAATGTTATCTTCTCGTCCTAGGGGTGCACGATAAGGATTTTTTTTTAGCTGATACAATAATCAAAAATTAGCCACATCCCTTGGCCAGTACGGATAAAATAATTATCAATTTGTCATTTTTTGTATTTTAAGAAGAAGTTCATAACCTGTAGCTTATAAACACCATACGCAATCATGTTGTCTTCCTCTGAAACTAAAGTTAACAGCCACACTGGCAACAACAAGTGTGGTGCAGCACCCAGGTGCAGCATTTCGATGTGTTGAGCAACAACAGCATGCTGCTTCTTCTTTTTCTTCTTCTCCTTCCTCTTCTTTTTCTTATTTTCTCCTCATTCTCCTCCTTCCTCATCTTTGTGTTGTTTGGTGAATTGCAAATCATCTTAAAAGGTCAATACTGCAACCTACCGAGTCAGTGTGAAGATGCTGCACTTGTTAAGTTAATGGAAGCAATTTTGCTTTGTATTATCGGCTTTTTATGTATTAAATACATTAAATTTCAATGTATTTATAAATAATAAATAACTAAATAGAGCAAGATAGAGAATTATAGGCAATAAATATTCATTGATAGAAATTTTCCATCATCATCCAGTAACTGTCAGATATATATCGTGCATCACATTCAGGTGATTTTACTACAGCAGGGTTTTTTTTTACCTGTCATTTAATTGCTTGTTTATGGTAGTCTCTCATAGATGATTATAGGTCTATAACAGTTTTAATTTTTTAAGAATTTGACATCCGTTCAAAGTGAAAACTGCCAAATGGACAAAACAAATGGAAAATACTACATCTGTCAGCGAGGAGTGAGTGCATGCTTTTTGTGGTATGACTTTGCCCGCTTAGTGTAATCTGTCCTTTCAAATCTTTGTTGTTACGCATTTGGTAACATTGTATCAGTTGCTATTAAAATCTTTCAAAGAGAAGGTGGTTTTTATCTTTTTTTGTGATTTTAGATAAGCTTATAGACCGTGTTTGGCTGGTGAAGATGTATCAAGGAGGCTCAGCCACCATGAATGCTGATTTGGTTTGTTTTCTGTATCTGCAATGCGACAGCGACGCAGACAGATGCTATTTTTGACTTTAAACATTAAGACAAACGCCCTAAGTCATGACTCCAACAATAACCAGCCGGGAGTTTATCAGTTTCTCCTTTTTGGAATTAAGCTCAGGAACACCCAAACAGATGTAGTTTCAAGATCCACATCACAGCTTGATAATCCACCATGGGATGTCCATAGAGACAGATAATATATTAGATAACCGCTCACTTGTTAATGCATACATAATGGAATAATTAATAAAGTAATATCAGTTTGCCATTTCTTTTAAAGCATCTTTTGGGATCTTCATTTAAATGTTTGAGGGTGCGGGTTTCTGTTTCATGCATTTACTTGCATCTGTTTCTATTCCTCCCATCACTAATCTCACTCCCCTTCTTTCATTTTCCCTCAATTCCCAGACCTTGAGGATCCACCAATCACGCTGGCATCCCGCCCCACTCGGATCCGCCACTCATCCCAAAGCGACGAGGCCCCTCCCACCTCCTGTTCTGAGGTCTTCCAGGGAGGGGCTTGTGACCTGGATGGCCCGGCACCTTCCTCGCTCGCAAGGAGCAGCAGTGCCTCTGACATCATGGAGCCATTCATCGCAGAGCGGGTCAAAGGTGAAGACCCCCAGAGGGATCCTGCTTCGATCCCAAATCTCTCCTACCACCACTCCACAACTTCTTCTTTACTTGCAGCCAGCAGCCACGCAGCTCAACCACTCCCACACGCCCCCACCTCCTCCTCTCCCACCCCCTTTACCTTCTCTAATGGTGTTGTTGTCTCCTCCTCAGAGGGACAAGATGATGGTAGTGTTTATGACCAGTTCTGGCACCAGAGTGTCTCTCAAAGCCAAGGTTCTAGTTCTGATTGGGTAAGCGACTGGGAGTCTGCCTTCGCCTGTTCATCTGAAAAGGAAATTGATGTAGAAGAGGGCGAAATGGGGGCTGCAGCAGAGGAGGATGATTTATTCTCTTCCATTAGGGACTACCTTACTCACAAAGGAGGTGAGAGGAAAGAGGAAATTGGAGAGAAAGATAGTTTAGGTCGTGGACTGGAGAACAGTGCTGTAACTTTGCCTGTACTTGTGCAAACAGGGGAAGCTAGAACACAAATAGAATACACAGGGCAGGTTGGAGAGGCAAGACAGGTGATGAGGGAGGACAGACAAACTTGCAGAGAGGTCAGACAGGTAAGTAAATCTGTGAGACACAGCAGTGTGGATTCAGCCGAGGAGAATGAGGGAGAGGAGCGGAGCATCTATGAGTGCCTGGAGTTGCAGTGTCAGTGGCCGTCACCCAATGCAAGGGGGAGTGCTAGCTTAGAAAGACACATTGGGGAGAAAAAGGGAGCAGGAAATGCACAAAGGGCAGTAGGATGGGAAGGGAAATGTGACCTATTGAGAGAAATAGGAGATGATAATCAGGATGAAAAAGAAACAGCAGCAAAAGAGAGGTCCAGTGTCATTAGACAAGACACTAATACAGTAGAATCGAGCACTGAATCAAATCAAACTCCTCAAACTTCTGACATACCTAAGATCAAGATGTCCCGTAGTGGCAACAAGAGACATCATTCTGGGGGGGTTCATGTCAGCTTCAGGCCCTCTACTGAGTCAGTTCAGTTCCACAACCCCCTTGAGAATAAAGAGGCCCACTGGAAGGCCAGGCTGCGCCGCCTCAGTCACTTCCACACACACAGCCACTCAGCTGGGGAAAGGCCTGGGGCTGGAGCTGGGGCAGGATCAGGTGGGAGACTGGGAGCAGGGGGTGCAGGTAAGTTTGGCTCAGTAGCGGGGAGTAGCCATAGAACAGGGGCACATGATAAATTAGCTTCTGGGGCTGTTGCGGACGACAGCGGGGCAGGGAATGCCGCAGCCACTGGAGGCCTGGAAAGCAGGGCTGGGACTGGAGGGGACAAGGACAGCCAACATCCGGGAGCCTGTGCCGGATCCAACCTGAGCTCTGAGGCTCACTCACAGGTGTCATCAAGCAGTTCAGGTGTTTCTGGCGTGTCGTCAGGGGTGCGTGGTCGTTTGGGACGTTCCGCCTTGCGATCTCGAGCCTCCCGCTCACGCTCCCAGGAGCCTGGCAGCACTGCCTCACGACACCATCAGGGGGCTCTCCTTGGTGGTGTCTATAAGACTGTGGTTCACGCTCTGTCTTCAAAGCCCCGGCCCCGAGGTCAGGGGTCATCCCAAGGCTCGTCGCCACAGCGGCAGGGCCGGGCCGCCACGGGTGACGCACCACTAAGAGACCTCTACTCCCAAGTCCTGGGCTACTTTGGAAGAAAGACGACTACGCCAGGTGAGGATTGCAACGAACGAAGCGCTCACAAAGGACACAACAGATACAGCAACAACTTTGGAAAGAAATACTCACCAATACACAAACACCAGCAACTCTCTTTTTCTTTTTGGCTGTTTTTAACTGGTTGTTATGATGGAATGATATTTTTTGGCTGACACTCATCATCTTGCTGCTGGACTGAAATTCAAACTCCCTATTGATGTGTTTCCTCTTGAACGTAGCCCCACCTCCAGCCTGCCTCCTGTCAAGGAACCCCCCTCCCATACCTTTTGATCTGTTCCACCACCTCAGATGCCCCCTTCCTGTTCCTCCTGTCTTCTTTCTTTCTAAGGGCTTTGGGATTTTAACCTCCTCTCCTCCTTCCTCTCTTCTCCACCTCCTTCTCCCTCTCCTTGATGTTGCATGTGACCTCCTCGCGCCTCCCTCGCCTCCTTCGCCTCCTCCCCGGACTCCAGCCCATCTTCTGCCAACAGGAGGGAGACAACAGTCTGCAGGAAAAAAAAAGCTACCTGTTCACCTACCTCACAGAAAGCCCCCAAATTTTAGTGTTATTACTGTAGGGGCTTTGGTAAATTTAGATTTAAATTGATGTGGAAGATTTATTTATAAAAACTAAATCAATTATATTACTTATATGTAAGACAAATTGCTACATTTATAGCTTAATATGATGTTGTAGTTCATGCTCAGACCACTAGAGTGCAGCAAAAGACCTTATGTGAGAATGGCCATCTTGATAAAACTGATATTCACATTGAATTTGAATGGATAAGAAAAGGTATACACTTTCAAATTGACAATGTTGAGTGGTTATTTGCCTTGTACATTGCCACAAGATAATAATGAACATGATGATTGGTTAAATGCACATTTGATTCAGACTTCAAACAGACCTTTTTTCTATTCATTCTAATTCTACTAGCATCAGCCTGCAGTACTGGGCCTAAATTGTTTTGTGTTGAGGATCATATTGTTGATGCAAGCATTATGATTGATCGGCTTAATCTGTCTTGATGTGGAAATATGTTGCATAGCCACTTTTGGTACTTGATTTTGGTGTGTTGCTTGCCAGCTGCAGCCAAATGATACCCACTGATTGTTTGTGTTTGTTTGGTTTGTCTTCTTTTGCGCCAGATGTGTGAAGTTTGCCACATCCGATAGTATGATAGAGGCCAAAATTATATCGACACAATAGTTAATTATTTTTAATAACATTGCTGTTTAAGTGAACAGTATTGACAAAAGCTACATTTTTACAATTACAGTGAAGCAAGTCAACTCCAATCATCTGGTACTCCATTAAGACTCAGATGAGATATAACGTGCCTCGACTGTCAAGTTGTCTGTCTGGCTGTGTGTTAAACTACTTTAACTGTTGGACTGCTGATAGTTATGCATTATTCTTGTTCTGTAAACATAGGTGGAGCCTAACCACACAACTTTACAGATCATAGATAGTACTAAAAAATTTGCATGTCTATGTCCAAAATAAGAATGAGCTTGCACAGCCACATGGCGACTGTCCTTATGAAGAGAAGCCGTGTATGCATTCCTCATTCAAGTCTTCAATGGCTCGTGAAACATTGAAGCTCATGTCCGTTTCCTAATCATGCAGCCGCTTGAGCTGCTGTGTGTGCTGTGCTGTACCCCTTAATACTATATCGCATCCTCATAAAAGCAAACATGTGAAGGTGACGTCACTGATCAGCTACAAAAGTGCTGAAGGTCACCTGTCTGTCTCTGATCTGCTCTGCTATGCAGTTCTATCAGTGTATAGTTCATTCCAGCGTTACTGATCCTGTTTTGGACTCTGTCTTTATGAGAATGACAGTCGCTTATTCCTCAGAAGCTGAATAATTAGCTTTGAAACGTTTTAGTGTTTTATTGGGTCCCTATTCATAAAATTGAATAACTGAGAAAAGTCTAATTCATCCTGTTGGCGATGTCTTGGCAAATAACCATTACAGTCAAGCAGAATTTAATGAAATTTTGACTCTCCTTAAGGGACATCGGAAAAACCTAACAGAGAGTGGATGCACAGCAATGTTAAAAGTTAATAAGCAAAATGAAATGTGGGGTTAAGTTTGTTTGGTACAAAATTTGCTTCTCTCCCTATGGCCACAGAAGCGAGATTTTGATTCTTTCAAAAATCATCTGAAACTAAAATGACAGAAAGGAAGTTTTGCACTGACTTACGAAGTTAGAAAGTTTCAACTTTGTTGCACATCTGACCACCTGTTGGACAGACAGCGTCCTGCTCTGAGTGATTTAAGATTGCTCCTACAGGGCTTTGTTTACACACAAGCCATCTTGTTCTGTAATTGGTGGACCCGGTGTAAGTGAAAGTCTCTGGTCTAAAACCCTCTAGGAAAACTGTGCAGCAAGGTGAAATTTTCATCAGCTTGGTGGCAGCATAGTAAAAAAAAAAAAAAAAGTGTCATAAGCTGTGGTATGGGGCTGCGGACACAACCGGCTCTCTTCACTCTGTCAGCCTCAGTTTCAGGAATTCAATATTAGGTGGCTAATATTGCAGGAAGCATATTCACTCTCATCTGATCGATGGATGCTCTTTGCACTCAGAGTGAACAAACTCACCGATCGCTGTCATTGCTACCATGCTAGCAGCAACATAACTCATAGTAACCATAACTGCACTAATATAGGCGTCTGATACGCCGCCTGTTTGGACCTAACCAGGTGATTCGCCCTCTAGCTCTCTGTGCATGGTGTGAATTAACTCTGTTGCATTGCTTTTTTTGGTGGATTTGCCTGCTGTGTTGTGGCTTTTTTTTTTTTTAAACAAGAAGTCTTTTGCTAACTTCAGGGCCTACAGTACATACACATGAGGACTACTGTTACAGTTCAGAGATAGTCCCCAGTTTAATGTGTGGATATTTTGCTGATTTGATCTAATCTTTCAACATTTCACTAACAGCGATAATTTAGAAAAGAAGTGAAACAGGATTAATTAAATAAATACTCACCAAATCGTTAATCGACATTAAACAGATATCACAGATAATTTACTTGAATAAATTTTGTCACGAAGTCAGACTTGCATTTAAATAATTATTTAACTTTTTAGCGGTTTGTGTGGGTATGGATCTGTCACTGTCAACATCTCATCCGTCTGTGTGCACATCTGTTAATCTTCATCCAGTTTTCCATTGTTTGTGTGTGTGTGTGTGTGTGTTGGTGTGTGGGTGTGTGTGGGTATGGGTATTCTCCGCCTTTGACTATTATCATATATGTGCCTCTAGTCAACAAAGAGGAGGTGATCCAGAAGGCTCGTCCAGTCTCCAGCGATGTAGGAAGCTCCAACCCAAACTTCTCTGACCTCATGGACGAATTTATCCAGGAGAGACTGAGGGCCAAAGGAACAGCAGTGGGTGCAACACACACACACGTAGATATACCCTGATATTCAAATATCAGTGTCACAAAAATGGAGAAGCTTATATTGCTTTCCTCTTGACACACAGGGTCGTCGTGGCAGCAGCCCGGGAAGTCTGGAGGTTCCCAGGGACCTGCCAGAGCTCTTGGAGGCCGGTCAGAGTCCTGGATCCCGACCCTCAGACGAACACCGTCCCATTGACGATCCTGGAGTTCCCTCTGAGTGGACGTCACCTGCAAGTGCCAGCGGTTCTGATGTCATCAGCTCAGACAGCCAATCAGACTCCTTTAATGCCTTTCAGTACTCCACCTGCAAATTTGATAGTAAGGGGAAAAAAATTCAGGTGTTCCTTTGTATACAAACGCAGGCGTTGCTGTAGAATTTTGGACACATTCTTATGTAAAGATTGCTTTAAACTGAGGCGATCACGTTTGATCTTGTCAGAATGAAAATAAATGATATATTTATTCTTGTTTGTCGCTGTAGGACAGTAATAAATTTTATATATATATATGTTATATAATGTCTTTTTTTCCCAAGATTTTACTTTCAATTCAGAAGCATGTGGAGGAGGAACTGGATCTGGAGGTGGAGGTCGAGGCAGCTCACTGGACCAGGACAGTCTGGGGGGAGGCGTGGCCTGTGAAGAACAGGAAGTGGCCAGTTTGACAACACTTCACCTCGACTCAGAGACCAGCAGCCTCAGCCACACTGTCACTGTTACTGGTATATACTTCACGTAACATAAAGATCTGTCTAAAGAATGTATGATTTAAGCATATCTAAATAAGGTAATATTAATGTGTACACAAGAAGTAAATATTACATATGATATCACATAGATGTTAATTTATACATTTGTACACATTTAAACAGATGGTTTTTCCCTACTTATGTGTACTTTAATTACCATGTGCAGGTTCTGAGAGTGCTTCTCCCATGCATTCCTTTGGTGGTTCTCGCTCCCAGACGCCCTCTCCCGCCACACTGACAGCAGACCACACTGATCACACACACTCCCACTCACACACTCACCTCCAGCTGGACCAGAAGCTCCACAACTCTGTCCTTCAGACTCCCGATGACCTGGGTAACGCTTACACACACCCAAACGTGTGCTTTGTTCTGCTAAGGTCTCAGCTGTAAATGAGAGGCAAGAGTTACAGTCGATTTATTGATTGATCCTAGAAACCAGCGAGTTTCCCAGTGAGGACTGCAGTGTGATGGCGGGGGGCTCTCTAACTGGATGGCATGCAGATGTTGCCACAGTAATGTGGCGGAGGATGCTGGGTATCCTTGGGGATGTAAACAGCATCAAAGACCCAGAGATCCATGCTCAGGTCTTTGACTATCTGTGTGAACTCTGGCAAAACCTGGCCAAGGTGTGTACTGACACACACTATTACTACACTACCGAGAGTCAAAAGTCTCTAAAGATTGTGCAGTTTTTGTGTAAAAATTGCACTTTTCTTTTCAGATAAGAGATAATTTGGGCATTTCTCTGGACAATCAGTCATCTCCCCCTCCCCCAGTTCTGATCCCACCCCTGAGAATCCTCACCCCTTGGCTCTTTAAGGTGGGTGTGACTATAAGACCTGGAGTATTTATTATATTAGATTTACGACCTTGATTCAAAAAAAGTTTTGAATATTTGGGTCGATAACAATGAAATGCAATTGTGTGCGAACAAAGTGTGTTTACCAAAAGTGGTTTTCTAAAGTTTCCCAGAGTTAGTGCAGTCATATCCTTTACAAAATCATGTGTTTCACAAAGCGGTGAACCTCACGCCATCCTTGCTTGCAAAAAGAGCCTTTTCGAAGAATCCCCTTTTTATACCGTTCATATTATGATAACATAACCTGCTACAGATGAACATGTTTACCTGTGGAATGTTTCAAACAGGTGTTTTTTAAGCATTACACAACTTTCACAGTCTTTTGTTACTTCTCGCCCTAATTGTTTGAAATATCTTGCTGTTACCAAATTTAAAATAATTATATATGAAAAAAAAAAAATTTAATTCTTTGAGGTAAAATTGTCTTTTCAATTGAGTATAAGTCAGAAAGAATCTGGAAATGATAGAATTCTGTTTTATTAATGTTTTGCACTGTTTCTTAACTTTTATTAAAATCGGGGTAATAATCTGTTTTTACTTCAAGCTTTTATTTACTACTTGAAGATCACGTGTGTGTGTT
>JAPZDX010000007.1:22700808-22718906 GCA_029783625.1 Naso annulatus | reverse complement strand
ATTTTCATAAGTAAAAAATAATGAAATGATGATTAAAAAATAAAAATAAAATAAATTAAAATAGCTTTTCTTCCAACTTTTACTAATTAAAACCATAATTTTACAGACTTCATTTAGGGAAACTTTTTGAACATCTGTGCACCATTTAATATGAGAAGTTTGGTTTATTTTGTCAAATAGGGAAAGTTTTTGCATAACAACATGATTGTATTTCTTAAGTTCAGTTACAGAAAATGTATGATTTGGGAGCTGGTGTCCCAGTTGTTCCAACTCTAATATATTAGTTTTCAGAAAATAAAGTAACACTGCATTTTTTAAGTAATCCAGTTTGCTCTATCCTCAAACTAGCACTTCAAAGAAAATAAAATAATTGAACTTGGAGATACAGTGAATTTTTTTACACCAAGACTTGCAGGTAGTTGTATTGTTTAAGGCTATTTTAGACTTTTTCAAGCTCCATATTTATCTCATTTATTCTTTTCCTCTATTTTTTTTTTCTGTTTCTGTGCTTGCTCTCTCTTTTTTTCCTCCTCTCCACATGTAATCTCTGAATGCCGAGCTGCACATACATTATAGGACAGCTTTAGAGTTGGGACACAGCATGCTGTAGTATGTTGCTCCCCTCTGCTGGTCCGTCTCTTTCTCGTGGCTCTAAACTCCCTTAATGACGGCCTTTGTTAAACCCACAGCCCGGCTATTTCTGGGCAGCGATGCAAACAGGCAGATTCCTCATCCCAGATTGGAAATGTTTTCCGCCTTATGTCGGGCTCTAGTATGCACAGGAGTTTAGAATAGAACAGAAAGGGTGGCACATGGAAGGAAGCCAGATGGAAAGAGAGGAGACTGATGGCACAGGTGAGAGATGTTTGCAGGGAGATGCGGTGACAGAGAGGACAGAAAGACAGGAATCTGAGCTGAAAGGAGAAACATGAGCAAGAATTTATAAAAAGCGTTGTGGTGGTCCATGGGGTTGGACCTCAGAACAAGTACGAGCCCTTCCAGTGTGCAGGCTGTGCTGCCCCCTGCTGTTCCCCACAGACAATGACACTGAAGCCTTACAGCAATTCAGTCCTGACAGTTTAAAATGTCACCAGCAAATCCAGCTTCTCCTCACTGTATGCAAATACTTGGCCGAGCTCTAATCCTCTCTGTCTGTCAGGAAGTGTGACTGTTCGTGGGTGTGTGTGTGTATTTGTGCATGAGTGTGTGTTGCGGTTTCATATCCCTTTGCATCAGCTCAGAAGACTTGTAGCCTGTGGGACCGACAAAGCTGCTTTATGCCTTTGTCTTCTTGAACACTGAAGGATTCATTCAAGGCACAAAAAACTGCCATTAAATATCTGCATTCAGTCCTCCAGAATATTCTTTCATATGACCTTGTTGGGTTGTGACACTTTCTCTCGCATGTGTCCTCACATGTGTGGGATCATACGTTACTGCAGATCTCATAAAGAACTGAAACCTGGAGCCAGTAAATCTGTTAAAAACACCCCCTCTGTTAGCAGCACAATAGTTCTTCACATGGCAACAGGAGGTGAAGGTACTGCATTATCTGTAATCTGTTTTTCTGTTTTATCATGAGCCTGGGTGACTTTTTGTCTCTTCAGTCAGGTTGCATTTGCATTTGTTCTTTCCTGAGATAGTTGCACAGGTTTTAGATCCTTTAGCTCCTTTTGTGATTTTGTAAGTGAATGAACCGTTTGTAGTCTGCCTTTGTGTCTGTGCAGTTGTTGGGTGTGATGATTTTTGCAATCAAAGCATGAAATGTACGCCTCAAATGAAAGAAATGGAAATGAATGCTCTTGTTCAGAATTTTTGATGGTAAACTTTGCGGTTCCCTGCCGTTCCTCTCCCTTAAAAATCTCTCCTCTTGCACACCTTCTGCTGATCTAACCCCCTTTTCCTTTCCTTTTTTTCCCGTCTGACCTTTTTTCTCTAACATCTAACCCTATCCTCTCCTCCGTTCTCTCCTCCTCCTGCCTCCCCTCCTTCCCTCCACCCTCCCACAGATGAGCCGACCAGCCCCAGCGCTGACTTGCGCGCCCGCCACGTGCCCGCGTCCTCCGTGGTGTCCAGCGGCATGAGTTCGGCGCCCGCCGTGGTCACCAGCCCCAACTCCCCTACCTTCACCTTCCCCCTCACTAGGCTCTTCTCACACGACTGCAGTGAGTGCCCCCCTCCTCCCCTTCCTTCCCTCCCCTCCTCCCCACTGCATGCAGCAGAAAGGAATCTTATCTGTGACGTTAACCTGCGCTGCCGATGATAGAGGGATCAATAAAGAGTGCATGAGATTATTGGTCCTCTTTATTTTCCATATTATCAAAAATATATTGAGTCTTTAAGTCTTATTTTCTTGGATTAAGTGAAAAAATCAGACAGTTATATTGTCCAAATTTTCTTGGATTAAGTGCATTTTTTTTTTTTGCAAAATAATCCTGTTTTTTTTTTTTTCCCCACAATAATGCCACTAATCTCTAAACAATTAGATTTTTGTTGGGGACAGCTTCTAAACTAGACGTTTGAGGCTAAATCATATGATGAAAATATTTTAAAAATTACCATGTGAAGTAAAATTTTTAGAGTGAGTTTGACAGGATACTGTACTTTATTTTTTAATAGCTGAATCAACATGGCAAGATAATTAAAGTAGCCACGGCCAATAGATGAAGACGGATTTTTCAATATTTACTCCTGACCCTGAATTCCTTTCTCCTGTTTACCACACAGTGCAATCACTTAGTTGCTCTCCATTAGCAGAAATTGTATAAAAACTGAGACTAGTTGCAACTTTTTGAATTTTTCTGTTCTGGTGTTTGTTAAATTCTAGACCAACTGCCTGATCCTGATAGCTGCTCATTTGTATGACAGAGAAATGCAAGAGTTAATTCCTCTCCTACAAAGTTTTTAAGTGGGTTTCAGTGCCCGTGCTAACACTTGCACTAAGGATGGGATCAACAGGATCAGCTTTTGCTCAGAGAAAAGCCCATTTTTAAGAAACAAACACATTAAAGACTCTGTAAGAGATGTTAGTTCATGACATTTTATTGGAAAAACAAAATGTAAAGACTAGCATGTACAACTTGGAATGCAGATCAACTGAACAGAACAGTTGGACTGGGCCGGGCCTCGCCGCACCCACCCACCCACACACTCGCCCACCCTCCCACCCACACACAAACAAACACAAGATAGAAATGCTGCAAAACACCGATCCCGTCCCCACTAAACTGAAATAATTAACAGCCCTGTAGAATCATGACAGACATGCAACCTTTGAGGCAATATACCATGCCTGAGTCTCCATCTCTTCAGAAACTGATACTCATATTGATATTGCCTAAAAGTTGCTCTTGTATATCATCACCTTTAAAGCCCACCCCACCCCTCCAAATAGTCTTTGACGTACCCAACGCATAAGGGGCCCAAATCTACGCCCCACCCGGGCTTCACCCTCAAAAAGGTAAACACACAAAGGATAAAGCAAGTATCCTGACATGCCAGAAACACAGAATCTAAAATGAGTTCTTATTTATTTAATTTTAATATTTTTCTCAAAAATATCTCTGTCATCACTGACTTCATTTAGGTAAGCAAACTGCAAAGGTTCCACTGGTTCAGTCACTCCCATCCATCTGTCAACTAACCCCCTCTTCCTCTCTGTGGGTCTCAGGCCAACCTGAGGCCCAACAACAGCCTTCTGCCACTGGGCTCTCAACAATAACCCATCTAAAGCTGCATGCATGAAGAACAGAAAAAAATAAAACAGGAAGTCATAGAAGAAAGGCGATTGGCCAGCCGATATAATCATCATGACATCAGGCAGATGGAACCAGGAAGCAGAGGAGCAGTGGCCAAACCAGCCAGCTGCAGAGAGGCTGCTTGGCTAAAAAGTTGAGATCTGATTGGGCAGCGTAGCGCTGGGGGGCGGGATATACAAGCCAGTACATGCAGATTCATTTAGATTTTTCTTTTTGTCTTTTACCTTTTTTGAGCTTGTTTATATGGACAGAATTTCAGTTTTCCAACATTCAGTTTAAGTTGTCTATACAGAACAGTATGAATAAATGTAGATTTTTGCAATAGAGGTAAGTGAAACATTTGACTGAATTCTTTGCTGAATGTGAGCCCAGTTCATTTGGCGGTCATCATCTGAACAAATTCTGTGAGGGGGGAGGAGGAAAGAAGAAAAAAGCCATCAGGAAGAGTGTTGATATAACACAGTAAAACATCATCATTCATCAGACTGCAGGAAACCGGCCATTAGAGCCTCGCCTCAACACAAAAAAATTAAACACAGGCTCTCTCCATCAGTGTTTGTCAGCTTTTGTAAGTTAGTAATGTTCCATAAACGCTATCATAATACTGATGATGAAGGATGCAGTGAGAAGAGCTATTATACTACAGCTACTATATTGGTGTGGATAATTTTTCTCAAGTCTACAAACAGATTTCACTCTCTTGTACCTTCATAGTTCACTTGTCCATCTCCATCGATGTCTGCTTCTCTGATCATCTCGTCTACTTCCTCATCTGTCAGCTTCTCCCCCAGGTTAGTCATCACATGACGCAACTCTGCTGCGCTGATGTAGCCGTTGCCATCCTGGTCAACATATTTGCATCATTACAGTCAGTCACATACAGAGAAAGAACCTGCTAGCGATGAAGAATAAATTATTTTCACATTTTTGTCTTCACAACACAGAGCACAACAGACACACAGGCTTACCTTATCAAAGACCCTAAATGCCTCTCTGATCTCCTCCTCACTGTCAGTGTCCTTCATCTTCCTGGCCATCATTGTCAGGAACTCGGGGAAGTCAATGGTCCCATTGCCTGGGGCAGAGCAGGTCAGAAATACGTTATAAAAACAGCAAGTCAATATTGTTAACAGGGTTTTCAGTCAGGCCTGGGCTAACAAAGTTTCCCTCCCTAGGTTGAGACTGAATCTGCGTACCATCTGCGTCCACCTCATTGATCATGTCCTGGAGTTCGGCCTCTGTTGGGTTTTGACCAAGTGACCTCATGACAGTGCCCAACTCCTTAGTGGTGATGGTGCCATCTCCGTCCTTATCAAAGAGGGAGAAGGCCTCCTTGAACTCTGGGCAGGCACAAGGAGAGAGGGATGACAGAAAAAAATTACTGAAAGCAGTTGTGACAAAACTGATACTGCAGATGACTATTTGTTGATTCATGCAGACAATGTGTTTATTGCTAAAGATGTACTGAGAAGAACTGCATTTTGATTGTTACCTTACCTGCAATCTGCTCCTCTGTTAGTTGATCAGCCTAAAGAAAAAAAGAGAGGAGAAAGGTATGGAAGTGAGAAGAGAACAAATAATAGGCTACACTTTCAAAATACTAAGATGGCAAATAGTCCCATTTTTAATATAGCCATGCCCTGGACTGATGCAATAAATAATTTACTTTTAAGATTTTACATATTCTACCTCCTTGTCAACAGCTAATCAGAAACAGTTATACTTTTGCAAACAATCAGAAATTGAAGAACATCAAGTGACCATTCACTAAAAAGAGGCAGGCTGCAAGGACATGTAACTAAAAAAGCATGTGTCATCAGTGTGAAGTGATGCAACAATAATGACCAGATTAAAAAAAAGATGTTGCGATTATAAACTGGCATGAACTACACTTCAAGCTTCACTCAGAGTGAGCATACTTAGACCAGCACTTATTGACCGCAAAATCATTTCCAGTAGGAACAACACAGCCACATACTATCTCCAAACACTGAGGTTCTGAGTGTTTATGCCACTTCCTGGTGCTTAAAGCTTTGGGTAACCCACAACTTCCATTGTGTGTGCATCTGTGTACAACCTTAATGTCATCAAACTGGATGTCTGTGAGGTTTGCCACCAGCTTTACTGCTTTCGGTTCTGTTTTTTTCGCCTCTCCACCTCTGTTTCCACTTCCTCTTCCTCCTCCATCCAGCCTTAACCCACCACCTCCTCTGCGATGCTTTAGATCCAACCCTTTTCCTCCTGCACCTCCTCCAACAACTCCTAATTTGATATTGAGACCATCCATTGCCCCCCGCACCATCACCAAGCCTTCAGCCAAGCACTCGGCACGCTTGCTGTTTTGGACACCCTGTTTTTTAACCTCAGCCAGCTCAGCCTTGGTTCTCTGCAGGCAGTTCCTCAGGTCCTGCATCTCTCGGACCAGGCTGTCCATGCGGCTGGACGATGAGTCCATCAGCATCTGTAAAAAGGCTCTGTAATTCCTCTCCTGCTGTTGGATGAGCTCCTTGTAGCAGTGTTGTTGTTCATCCAAGAGGTCATAGACAGTGGACAGGCTCACCAGCTCATCCTCTGCTGGGTACAGAGCGACTTTCTTAGGCAGCATGATGGAAGGGTGCCAAGAAGGGCAGCAATGCTGTCTTGGGATGGGAGGAATAGGTGGATGAAAAAAATGATGGCCAGACATCAATCAGCTGCTCCCAATATGTTAAATGGATGGACAGAGGTAATGGTGGAAAGTAGATTTTTACCCATCTCTTTGAATAGTTACATAATTGTACAGGTGAGTAAATAAAGTTTTAGACTTGGTTTGAGTAGATGGCAAAACAGATTATGTTTATTAGTACTCCTGGGTAGGTAGATATTTGGGAGGATACAATGGTGATCTGATGACTGGATAATTGCAGGACTTGTCTTTCAATCCATCCAGAGAGAGAGTGGATGATCTTGAGAGATGACAAATGTTGTCACAATCCCTCTGGAGTTGCATAGGTCAGTGAAATGGCACTGACCTGTCAGGCGAGGTCTCTCTCTTCCATGAGTCAGATGAAGAGCTGATGAAAAAGCTGGTCCTTCTGTTGACTTTCTCCTGGTTACTTGTCCATCCATCTGTCTGTCTCTCTATAAATCTGTTTGCTGTTAATCTTTCTTTCTGTCATTGTGTCCTGAAGTGCTGCGAGTGGACGTGACCAGACACTGTCCTGCCTTGACTGCATCTGACTGCAACTGGATAAGAAATTAAAGAACCCAGCTCCCTGTGCCTCCATGTCAGCGAGTGTGTGTGTGAGCCTGTCCATCTCCCCATCAGATGTACGGTAAAGATGGATGTACAGGTGAATGGTCCACCTCCTGCAGTAGTTCAACAGACGAAGAGCCTTCAGCACTTTGACAGAGAATCTGTGCACAGGCCAGGAGGCCAGACAAGAGGAGGTCGCCAAAATGTGTCAGGAAAATTGATTTAAGGTGTTTGAGAGTAACAGTGTCCAGACTGGGGGAGGTCACGGGGTTTTGTGTGTATGTATATGCATGTGTTATTCTGTGGCCCTTTCATCTCACTGCTACAGTTGCAGCTCCTAGGGAGGATCAGCTGGCTGGTCATCAGACCTCCTAGACAGCATCATGGGTCACTCCAAATGGCCCCCATTGGCAGGGGCACCTAACCACACCATTACAACGGTTTCTGTGAGTGACACACCAATTTCTCCAATAGTTTGCCATGAGTCCGTTTAGTTTAAGGTTAATGAGCCTAAAATGTGTGAATGACAAATGGCTTACAGCTTGAAAATGGAAAGTCTTCTAAAAACTGGCCTCCTTACAAAACAAAATCCATAGTCACCAGTATGAGCACACGTAAGAGCATGCAAAAAGGACAGAATATCCTGCTGTCAACAATATATAACATAAGTCTCAATCTTAGGGCTTATAAATCTTCTCATTTCGTCTTCCTACAAGTCAAGACTCTGTTTTAAGATTAGATTTTTTTCCCAACAAGACAGAAATACCCATGGTGTTATTTATGGTTATTTACTATCGAGAAAGCTTTAAGAAATAAAAGCATAAATGTATTCGTGATATGTAAAACTCTCAACATTATTCTGTATTCTTCTGACCTTGACAACAGAGAGGTGAGAGTAGTGGTCAAAACTAAAAATGTTTGATTTACAAAATAATGGCACTCAAGCAATAAGGCTTTGAGAATTTAGCTGATGATAATGACGGCGTAATGCGTGTGTGCGCTCTAGTGATGGTTACAAGCTGCTAACTCCTCTGATACCAAGGCAAAACTGTACTGCTGCAATGTCTGACAATACAGACCACATCCCTTTGAGATACTGCCAGTGCAGCAAGAGGGCTTTATGATTTACTATTGCAACACGCATGGACAATATGAAGAGTTTTGTTTTATTTAAATTTACTGAATCCACAGCTGCTACTAAATAAAATCAAGAATAAGTAGTAAATATCAATAACATTTATCAATGTAGTCATTTTATGTCCGTGACCTGATTTTATCTCTATATAATTTATCAATTTAATTTATATTTTTAAGTGTAGTTAAATCACTACACTTTAAAATAGGTGGCAATGCAGAGCAAATGCTGATGAGTAAAAGAAATACACATCAACTGAGAATGTGCACACTGTCATAATTAAAGCTATTGTGAGTTGTTGTCGTGCCTTACACAAATCACACAAAAGTCACAATAAATGTGTCAATGCAACAGAGATGTTCAGGCGCTTTTGTCTGCTGCCTCTTTGCTGTATCAAACCTTGTTTACCATATAGCTATCTCAAAAACCATGTACCGATGGTAATTCACCTGATAGCTATCAGAAATTCATACTACAGAGAATCTTTCTTGGTTACTTAGAAATCTGCAGAGGAAAATCAAATGAACAGTTTAACATAGCTTTTTCTAGTCATGAATACTTGTAAGATTTTGTGTAATGACATTGCTATGTAGCCGCCCTGTGTACCTGATAAAATAAAGTTCTATACAATAAACTCAATCACTGCGACCCAGAGAAGCACCCAATTTTCTCCATGATAACATTTCATTGTGAGAAACAAATCTATCTAAAGTTGAGCTCATAGAAATAATATACAAAAGAACATCGGCTTAAAAAAGTTTTCTCAATTATGACGTGCTACTTTCACAGGACAATCCATGCTACACAGCTTTCATTTCAACAGTCGAGGCTAAAAATTTGGTAGTGGTAAAGAAACTCAGGTGGCTTCTTAAGTATGATCAACTCTTACCAATGCACTACTTAATCATGTTGATAATAATCAGTGATGCCATACAGGGCCTTGAAACTGCAAAGACAAACCACAATTTTTTAATCTGAACTTGAAGATACTACTCAAAATCAGATAGATACACCCTTTGAAACCAGTATGACAAAACCCTTCTATCTCAGCCTACATGGGTCATGCTTTAAGTCTTTTTTGACATCTGTGATGTGAAAATGGCAGATGTTCTACGTCAGAAAAAGTTGAAGTGTGTGTCTTGCTCATAGTTCAGTTGTAAAATCCCAGTGTACCACAGAAAGTCTCTCCTGCCGGGCTGCCTACAGTGGTTTTTTTGTTCTGTTTTGTTTTTTTGGTGCCCTAAGCAAGATTAGGACTTGATGCCCCCAAATCATAAAGTTTACTGCCTGCCACGCTGTTGTTCCTGTGTACAAAGATGCAGCTATTAAAAAAAAATAAATAAATCAAGGACCTAATCTTGTTTACAATCTACTCCACCTACACCTTCAGCCTCTCTGATTAGTGAAAACAGTAGCAGTAGCAGTTGTCTCGTGTATTTTTGTAAGGAGGAGTGCCAGCTAATATCTGTATTATCCTGTTAGGCATTATGACAAATACTGACCAAATCGATAAATAAATGAATAAGTAAATAAATAATCAAAATATAACTGTAATTACTACCATAAAAATAAATCTGTCAAACACAAACACACACTTCATTACAGACCCACTGCAATGACCAATCGTGACTGACTACACTTAAAACCTATCATCATTGTCAGTGTATATTAATTATCAAATTAAACTGTTTTGGGGCTAATCTAGCTGACCCTGGTTGAGGTAACCAAAATTTATTTGCAAAAACACATTATCTGAGAAAGTAATGTCTGACATGTTACAATTTTCCAAGATATCTCGATAAATTTAAATTGGATTTGGAGTCCACTGAGATCAACTACGAACAACAAACTGCTACTCCATCAATGCCCGCAATTGTAAATAAAACAAAATAATAATTAAAAATAGCAACAAGACAACAAAATTAAAACAAACACACGAAAAGGACTTTTTAGTTCACTGAAGTTTGACACTGATCTTTCAGAAAGAGACCTGTGGGTTTTTTATTACAGCAATATAGTGAGCAAACATTTAGCACTTGAGATGCAGATAACACTTCACTACAGATAGTGATCTGCTGACACAAAACCACTGCTGGTCAATGCGTGCATGTAGAGTGGATGTGACAAGACAGACCAAAAAAACAGTTTCAGGTTCATCCCGCATCCCGTTGAGATATGATTCAGAGATAATTACAAACATGAATTTAGGTGACATGTTGTTGAAAGAATTTGCAAAAAACTGTATTTACGTAACTGATTAGGTTTGCTGAAGTATACGGCTCTGCCTGCACGATGACAGGAGCCTACGATGTGTTCAGCAGGCAAGGTTTGAGTCCGTTTAAGACTCACATATTCACTGAAGAAAAGGTCCACTATACCATAACCAACTATTTCACATGACAACACGACATAGCACTTGATGTGTGCGAATTTAAGCAACTCCCTTTAAAAGCTGTAAACTACAGACCACGACTGATGAGTGACAGGGACACTGAATAAGAAGCTGACGTTGCACAACAGATCTTTTGCTGGATCTGTGAGGGAGGTAAACATCTAGAAACATGTATGGCGTTTCAGATTGTAGGAATGCCAGAACAGTGCTGTTCTTCCTAAAATGTTCAGATAAACAAGTATATTCCTTTTAACATTTTAAATTTTCCTGTCGTGGGACTAATAAAGGATTATATTTTCATATCAATCAGTGCCCAAATGACCAAAGTAAACTGCCTTCACTATCTTCAAATAACAGATTTAACTGAAGACAAAATATATTTTATTTTGGGGTGAACTGACCATGGCATATTAAAGTGTTACGTTATATTCTGTGACCTAATTAGGACTGCCATCTGTTTCTACTGCAGCTTTCACAATTTTTTACATGTTGTGCTTTGATAACTGTAAACAATAATGGTTATGATAACAAATGTGAAAAATCTGTTATCCTGTATAAATAACGTACAATGGAAAGGGTTGCAGTTTTTTCCAGCTGTAGAAACAAAAACTGCTGGCCAGAAATGTAGATCTGTCCGTACCCAACAAAAACCTCACCCATCAGTCTTTGTCTGCGAATCAGTTATTTGATTGCCTACAGATTTCACTGCAACACCGGCGTTGAAAACCCTATGCAGAGACTAATCACAAACAATTGCTTTTCTAGCATCACTCCCTAAACAAACAAACTAAACCACATTGGAAGCAAAAATGCATAGCTTACGGACGTTATGGTTTTAACGCAAAATAGGTACCAGAATGTCAGTCACCGGGGCTGTAACGGTAGCTGTGATGCTAACACTGGCGGCCAAACGATCCCCCCGCCACAACGTTAAGGTTGATGCCGACATATAGCCACCAGTAAGTTAATAAACAACAAACTCCTGCCAATTAAAAGTGGCCGATACCGCTATAATTTCATCGGCGTGTACTAACGTTATCTTAAGCAACTGTGACGTGATAAGCTTCTTCATCGTTGCGACGAGCCGCTATGTCTAACCGCCACAGTCTTTACATCGAGTTAGCTAGCTAACTCAACATTACACCCAAACCAGTCCTACTCGCGCTCTATGCGGCGGCGGCTCCGGGATATTTCAACAAAACAGCGAAACATAAGAACCCCAAGCTGGTATTAAGTCAACTCGACACAATTTCAAACGGTTCATACAATAAGCCTCGGTAGATTAATACTCACCATGTCTGTCGGAGTTGAAGACGTTTGTCTGCTAACGCTACAGGAAGAGAGGAAATGGATGGTTGCCACTGAACAAGGCTGGCTGGGAGGCGGGCAAGCAAGACGAACCACTGCTGTATGGCTCGCTGTATCCATCCGCCGCATGGGAAATTCGCTCCGTCAGTGGGGCGCCCTCCGGCGTGCGTGTGCGCGTGCTTGTCTCTGTGCCTTTTGGCTTTAACGGAGACTCAGGTCCAAACCGACTTGTTGACAGCTTTCTCAGTACTCCCAGTATACACAAATATACACTGATGGAGGGAAAATATCCAGAAAAGCATAACTGGGGCTGCTTTCTTGGTTCCAGACAGGGAAATTATTGTCTTAAAGCGAGTTTCAGACCAATTGGGAGTTTACAAAGTGGAGATGCTGGCAGTTCTGTTGGCCTTGCAGTGGAAAAAGGAAAATAAGCCATGAAACACATTAATTTGCTCTAATTCTGTTTCACCTTTAAAGAGTCTGATATCCTTCAACTCCAGTCGTCAAGATATCCTGTTCACAGTATTGCAAGTACACTCCAGACACATTCAACATAGTATGCCACTTGAATTTATGTGGGTTCCAGCACATGTGGATCTGGATCGTAATGAGGAGGTGAACAAACAAGCTCTACAAAAAGATACAGCAGATTTAAACATTCCATTAAGCAAAGCAGAGGTCAAGGTAGGTATTGAAGGGTAAACAAGATTTGGACAAGGTCCCTTTTCAAAACATAACCAATTTGATATTGTATTTTCCCTAATTGATTTACACGCATGACATGCAAACTTGAACCTGGGCCCCATTGCAGTTTCCCACTTTGCTGGTTGTTAATCCAACATCAATGCTCCGCAGCCGAATTGGTGACCTTGTTGACAAGTGTGCAACATCAGTATCACTTTACAAAATGAAGTATATTTCTCTGGTGTTAAACATACAGTATAAAAGCGGACTCAAGTGCATGTAAACACTGTGTATGAAATCAAAATAACCCAGCTAATTTTGATTGCCCTATTGGCTGCAGCTGCAAACTTTCACATGACCGTGCCAGTTTCACAAGATGTGATCATTCTGAAGGACAGCTAAGACAGCCAAATTTGTTACACACTATGAATTACTCAGTAAGCCAGACAATAAGACATGCCTTTATCTGTCCTGCGCTCAGCTAGCTTTGAACAAGGAAAAACATCCCCTGCATACTCCCTAACCAAAACAGGAAGATAGGCTGTTTTTGACACATCTAAACGTACACAAATGTAGGATGCAATTCTTAACTTTGTTCAAACTTTTGCTTAAATAGTTTCACCCTCTTCAATTGTGTTTTATTGCTTTATTTAGTTGGTAGGTTATAAAGATTTATGTGAGTTATTCAGACTTTGGCTTTGAAAGACTGTCTCATTTATCAACTGGTAGGCCTATTATTACATTATCATCAGTGTGATCATGTCCTTTCAGCCTGGCACAGAAGTCTGATATCTCTTGGCCAGTTGGCTTCAATTACATCTGGCATTAAAATCATAGACAGACAATGTTATTCTAATCTGGACCTGTGTAACTGCTTAAAACATTTAAATTCATCTGTATGCACTGACATTATGTGTGTGAAGACCTACATTACAATGTGAGAGTAACTTGATAATCTTTACAAACACATCAACCCTTTTTCTTTGACCAATTTAACACACTGTAACAGGAACTGTGATTTTTATCATCAGAAAATATAAACTACTAAACTGAGGGGACATTTGAGATGAAGTTGTTCATAACAGAGATTGTCTTTTAAAATTAAAAAGTGTGAAAAGCAACTTTGAAACTGGGCTTCTTGCTCTTATTTATGCTAGTTTATAAATCTATTGAAAGTGACTAACTGACGGACTATTTTGTGTTACGTAGAGTTTGAGCCGGCGGAAGGATACGTTCGCGGCTAACGGCAGGTGGAAATTGCGGTTTCGTTTTTGAGAGGCGAATGCTGATTGGAGAGACCGGACCCGCAATTCTGCTTACTGTAGCGGCCGCTGATT
Source organism: Naso annulatus (assembly GCA_029783625.1). Taxonomy (NCBI): domain Eukaryota; kingdom Metazoa; phylum Chordata; class Actinopteri; order Acanthuriformes; family Acanthuridae; genus Naso; species Naso annulatus. The sequence continues at coordinate 22,705,057 of JAPZDX010000007.1, read as the reverse complement.
GGCCATGGCGGATCTGCAATGCGTCAAACCACGGCGCGGCAACGGCGGAAAAATGGAGCCACTCCACCGCTGCTGTGAACCGAAAATTGTGTTATGGGTTCTAAGAGTTGTTGGCAAATTTCTGATTATTTCACCGGTAGAGTCGCGAGTCGCAGAGGGAATGAATGATTAAAACACACCGTTGGTTTGTAGGATAATAAATAGTTTGATGTCATTTAAGTGTTTAAAACGTAATTCTTTAAAATTAAAAAATAATTTAAATCACGTTAGCTTACATTAAAAAAAACAAATGTGACATATTTTGCGTTTACATTGTTGAAATTTTACACAAATAAATAACTTAAAGCTAGAACAGGCAAATAAACAGGCACCACGTGAAAAGTGACAACTTTATAACACGACCTTAAACATTATACTGCAGTGTGATCTTTTTCTAACTATTCTTGGTATCTGTGTCAGGTTGTATCCCACGAAGGTGTAGGGTTACAGTGTTATTTTAACTTTCAATCATCATCATCTTGAGTCTCATAACCAGGTGTGTGTTCAAAGCAGTATGAAAAAGTTGAAAGATTGCATGTATCATTTACAAATCACAAGCATGTCTTTATTAGATGCTATGGCTGTGTAATTTTTTTCCCTTTCGTCTTTGTATCTTAATTATCTGTGTGTGTGTGTTTGAAGTTTCTGTGATTAGACTCAAATATGGAGTTGCTAATCTAGTCGAGCCTTAACAGGAAGTAAAGCAGTAGCGTCATGGAGTTTCATAGCGTGAAATTTCTGAGGTTTTCAACCTTAGTGCACATGCAACTTAAGCTCATATGCATAAACAAACCTACAGCACACAAAACATAACTAAGAATCATATATTTATTAACATTGTCAGGTACTAAAACAGTCCGTTTGTAGTGAAAAATGCATGAGGCATTACGAACCCCGCCCATCTTTACAGAACATTGCAACTTTACTGTTTGCAGTTTTGTGGGTTTGCGCATGTTTCTCCTTACGCCATCAAGTGCGCCATTCTGTGGGCTGACATGTTGCCAGTAAAGTAAACCAAAGTTCTTGAATGAGGTGTGTGTCTGTGTATTCAGTCCTCCAGTAGAATATCCAGTTCTTCTAAAGGCAGTCTGAGTCGGAGCTCCTTCTCTGTCATCAAATCTACAAACTCCTGCAGACGCTCGGGGAAAAGCTGCACTCCATCCATGTACAGACCCTAATCACACACACACACACACACGTACCACATGTACATAATGACAAAAATGCAGATTTACACACACATCCACACAATACAAAGAGAAAGGAATTAATTTCTCATAGAAATTTAAAATGATGCTAGTGGACAGGTGCCGAAAGAGCTCTTACTAGGAAACAGAACTTTTTGTCTGTGTCTCACCTTAGCCCAGGGGATATTCTGTAAAGCCTTGTAGAAGATCCCTGTGGCTTTCTCCACCTTCCCTTCTGAAACCTATAAATACACACAAGTACAAAGTCACCACATTCACAGCACAGATGAGAGGCTTCATACTGACAGTCAATATTTGCGCATCCAAATGTGTAAATTACATAGAGTTAAGTCTGTACAGGCTGATCTTAACTGTGTGTGTAAGTTCTTATACATACTTCTATCTCAAAGTCAATATTTGAGTAAAAAACAGGCAGCGCTGTAAGGTCAGAGAATACCCGATAGGATGACATGGAGAAGAAAATGGGATCTAAAGGCAGAACAGGCTTATTCCATCGTTACTGAGATAATCGTTTTTGATCTGGATACCTTTAAAAATGTTTCAGTAAAATCCTGATTTTGATATTTCCCAACTGAACATAACTAACCCACATATCTCTTATATTGATTTTAGCTTTCTTAAAATAATACATTACTACCTCACTATTATCTTAGTTTGACAGACCATTGATCAGTGTAACTTTAGCAACATTCCTACACAGTTTTTTTTTGCCATCATGTTTGCACCTGTCAGCTTCTTGCCAAGTCCGCTCTGTGGGAAACAAATACCCTTTTACTGAGGTATTTAAACTGTGCTGTTGTGATTATGATTGGATAATTTTTTTAAAATAGTTGTAAATGACCCCAAATTGGTATTTGACCCCAAGCTGACTGGTCAAGAATGGGACATAAGTTCAAGTTAACACAGTGTCGTCACACGGGCAGTAAATGTGTGGGTTTGTCTGTGTTGTTTGCTATCTCACCAGGAAGTGCATGTACATCCTCCAAAGTAAAGGACAGTGAGAACCCATCTCTGTTGCTATGGTGCTTTCAAAAAGTCCACGGATACGGTTGCTGAGGCCATTCTCTGGCAGGATGGGAAAGGCAGCGTCATGGCAACAAGACCTGTAAAAACCATAAAATACTAAGAGAACAGTGTATTTATAATTGCTAATAGGTAAGGCAGTGAATGTGAATTTTGATTGGGAACACGTGCAAGTTAGTTTTCTTGACTTACTAAGCAGAAAGAAAATAAGACTAAAGAAAACTATGATCACGGCATCTTGACTGGATTTTTAGAGGTTACATGCCTGCAGGACAACCGTTCACCTGCCATCATCTTTTCTCCAGTTACCTTTGAACAGCGTCCACCAGCTGCTTCCTTTGTTGTTCAGCAACAATGGCAAAGAGGCGTGGCACCACACTGCTGTTGCCCCTGGTTACAGAGTGAAAAAAGCGACGCGCCCGGCCAGCACTATGGTAACGATTCTCCAACTAAAACAAAGGTTGCATAAAGGTCGTCAAGCCAAAACAGTTTAGTGTTGACTCTTTACAGAATAAGTGCAAAAAGCAAAATAAGTGCAAAAACACATCTTGGTGTTGTGACGTGGAAAGTAGCTGTTACTGAAGCATTTGAACAAATGACTGATTGGATTTTAACCCATGATTATTAACAAAACAAACGAGCTTTGGAGTCTTATGAGGAGACATGACTTACCTGAACATATATGCTCCAAAGTGACGTGCTGCTGGGCCAGGTGGAGAGAGCAGAGGTCAGCATCTGTCTGAGTGCTGCCAGTGGAAACACACCGACGTTGCTGTGGTGCCGAAGCAGCGCAGCCTGCTGCACTGCTAATGCCTCACACTCAGAAGCTAGCCTGCTCACATAGTTCCTGCTGGTGTGGCTGGAATCAGCTGCAGGCTGGCTGGCATCAGTGGTGGCAAGGTTGGCTTCCTCATTCCTGTTAAGCTGCTTGTCCAGTTTTTGTGTGCGGTGCAGCTCCTCCATCCTCTCTCTGGCCTGGCTGTAGACGGAGTCAGCGGCTTGGATGCCCATTGTGAGGTACTGGAACAGGGCGTAGCAGCCTACCAGGCCTCTCAGCCTCAGCTTCTCTCCCAGCAGGTCCTCTTGACCTGGTGGTGGAATGATTATAAGACAAGTAAGATCAAATTTAAAAATCTTAATAAAAAATTTAAAAACTGCTCATGATGAGTGATTAACCGCTTCAATAGCCACGTCATTAATGATAACGTTCGTTACTTAAACTTCTCCCTGAGCTCAATTCTTTGTTTTTGCTGCACCGGTGAAGCGCCATGACCTGTGTTGGGGGTAATGCCTCATCAAAGTAACGTGTTACAGAAATATATTACTTTTAGGCAGTAACAGAGTAATTTAACTTGTTTCAAATAAATTTTGGTGATATTATTACGGTTACTGTCCAGTGACGTGTTACCACCTGAAATGTTCATTGATGATTTTGCTGAACATTTCAGAGCTGAGCGGATCGGCTCTGATATTATTCACCCTAGGGATGCATGATATTATTGTCATGTTAACGGTATCAGCTGATATTGGCTTTAAAATTAAGTATTAGATATCGGCCAGCACGCCAATGTAATAACCAATAAAATAAAAGGCTGCTGTTTCCTTGATTAAACACCCAAGTCGACGCCATGTTTCACGTGTTCCCTGTGGACAGACGTTACGTTTACTTACTTTGTCATTTGTGAAATAGGCCAAATTTTTCCTGGTTGTGGGTATTGTTGTGACAGTCTCAGAGAGCATCATCCAGTTTTAAGTAGAATGTATCTTATTTGTTTTGTTTAAAAGCAACTGTCATAAATAAGTACGACATATTTTGCATAACATCAGTTCAGGTATTTTTCATCTTTTGCACAAGGAATGAATATTACATCATTTTAAGCTTTGTATTTTATGCCTGCATTTGCAACACAGTCAGAGTCTGTATAATTATACTGGTTGTAAATTCCACTACAGCAGAGACTTGATCTCTGCAAATAGGT
>JAPZDX010000007.1:22569069-22579210 GCA_029783625.1 Naso annulatus | reverse complement strand
GCTGTCCCGAGGCGCCAGCTCCACGTTTGCTCTGTGTTAGCCTTCCAGCTACCAGCTCACTACTGCTAACGTTAACTGAGGGTTAGGCCTACTCCCTGCCTGCCGTGACCTGTGTAATATTAGTGTAACATTAGTAAAATGTTACATTTAAACAAGTCCGATCATTTCCACCCAATCCCGATCAGTTGAAAATCACGTGATCGACCCCGATTTCCGATCATGTGATCGGACCGGGACATCACTACTACATGTCATTGTCCTTTGTCGACATTTGTCAACATTGGCTTCATTGGTTACATAAACTCCACCCAATTTTCCCAAAATAGCTTTATCTACAAGATATCGTGTTTGTTTACATTTTGTCCATATTCAATAAATGTTATAGAAAGTTCCTGAAAATGTGTGACAAGATTATTTAAAAAGGACGCCCATTTAAAAATCCTTCTTCCCACTAATATTGGAGCTAGAAGGCAGCACTTGTAAGGAACTATTTTTCGAGGCGTAATAACTTTTGTCTCAACAGCTTCCTCCCCCTCGACAATTTTTGACCAAATAAACACAATCATTCTCTTTAGCAGGGTGAATTACCTGTACCTAGCAACTTTCATGTGTCCTTTAGTGTTTCTATACCCTGTTTCAGCATGTATTACAGTGAATGGGGTTTAAAAAGGCAGTCTGAAATCTACTTAAGTATACATATGGTCGAATTTTAACAACAACATTTGTAGAAGATAGAGGCGATCTCTGCTAATGGTGAAAATTCAAAAATAGACCGGTACGGTCCTAAACAGTGGAATTTTTTTTTTGCCATTTTTTAACAAATTTTGCTTCAAAAGTCATCATAACAATTTATCAAATATCAAAATACTGATCATTTCAGCTTCTCTTAAAGTTGCAGTAAATAACTTCTGCAAATGAGCTAGCAAGCTAACGTTAGCATGAAACTCACTGGGAAGCAAATGCACTGCAGCCTTTTGCGTCTGCTCCGGTTTATTTCGTTTGTTGTCAGTCTCTCTTTGAAGTCCCGTTTGAACTGAGACAAAACAGTTACAGGAAAAGTTGCAGCGGAGTAAACTAGTTCATCTCAGCTCGAGCTGGAGCTGGAACAGACTGACAGTATGGCTTGCAGACATTGTTGTTGGCAGAGGTGAGCTAATTAGCTTGTACCAGTGTCAGCTGTCGCTAAGTAGTGCAGTGCAGACCGGTGAATTAGGACAGAGAGTACAGAGAGCGTCACTGATTTTTCAATTTTCTGAAAAACCCTCGTCCAGGTGGCAAAGAAGATATCATGGTAAAAGCAGGGCTTACTGGAGACCGATTTAGCAGCAAATGTCATTTTTTCAACCACTATTACACTGTTTAATCAGGTTATGCATCAGAATGACAAAGTTAAGCCAAAAAGTTGTCTAGTTTCACTTTAAATGCAACACAATGTGACATGCCGCTCCTCTGTTTGTCCCTGCAGCCCAGCGTTCGGCACATGAGCTTCCCATGGTGGAGAAGCAGGACATGGGCAGCTGCTCCGTTCTGGGAGGCCAGCAGATGATCCTGACCGGGCAGAACTTCAGCTCTGATTCCAAAGTCATTTTTATGGAGAAAACCCAGGGTGAGTGGCACCAAATCATCCACAGCATCGCTCACAACCAGTCAGACAAGAGTCACTTTCTATTTTGAAAAACAGGTTTTTTACAGGTTTTGAGTAGCATTTAGGTGAAGTGTGAAGACAAACATTGCCTGGAAAACCAAACTATGTTCAGTGGGGCTGCTAGTTCTGTTATTACACAACAGCAACACTACAGCACTACTGACTCACCAGCTGCCACGTCTATGTAACCAGTCTGTAGCTTTCACATTTCACCACCATCATTGTATAGATGGAGCCACATGAGTTATTTGCATGATCCTAATGATAACAGTGCAGCCTCACTTCCTTTTGCCCTTTTCTTCTTCACTGACTTCCATGATGTCTTATCACTGCTTCGATTGGCCTTTTGTTGTCTGATTAATAGTTCTGTTTGTCACATAAAATGTTGTTTTGTCTGCGTTTGTTGTTACCACAAGTTGCCATTTAAAGACCAAATATGTAGGATTTAATTTTAACACAGTGTTTTGAGTTGTTTCCCATCTTCTGTAGCAATTAGGGCCCAACCAATATGGGATTTTTGGGGCAGATGCAGAGGAGCAAGAAAATTCCGATATTTGATACAGTATATCGGCTGATATATAAATAATGTAGACTGAATACGGTTATCAAATACTTGTGACAAAAATATGTAATGGGGGTAGGATATCTTACATTTAAACAAACTTTATTCCAAACAACAGTGCACTGAATAGGACCGTTGTGGTGATGGGCCGTCGCGTCCAACCGCGGTGACTCAGGGTGGCTCAATAGGGCGATATGCTGTATTATTGCGCCACCTTCATCACCATCATAAGCTGAAGCTCCCAGAAAGAAAACAAAGTCCACGGCAAAAAGAGGAATGATGTAATGTTAAAAAAAGGCAAGATGAGAGTAAACATGTGACTGTTTTATTGTTACTGTGGTGTTGCTAAAACGAAGCTAAGTAGATAACATTAACACTGTATTAAACTAGCATTATACACAAACGCCACATGAGACGTTTATGAGATAGCAGTCTTACTTTGACTGATTCTTGGAGTTTAGTGTTGGAAAAATATCGACAATTTACTGTAGAAGCATTAATAAACTCAACAGAGTGAGTAGCACAAACACAGTCCTGTAGTCTGCCATTGTTGTTATTGTTGTCTTCCTACTTGCGCATGTTGATTTGACTGAAATCGTATTGCGCATGGGCGAAATGGATCCGTCATTTAGCTGAAAGCCGAAATACAAATCACAAAGTAACATTGGATTTATGCATAGATATGTACGCTTGTATCCAGGGATTTACATACCTGTCAGTTAAAAGTGCAGTTGCCTTTATTTTTCGTATGAAGGTGAGGTGAGGTGATGTCATGTGTCGTTGTGATGATGGCCTACCATGCTCCGCAGTTGGCTTGTTAATATCGTGGTAATTCATTTTTGTGGTTCTTGTGACAGCCCTACCTGTAGTGCCTCCTAGAGTGTAGGGGGGGAGAACAGTCCATAGCTGGAGGTGTGTGGGGTCCCTGCTGATGCTGAGACCTCTATGTAGACAGTGTTTGTAAAAATGTCTTTTATGGCTAGGAGCTGGGAACTAGTGATGTGCTGGGCCGCCTTGACAACCTGTTGCAGGGCTTTCTGGTCTACTAATGTGCAGTTTTAGTACCACACTGAAATGCAGCTGGTCAGGATGCTCTCTGAGGTTCAGTGGTAAAAACTGGCAAGAACGAGTGGAGATAGGCGTGCGTTCCAAAGCTTTCTCAAGAAAGACGTTGTTAAAGCAGCAGTGTTCCTCTTTGTCTTCACTTGCTACATATATCCATATAACAAGTGCATATTATACTTATTACATAAAAAGTGGCTTTTTTCTCTGCCCTTCTTTCCTCTACCAATGCTTTTCATCTTAATCTCCTCATCCTCTGTTCTTCCCACCTGTCATCCAATTCTTCCTTCCTTCATCAATAACCTCCTTTTGTTATTGTGAATTGCTTCTCTTTCTCGCCTTCGACCCCCACTACTGTTCATCGAGAAGGAGATTACACCTTTTCATATCCCATTTCACTACTTTATTCATCTCCCTATCTCTCTCTGACAGTAATTGCTGCCTCTGAAAATCTGAAGCCATTTGCTGTGGAACAGACAGAGAGAAAGACATTAAACCTGGGGGCTCACTACATGGCCAAAGAGACCGTTAAACAATTGGAGGAAACACACCTTAAGCTGCAGTGTAACAGCATACCCACTGGCACATGCAACTCTTTGAGTTCTGAGGATTTCAATAAGCCTACCCAGAAATCCTATAAAGCTGAGGTCAAGCAAGATAATTTAGCCAGAGTTTAGCTGAGGCAGTAGATAAAGAGGATTAATTTTTAACAAAAGAAAGAGGAGGAGGAGCCTGAAATGCAATATGTAGCCATTATTGAAGAAATGGTATACCAAATTAAGAAAACAGGAGAGAAAAAAAAAGAATTGAGGAAAATGAAAGGAAAAAATAAAGTTTTTACTATGGGGCATAAATAAATAACACATGACTATAGGAATGCCAATGACTGTAGGTGAACATTCATATTATTATTATTATTATTATTGTTATTAGTAGTAGTAGTACTGGTAGTAGTAGTATTAAATAAATTTTCTTAATAGCCAAAACAGACCACAGTGAAATAAAATAAAGAATAAAATAAAATAAAATTGAGTTTTTCCATCTGATTTTAAAATAAACAGTTGTACACAGTAGGAAAAATTGCTTTCTAGCCAATAGTAATACATGGAGATTAGCACTATTCTTATAAAGTTTTAAGTCACAGTCAGGCAATGGTTAGCTTTGCTTCGCACAAAGGCAGAAAACAGTGGGGATACAGCTAGCCTGTAATTAGCTACCTTTGTCAAAAGCTGACAATAGCACTGCTAAAGCTAAATCTCATTTCTAAAATTTATACAAAACCAACTAGGCTGTGGCAAACTCATGATGATAAAAATTCATTAGACAACAAGAAAAGTTATTGAAAAAAAGGACTCAGATATACCTTTGTTGCTAAAACTGAAAATGTCAGTCCAATCATAGCACTTTTCCTAATTTGTTCAAAACAAGACTGCTTATGGACCGAGACACACTATTCCTGTCATGTCCTGTTGCCATCAGTGTTCTGTCAGCGTTGCACAATGCCTGCCATGCAGAGCCTGTCTAGTCACGAAAGGCACAGAGAGTGAGAAAGTAGAAGATATTTAACATGCGTCAGTGTAGTAACTTGTCTATAGTAACTTGGTCTGTCTTGTACCAGGGGCTCAAATGAAAACTACTGAAATGAAACCACATGTGAAAAGATGAGTTAGGCCTGTGTACCGTAATACAACAGAAGTTTAATAATACCTGAGGAAGACACTTACTGTGTCGAAAGGTCAGTCTGTTTGCAACGCATTAAAGTTGCTGTAATTGACCATGTGCTCCAGAAATTGTTCATTTTTTCATTTAATAATACCAGTATTCTGATGTGCAATTTATTTCATGGGCAGATAATTTATGTTTCATGAGCTCATTTATGATAAGATCTTGAAGTTTGGGAGATAAATGCTTTTAAAACAATTGCGGACAAACTTTTTAGCCATCAAAAATTCAAGCTCTAGAATTCTTGACATTTGATAAAGCCATAGAATGGAGACGAATGCGGCAGTGTGGCAGCTCTCATTGATTTCAGTTAAAATTTTGCATGATGGCGAACGTTGAACATTAGGAGATGTTCTGTGACCAGAGTAGTGTGTTTAGGCCATTGGTAACACTGTGATATGAGGTTGGGATCGAATGTTATACCAAGACGTTACACAATGAAAGTCCTAAGTTTGGCAAACTTGATCTCAGATATGTTTACAGCCAATAGTAAAAACATTTGTCTTGTCTGGATTCGACTATTCTCTTGACATTTATGTTAAAAGTGCAGCACGGTAAGGTCAGTAGGTTTTATCATAAGGTACAGACCACTGACCTTGGTATGCAATGTCAGTCATTCCCCTCGAGACATCTACAGGATTGGCCAAGACACTCTTCTCTAAATACTTTCTGAAACCTGATATGTCTTTTGCTTTCTTTCCACCTTGAGACGTAATTGCCACTAAAAAACAAGTGTAATAAACTGAGAGCATTACCTTTTTAACCTAGCACTCTCAGAGAAACTACATTTTGAATAGACCTCCATAAAACTGACTAGATTTTATTATGGTTAGAAAAAAAACACATCGTTATTGCCCTTTTGAATACACTGTGCCAGTTTGTATTGCTGGCTGTGACTACGCAGGCACAGTTGGAGGAAATGAACCCAGAAAGCGAGGCTGATGGTCCTGATGGCGAAGTTGGCAAGGTGCCTTCTGTAATCCATACAGCTCTGACATGCTGCTGTGTTCCAGGCATCTGAGCCTGTGCAAGCACTCCAAACAGTCCAGGCAGGGCAAGTGACCCAAACACAACAAGATCCACAACCAGAGGCAGAGGAGGCGCCGCCTTTAGACAACAGATGGTTGGGGAATTTTCATGCCGCAAAAGCACAGAATATGTCCAAATACTGTGTTTGTAAAAGTGTTTTGGTTTTCTTTAACTGTCCAAGAAGGCTTCTGTGTTTGCAGTTGACACTTTAAGGAATATTTTTTACTTTGAGGGAAATTACAGCATGTTTGTGGAAGCATATATGTGGGAGGAGAGTTGTGGTTGGACAGTATGGTGATAAAAACTTGTGAATTGGAGTTGTTAACTACAATATGGTACGAAACACAACATATGTCAGGAGCAACATGCATCATAGTGTGCCCCTTTTTTCAAACCATGAAATTAATCATTTGTGCTCATTATCAAGCACCCACAGTTGTAGAAGAATTTGAGGAGGAGGCTTTCATTCCTGAAGGACTGAAAAAAAAAAAAAGATTCATGTTTTGTTGCAATGGAACATGTTTAATCTTGTAAGTTTGGTTTTCAAATTGCAATGACTGAGCAGACTATACAACTTTACTGTGTCCTGGCATCATCACCTAAGAGGTCTGTGTGTCCCTATGTTAGACACTGACTGGTTTGTAGATGGATGCCAGTCTGATGTGGGCCTGTTAACAATTCCCTGCATGGGTAGCCTCAGCAACTATTTGTACAATAATTTCCCTAAAAATACAATAATTTAAAGCCTCTGGTACGATAACTTGTAACTTGTCCCGCCTGGCAACACTGGGTAGCCTTCTTCGATAGGAAGTGTTTGATGACAAGAAAGAAAGAGAAACGTGAAAGAACAGATTCATTTTGTTACTCTATAATAATATTATTTTATCAGCAGCATCAACTTCAAGCACGATGCTCAAGGCTAGTTCCAAATGTGTCTAATTTACATGAGACGTTTGCTGTCAGACAAGAGGGTGAACGTTGCCTGCAAACAATCCTGCAAGCTTCAAGAGAGACGCATATGATTAGTGTCTGTTTGAACCAAACTGCAACCTCTGCGAGTGGGAAGTAAAGCCGCTGCAGAAGTACCAAAACCTGCTGCTCCTCAAATGAACAGCTGAGGCTGGCTCCAAAAGCGTAAGAGCCAATGTTAAAATGGCTAACTTTACAGCAGAAATAAACATGTTTAAAGGGATTGTTAAGTATTTTTGAATTGGGGTTGTAAGAGGTAGTTATGCATGGTCATTCTTTTACCCTCTGCAGATCAGCAGTGTCACTTTTAGGAGAAGAGAGGAGAAACTGCTGCACCGGAAGTCAGACAGGTCAAGCAGAAAAATGGTTTATAGCTACGTATGTAAATGCTTACCTAAGAAATTAACATCTGTTCAGACAGCCGTTTATTTTAGCACTACATTTTTTCAACTGTAGTCCCTCCGTATATTACTACCCACTCGTGCCGGCCTCTGCCATGCACTGTATCTCTCTACTAATCAGCTGTTTGGCTCTAAGTTACGGTGGCTTATTCAAGACGCACAAGAAAACAAAGATGAGTGATTATGACAGCGACGATAACAAGCCATTCGCTGAGGATACAAGAGGACACCTTTATGAAGCACAGTATACAGAAAGAGAAATTTTGTAGAGGGAAATGGAATGGGGCTGAAGGAGAGTGAGGGGAAACTAGAGACCACTCTGAACCGCGTGAAATATTTATGGTGACTAGGACACTTGTTTGTCTGAACAGCCCGGGAAAGCACACTTAGGTAGCCCTGCCATCTTTGAAAGCTTCAGGAAAGTGAAGTTTGATTTTTCAGCGAGATCAGTTTCAGTCTGGTCTCACTACCATATGAGCTAAACAGAAGCCGGCGCGAGTGAGTGTACTAATATCCGCAGGTACTACGGTTAAAAAAATATAGTGCCAAAATAAACAGCTGTCTGGCAGCAAACTAAAGTGGTGAAAAAAATCCAAAATTTAACACACAATTAGGTAAGCATTTAGATATGTGGCTAAAAACCGTTTGTCTGCTGTCCCCGTCCACAACAGTACAATGCTGACTCCCAGTGCAGCGATTTCTCCCCCTCCTCGTCAAAATGACACTGCTGATTGCCATCTGCAGATGGTCATATACTTACTATGCATAAGTACCTTTGAGCGGCACTCTGTGTATGAAAGGTGCTTAATAAATGTGTAATAATAATAATAATAATAATAATAAGAAATTATTACATTCATTATATTCGTCCTTTTCACTCGTCTTGCTTTTCTGTTTGGTCATATATTGAATATTATCAACTTGCAGAGTGATATCAGCAAAACACTGCTAGACATCTCGCAGAGCAGACAGGTAAAGCACATTCCCACTTTCCATAATTCCTTGAACTCTCTTTTGCCGCCCACTTTGTTCTAAAATAGGAACTAACCAGAAAGAAAAGAACAGACTGGCCTACTTGATAACCAACAATGCTTTGTAGAGTGTTATATCTGAATAGATTAATGGAAAAATTGAGCACATGTTAGCACTCCTTAAAAAGCAAGTGTTCTGTACATGAGCTGTACAAGATGAATTAATAAGATTTCCTGCAGTTGGAATTAGGACAGCCTCATAACCGTACAGCAGGGAATTTAACCCAACTATGCAGACTCGAGATGCCATTATTCCTCATCCTCATTGTTTTGACATTAACTGGCTTCCTTCATTCTGTCAGGGTGCATATTAATCATTTCAGTAAGGTTTTTGCATTTTAGGATTGGAAATTCATTAAGTCTCATCTGTCTTGGGGCTGTTAGGTTAGTTAATTTTTCATTCATTCAGCTGGTACAATCTGATTTCTGTGTTGGGTCAACAGATTATCTACATCTTTTCCCACCGGTTTTATTCAAGTCTTTAATAGGGCAGTTATGGTGAGAGGGGAGGATACAGGGGGTGTGAGGTAAACTGGGATCGCTCGGGGAGTGTTTTAACTTTAATGAACAGGTTAATTAAAACAGCTCAGCTCTGAGTCCAAAGGAATTTGTAGCAAAAGTCAATCAACAGCTAACAAAAACAAAACGTAGTAGTTACTCCAGCACAAATCTATCAATGCATTTTACCAAAAGAAGTAATTTCACCCTCCTCCTCTCATTTGTTATGCCACTGTTTGCAGACTGCATGAGCTATTGTTTGTCAGACTGCTGCAGACCTCAGAGGCAACTTCCTGCCACATGGGTCAGGTTTAAGAAAAGACTGTTTGTTTAAAACTTTATATTTCACCATCAATTATGCACAGATCCCTAACTCACTGAACAGCAGCTAAACCCCAACTGGCAGGCTTTTGGAGCTTTGTCACTGTTTCTGTGTTTCTGTTGTTCTTTCTACTATGTCTGCTATGTTAGTCATGGTTGAATGCCTGTTTCATCATGTGATTCCCCAACACCTCTTTGGTGCAAATGCTTGATTTCATCCTAGGTTTGAGGCCCCAGTGCGAGGCCGGCTCTGTTGCACACCCTGTAGCTGAGCCTGAGGGCCCAACACAGTTTGATCCAGGTGTGCAGCACGGTCCAATCGACGCTGCTTCACTGTGCTACCTACCCTGCCTGCAATTGATGTTTGCTGCTGGTTGTGGTTCCCTGGAGCTGGAGAGGAGCCTGAAGACTTCATTGGAAATGTTAGTTCTTCAGAAATTTACTTTCTAAAGACACATTATATAGAGTCCAATACGAGTGTGTTCTTTACTCTGTCTCTGACAAAGTCCCTCTGTGCTTGAGTGGTGGTTGAGGTGGGGGGTATTTAACCCTCTTTTTTTCTTTTTTGTTTTGGAGGTAAGACCACACACTGACCCACAAAAAAGTTAAACTTCATTTAGTTGAAACTGGTCAAAAAAACAGTCCGCTGTGGGCTGTATATTCCCTACAGTGACACTAAAGTCTCAGCTTATAGGAAAGGTGACAAAGTTAATGCCCAATCAGAGGGAATGCAGAGAGGAGTCTGTGAAGATGCCATGATTGTCTAAATATGATGCAGATGCATTCATATTTCGAGTTTAGTGGGAGACCAGTGTGACTCACACTACAGCGGGTCCTCTGTGTCTGTATGAGATGCCAAAGGGTGTGACAAAGTGTCAGTATTTGAAAAGCTGGGAGTGAA
>JAPZDX010000007.1:22513752-22527201 GCA_029783625.1 Naso annulatus | reverse complement strand
ATTCAGCATTGCATATTCTGAATGATTATAAAGGCCTAAATATGTTTAAAATGATACCAGTAACTTTGGTCTTATCCTAAAACTTTCTTCCAGCGCCACCATGACATCATCATTTGTGATTTTGAGTTCCAGTCCAATCTGACTTTATTTAAAAGCACATTTAAAACCACAACAACAACAAAATTAAATGACTGCCATTTTTAACACATGCTAACACATTATACCAGCTTAACATCAGCAATTTAGTTTTACCATTAAGAGCATGTTCGCATGCGGACCTCAGTATTGAGTCCAAAGCATAGCACACTGTGGCTGTGAGCTCTTAGGCTTGTGAGAAAGTAAAACAAGTCTTTTTTATTCAAGTCTGTAATGACAGCAAAAATAGGAGCAATATTATTTGTACAAAATACAATTAATGGTTCAGAGGGAAAAGAGTATATCCTGAGTCTACATCTCTTTCCTGAACTGTAGCAAACTTCAGAAATCTGGCTCAAATTTCTTTAACAACCTGTTAGAGTGACTGTATGGTAGCCATGCAAGAAAAACTTTATTTTAATACAACACAAACTCTTTGAACCAAATATTTCCTTCCTCTACTTTAATGAACTGGGAACACAATGATGAGACTTCAGCATGTTCTGTACCTAAAAATAACCCAGTGACACATTTACTTTACTCTTCGCTGTTTTCTTTGCTCTGACGACTGTCATCGTTGGTGCAGTATTATATGTTCTCGCAAACATTGAGTAAAAATAATTTGAATGGCTCTGCTATTAGATTGTTTGTTCCAACGCATTCTTTTTTAGACTTGATTTATTTAAATGTTGAGTAAACTCCACTGAAGTTACTTTATCGTATGACTCAGATAAAACATTTTTGTGTCCCTCTGTCACTTGCTTCTCTCACTAGCCATTAGATGTGACTGAGGTGACAAATAATGAGTGATGATATCTTGTGCTATTTTAGAGTTCACACATCAGCCTGCAAGAATTTCTGCGTGACTGACAGAGAAAAAGAGGTGACACACTGTGAATCCCATCGCATGAGAAAGCGAGTGTTTGGAGACATACTTCCTCAAAGCAACACATCCATCTCAAAGCAGCTGGTTATTTTGGCAATATCCACTCTCCAGTTTTGAGTGACCTCTTTCCAGTGGAGTCAGACCAGGATGACCTCAGCCCAGCAGGCTGTCACAGTGCAGGGTGTATACAATCTGCTACAGGTGTTGTCCTGTCAGGGGTGTGTCACTCCCTGTGCACATGCAGCAACAGAACTATAAATGTAGTAAACGGTGGATTACAAATTCACACAGGAGGGCCAAAATAAAACAAATGCCTTACCTAGGACATTTTTAGCAAAACCCTTAAGGTTGAATTGTTTAAAATGCAACAAGAGATATTAATCAATCAAAACTGTTCCTGTAAGCCAGCTGATCTGGCAGCTACAGATATCTTTTCCTTGTTGAAAAACACTCATCCCTTACACTACATTGAAATAAAATCCAATACTAACACTTACATAAATCAATTCCACTCATTTGAAAAGAGTTTTCTTTCCACAAATTTAACGACACAAATACAGTATCCCATAAAGGAATAATGGGGTACACCATGAATGCAGAACAATCAGTAAAAGATCAGTGAAACAAAATTAAGAGAGGAATAAACTCTTGATTCCTTCATGAAGCAAAATAATTCTATTTAACCATAACCGGCTTTGTCGAAGCATATTGATGTTACATTACAGGCAAGCAAATGACCAGGTATAATTCATTATGTTGAATTGTCCAAGGCTAAGCAAGATTTCATTGAGTGCTGTCGGAGCTGTGAACTGTGACTACAGGAAGGTTGCCTTGTTGAGGGCAACTGATGTTTTCAGTGTTAATTTGCTGGTGACACAATGATCGTTGGTCTGATAAACGACGATAAAACAATGTACCGTAAATACAGATATGTGGATGAGTTTGGGAACTGGAGTCTTGCAAGTTCCCTCCAGCTGAACACCAACGAAACTAAAGAAATGATCATTGATTTTAGAGCGAAAAAAGGGATATACTAAGTGTTATTTGAAGGAGACTTTATAGAAATTGTAAATGACTATAAATACTTGGGTACAGTAATCTTTAAAAAATTGTCATGGGATATAAACAATGGTATGATCAACAGGAAAGGATTACAACGGTTATATTTCACACTGAAGTTACTACATTTTGGAATGGATAAACAAATAATGTTTTATTGTTCATTTGTAGATGGTATTCTGACTTTCTGCTTTGTTGCCTGGTAATTTTCATTATCTGTAGTTAATGAGTACAAACTCAGTAAGATTTTTAAGCAAGATCAAGCAAGATTGGAGGCCAAAAGCCACACAGTATTTCCATGCTTTGTGAGACCATAACTGCAAGAAAAGGACATGTAACCCTCAATGATGAGTCACACACCCTCTTTATGGTGAATATGAGCTGCTTCCATCAGGAAGGAAGTACACGGATCATGCTCAGAGATCCTTCATACCTTTCAGTATTGCTCTATTGAACTAATCTCCGTGAGAGAGGGGCACGTTAATTGTATTTTCAGAAAATTCTGTTTTGTGTGTTTGTAATTGTCATAAATGTTTATCTGTAACTGCCATGGATATGGGATGAATTTCCAAAGGGCTAATAAATCGAACTATCTAACTTGGACTTTGGGCGGCACTCACTGAAGACGAAGGTATTGAACGATACAGTCTTTGTATGAAGGATTGGATATTGATGAGATTTTATCCATATTGATGCCATTTCCAGTTCAGCTTATCGTAGCAATTCTTTATCTACTCCGATTTCAATTCCTGATCAATTTCCTGTGTGATAAAAAGTAAGCTTAAGCAGGTTTTCAGTGTCGGCACATTTGTGTTATCTGAATTGTCTGAAATTGTTTTGCCTAACTTTTTAACATGTTAAAATAAAGTGCTCCTTAATTTTAAGGATATAATTTGAAAAAAAAACAAAACAGCAGTAGCACTGTTTTCATCTTTCTTTGTAAAATGAAGCCATGCCTCGGCCCTCTTCTTCCTCTAAGCCATGTTGACACAAAGAGTTCCGTTTCAGCCTGTGAGTTTTTTCAACGTGGAACAAACAGAAAAAAACTTGCCGGCATCAGTGAGAGGAACTGATAACACTGGACGAATACGATTCTGATGGATTAAATAATTAGGAACCGGTGTTCAACATGCGTGTATAATTACAGTCTACTGTATGCACAATATGTACTCATTCAGGCCTATTTGTGTGAAGCTGTTCCCTGTTTTTGAAGCATGCCTCATGGTGACACACACTGATGGACACACTGTATGCATTTCTGAACAAGAATTGGACTTTAAGTTGGCGAAGTTATTAAATTATCTGAAAGCCCCTAAAGCCCAACCTATGGTCTCCATAACAGTAAGAGAAATACTGCCACTTTTAGTTTTTCTTGCTTATTCCGCAGGGCTGCAGCATTACTTTCCTCTGCAGTACACTAGAGTACAGCGTCTCTCTCCGTCTGTCTCCCTCCTAGGTTCTGCTAATGACAATCGAGTCAAGCAATTGGCAGCAATCCAGCATAGTGAAAACACACCATCTTGCTGTCTTGAAAAATGTGTGTGTGTGTGCGTGTGCGCATGTCTGTGTGTGTTCCTACTGGACATGTACTGGATACTGCTATAATTTGATGCCTTAGAAAGCTGAGATGAAGGTTACTGATAAAAGTGTGTGCTGGGGGGGTGGGGTGTTGGGGTGGGGGTTGGAAAGAGACTAGGAAGTGAGCAAAGTCTTTCTCATCAGTGATTGGATAAGTCACGGACACCTCACGGTGTTACGGTCAAAGGTTTGGGCCTAATCAATACACACACATTCACAAACACCACAGGCTGTTTTGCAGGCAGCTGTAATCAGTCAGTGGCCGTGGCAGCCTGTGATGGCAGATTGATTCTCTTCTCTTCCCTCTTACTTCTTTTTCAGCCTCTGTGTTTACCCTTTATTCTTCTTCTATCTGACTGGCTGACTTGCTCTTTGTTTCTGTCTTTCCATTAATTTTCGTTTCTCTCCCACTGCTCTCCTCTTCTCCCTCTCCTACTGTAACTTACAGAGGGAGTCTCTGTAAGCCTTCACTTCTTACATTTCATCACATCTCACTCCCTCAGGTTTCTCTGCTCCTTTCCACCTCTCACTCTGTCTTGTTTTATGCCTTGTGTTTGTCTCGTTTACCAGAATACACATAGTTTTCCAAGTGTTTTATGGACTATATGTTCTTGACACTTGAAATGTGCTTCGGGCATTTTGTTTGTTAGAGATGCTTTTAAATCTAAGGCGGCCATGTACAATCAAAGCTTCAATCAAAGCCTTAACATACTAATAAATAACGTAATAATAAAAATATATCTGAATTAGCAGTAGCAGCTTAAAAATACAAATATGACAATATAATAAAGTCAACCTGCAGCTAAATCTAATTCCAAAATACCAATCTGTGTAATTACTTATAACTTTAATGTTATATTGAAGATTAAATAATAGTGATAAAAGTTTAAGGTAAGTTGCACAATCTTTATGTTAAATAAAGTAATGTTTTCATTCAGTGTGACTTAACAAAACACACTTTTTGTCTTTTTAAGGTCAGACCGATAGATGTGTTTAATCTCATATGGAACATTTGCAAAGCCAATTATTTGTATTTTTCAAATGATACATCCTTTACATGCGTGTTTACTTGCTAGCAGCCTTTTTTTCCACTGCCTTTGTCTGGGTATTCCGATATCTGATTTAATGTGCAATGGCGATTGAAGTTATCTGTTTTAACTCGGTTTTCTTTGCTATAATATGTTAGTTGCAGTACCACGACCCAGTTTGCCCTCGAGCAGTGTTAAAACTTTAAGTGTCATTTTAATCAAATTGTAATTTTAGGTGAATTCTGATAAAACCCACTAATATTGCTTTTTGCCGCAGCAAGTCACTGACTCAAGTCTTGTTGCATTCTGTGTCTGTACCAGTGAAATACCATCCATCCATCATCAGACACCTGTCATATACATCCATCATCCTTCACCACTGCAGAGTCACACAAACCAAACACACACACACCGAAACAAACAAAGGCTGCACACACGCACAGTAATACACAAGTTACCGAAATGGAAATGCATCCTTCATCTTGAGCCTGCTACAGTCACACAGTCGGCGAAAAAACACACAGCGCACATAAAGTGACGCATATGCACGCATGGGAGTCATTCAGTCAGACAGCTGTATCCATCATTCAGCTGAGAATGGTCATTGCAGCAGTCACGTTCTGCTTGCTGAATATTGCATTTGACTGTGAACTCCTATTCTTGGGCCTTTTGTGGGCAGGTATGACAAGTATATCTGGACAGTTGTCCTTATTAATACTTTATTTGACTTCTCAGTGAACTACTCTTTGTGCCTTTCATTTGCCCCCTAGAGGATAAATAAAGTTAATTGAATTAAACTGACTTTGAGCTCTCACATTTTTTCCTTCATGATGCTCAGGTCATACTGTAGAAAGGCCTTAGAATGAAAAGTGATAGCTGAATTTTTTTAGATCTATTTAGAGGGGAAACACTCTTAGCATCTTTTATGTGCTTTTTTTGTAAAGACATTAAAAAAAAGTTACTTTGGCTGCAATTCTTCACATTTTCTTTATAATCCACTGTGAAAATAAGATATTTCAGTCTGTAACTGAAAGGGAAATTTGGAAAATGCATTCCATTTCATACTTACTTTCTATCAGCTTAGTGAAAGACACTTCAGGAAAGGGAAAATTTATCTAAAATGGTTATACAGTGACTTGAAAAAATCTTCTCTGAGGTATCTCATAAAGAATCCTAGCAAGAGCAAAGATACTGATATCCCCACTTAAAAAGCCTGAACAAAAACTAAATTAACAATACCTAAAATAAAAACATACATTGAGAGGAGGCTCGGGTTGTGGAAGGAGCTGGGGCAGCAGATGTTGTTGGCCGGAGGTGATGTAAGGTGGGGATGTCATCTGCTTTAGAAAAATGACTAAAATGCATCAAACCGTTAACCTGCCATCCCTAGTTTCCTTGCCATTATAGCAGATTGCAGAGGCAGGGGGCTTTTTTTAAAGTTTAATATGATAGTAAACTCTGCGTGATTTATTGATCCCTTATCTGACTGAGGTTTGTACAAGTTAGAATCTATGGCCCTTACTGTGACTCTGAAAGATCAATAGCCTTGCTGCTTTGTATTGATGTATCCATATGGTGCTGTCCATGGTGCTGAATCAAGTCTAGATGTTGAATTACTTAGAAAAGAACCATCTGAAGATCTCAGCAGCAAAACAGAACATAAGACTCCAGACAGCCAAGTGCCTCAAGGCTTTTAAAGAAGTCAGTATGATTTTGAAATTGATTCCTGACCAGAAAAAACCAAACAAACAAACAAACAAAAAAAACCAGGGTAGCCAGTGCAGGGATGTCAGGTACAGACAAATACATGCTTGAAGCTGCATTTTGAATCAACTGTAAACATGGAGGAGACTTTCATTTCTGCATTATCAGGCCTTTGTAAAAAGATATTTGAACTACTGTCATTCCTTGCTCTCTAACATTAGTAAAAATTCTCCCCTGCCTCATCTGATGCCAGGATTTTGTTTAACTTTAGGAATCATTACCACATCCCAACAGTCCTGGATTCTTTACATCAGGCATCCTGTTGCTTTAATTTAAATTATGTTGAGTATCATTTAAAATCTTATTGATAACACAGAAAGCCCTTGGAAGCCTTGTCAAAAGTTATTTGCCAGATCTCATATTACTTTACGTACCATTCTGCTCCCTGAAATCTTTGGATGAATCATTTTTGGTTGTTTCAATGTCAGAAAAATACAGAAAGGTGAGAGAGCTTTTCCTGTCAGGGCTCCTAAACACTGAATGACCCTCCTGTGGAGATCAGGGGGAGATCATAAACTCTGTCTTGTCTTTAAAAGCTCTTCTGAAAAATACTTCTTTTTTTTCCCCCCTGAATGATTATTAGTGATTTTTGTTGTCTTTTGTTAAATGACTTTTTAGTTTGTCTTAACCCCCTTGTGTTTTATGTAGTAGTTGTTGGTTATTATTTGATGTTTAAATTATTTTTTTTAAATGTAATTTTGTTTTGAAAGATGCAAATTCCTCTTCTTCTTCTTATTGTTACTATTATGAGCACCTTATCGCTTAACAGCCCTCCACCTGTCTTGCATGCTTTCTACAGGTTTAGACACATACAATAGGAAATCAGTCAGCCAATCAGTTATCCGGGCAGTCATTCAGACAGTTATATTTATTAATAGCGTCAGGAGATTTGGTTTGAGTCCAAGAAAAAGCAGAGAGGAAGTGATAAATCTGCGATTTGGTGCAGCAAGCCCAGACTTTTATCACTCAAGGCCTGTTTGAAGCTGAGACATTTTCTTGAGCATCAGACCCTATTTTTCTCTCTTTGTCAGTGAAGCAATGTTGAAGATACAAACCACTAACTGTTTGTTACTACAGTCAATAAAGCCTTGAACAGAATTGAAAACTGTCAAAATAAACAGCAGATGTAGGATGTAATTTAGCATTTAACAACAGCAACATACAAAGAAATTTCTTACAAACCATGTCAGGCATTTATTGCTCATGTTTTTTAAACATTGTTCTTTTGGAAGTAGTTGTCTTCAGAACAACAAATGTCTTGGCTTGCAGGCTTCTCACTAATCTCTGTACTTGGACAGAGTGTTAGATGATTACGATAGCTTCTGGGTGATACAATCTCAGATGTGTTCACTCAGTCGATCTTGCCTTTATCTTTGTTTTGTTGTTGGTCTTAATCACACTCCCAGCTTTACTCTGTTGGCATTCAACCTTTCAACAAAGAAAAGGCAAATAAAACAGTGGCTCCAGTACATCCAAACTCAAACAACCAGTACAAAGAATTCTCTGGACTTTTTCTGATCATGTACAAATCCTCATAGTATCTGTCAAATTGCTTTGGCCACAGATATTAATAGCACACACAGCAGAAACATGCTTGGGGAAGTTTCCTGCAATCATCCCAATCCCGACTGCAGACTGCAAGAATTTAGGACCGTGCTGACGTTTGCGCTGAGACATCCAAACTGAATTACAACATTGCCTCACAAAGCTCAGCAGCTTGTGTTGATGCTAGTGTGCTGTAAACAAAATATTCTCCCATTTTGTCCCATCTTCAATTGTACCAACAAATTTGAGACTTTGGCCACCGACAAAGGGGAAAACCAGGTCAGTTGTTCCAGGTTCTGGGTTAAGGGGAGACCCAGAAGGGCCTTT
The DNA here is from genome assembly GCA_029783625.1 of Naso annulatus. Lineage (NCBI taxonomy): Eukaryota > Metazoa > Chordata > Actinopteri > Acanthuriformes > Acanthuridae > Naso > Naso annulatus. The sequence goes on along the minus strand of JAPZDX010000007.1, from coordinate 22,518,879 downwards.
AAATATTCTGTTTGAATAACATATCAATGAAACACCTTATTTAATTTAATTAATTATTTTTTAAAATCTACAAGTCAGGACAGCGTTGGTTGGTGGGGTGGAGGTGATGGATGGGTCATGGGCTGAATTGCAATGTCATACCTGCTGTTGTGAGATTATTCTTCCTTACCTCTGATCTTGTATTATTTCAAAACCAATAAAAAAAATTTAAAAAAGAAAGAAACGAAAAGAAAAAAAAAACTTCATATAGTATTTGTGAGTCACAAAACGGCTTTGTTTTGTTTACGTGTCTCCTCAAAATGGTGTGATCCGATGCTATTTTACTTTATTTGCATCATCCACCTGCTGTCATGAATCAGGGGCATGTGCACTTTGTCTCCCTCCTCCTCTCTGACACAGCTGCTTCCATCTCCAGACTCGGCTGAGCCTGACCTGCGCAGGTGCAAGACACACAGCGGGCCTGTAACTAATCAATCACAACCTACACTAAATTAAAGGAGAAAATATATTGAAGGTTGGATGTTTTTACTTGCACTTGCAGCAGAGTTTAATAGAGACGTCAGTGTCAGAGCTCGAGCAGTTTGTCGGTCTGACACTTGCCATGAACTTTGGCAGAAACACTCATAATCCCCAAAAGATGTACTCTAACGACTTGCATGATCATTTGATTTTTTTCTCTCTCACCACTAGCAGGTCAAATCTTTGTTTATTCAGTGATTAACCCACTCATGGACGTGCACAACTTTTTTTTTTTTTTTTTTAAAAGACACTTGTGCTTTTTTGAGAGCTTGCCCTCAGATTTTATGTCAGTTTCTGATTTCTTTGTTCAAGCCAACATGACTTTTAGATTTTGAGTAAAATGTCTAAACAACAAATTGGATAGATTGCCATGAAATTTCTTTCAGACACTCATACTTTAATCATATTGAATTGCGACAATTCTCATGATCCTGTAAAACTTTATCTGGTGCAAAAGTCAAGTAAAATTTTCAGTTAGTCCATGTAAATGAATTTTAAATCAGCCTCAGCTGTGATTTGTGTTTAGTAATAATTTGCAAATTTACCATTAAATTTTCGTTTCTTAAATCCATGGGTTGTTTTCATTGCTGCGACAAACAAACAAATTCTGGGAGAAGCTATTGTCCTTTCTGCTGGCAGTATTTTTAACCATTGGTCTTCTTTTGAAAGCCCTGCTTTCTTTTTCTGTGCTGTTGCTTTGGTGTCAAACTATGTACTGTCAAAACCCAGGAGTATGCAGGGTTTTCATTCAAAACCAGTGGCATGTGACAGGCTGAAAATGAAAGGGTACAAATCTCTTCCAGGGTGACCTTTGGGCTTAGTTACTGTCATACTCTGGGTTTGAATTTGGCCTAGAACCTGTGCTGCATGACATCCTGACATCCTTTCTGTCTTTTTCCACTGTGAGGTGTCAAATATTCCAGAAATGTGATTAAAGTAATCTTTTATAAAGAGCATTACCCAGGAAAAAGTGAGCAAGGGTGTGTCTTTTTTAGATGTTCTTTACATATTACTTTTGTATGATGGTGTGTACTGTAGTGTATTCATGACTATCACATCTTAATAGTAATGAACTACTACAACTACTACCACTTCAGCCAATAACAATCATCTGTTCTTGTCAAAAAAGTTCTGAAAGTCAGTCAATAAAAATGATGTGAGCAGGATCAACAAAGAGGGTGATTTGCTCAAAAAGTTTGAGTAAAAACTGGCTGCAATCTGATTGGATAGAACTCACACAAGCACGTCTGTGCTACAGAATACTCTTTGACAGCAGTAACAATGCGAATGCTATCTTGGGAGGAGAGCAGGAGTTTTCTCTTCTGTGAAAACCTTGGATTCTGTTTATGTTGTTTTAACATTGCATAATGTAGAAAATCAATTTCCAAACAAATCAATGTCTGCCAAACTATTTCCACTATTGTGTAGTAAAGCACTGAGACATACAGCCATGTTTCTGCCTCTTGCTGCATATCTGCAGCCTTAGCACGCCACACTGAATAGTGTTGAAACCATACATGACAACAGTGATTTCACCGCAGCTGCTTTATTGCTGCATTGTGCTTAAATCACAGATGAACATATGTTTTACAATAATGCAAGACTAGCGGTTTTAATAGTCGACTTGTCAGTGAAAAGGCTATTCTCGAAAACCCCCAGTGGCTGTATAATGTCCTGTGTGATCTGGCCTTGTGTTTGCCTGCTTATATCTTAAGATAAAAAAAAAACGATTTGATGGCAAAAAAAAAAAAAAATCTAACTATGACTAAGTTTTAATGTAATTGTTCACCACCGAGAAAGAATGAAAATGGTGCCCAGAGCATCTAACACCGGTAATTAGAATGATTCAAACGTCTGTAACATCGAAGTGATAGAAACTTTTAAAAAAGGTTTCATGTAAAAAGCACTAAACTAAAAACTATGAAATGAGATGTTTTAGGTTTCATCCTAAGCAGCTTATCGTAAGCTGCTAGAAACACCATTTCCTCTAGCAAACACACACTCCACGGACTACATCTCCCACAATTCAAGTGACTTGCCATGTGTTTGCCGTGTTGCTTCTTTGTGCGTATTCATTTGCCAGATCTACTTCCTGCTGCAAACATTACAACTGATGATGGTGTTTCGATGAGCTTTTAACATCTTGTTTTGAAGTTTTTAGTCCAGTGCTTTTTAAATAAAACCTTTTTTAAAAATTTCTGTCCCCTGGATGTGAAAATGAATCTACACAGACAGACTGCTGAGCAATTTGGCGAGCATAGCCAGAATCTGCAGCGGGAGTATGAGAAAACAGCAAGGAAGGTGGTGGACTACAGAAACCATTTAAGCTTCAAGCTAAGATGTCGACATCGTGGAATCATACCAAACAGCCTACGCCTCCGATCATCTTTGAAGGGACACAGAGCCAGAGGCATTTTTGCGGAGGGCACAAAAACCGTTACAGAATGAAAGGATACGACAGGTCCATTTCACTTTTGATGTTTTGAAGCAAGAAGACCTAAAGTTACATCAGAAGCTGGCCATGAAACTACCAGAAGAAACCATACAAAAAATGACAGATTTTGTGCAACATGCAGGATTGACCCAACACACTGAGAGCAAAGATCAAAAAATTAAGAAGTTTATTTCTTTGTCATCACATACTGGCGGTGCTGTGGTCAGAACACTTTAGATGGGGAAGAACAAGATCAGAGTGAGATATCTTCTCGCACTGCTGACAGAGGGATGAAAAACCTGTCAGATACAAGAAGCAAGTGATTAGCAGTATACTGACTGGTTAAAATTGGACATAAAAGTTGCCTTTAATGCTGATTGGGCAACTGAATTTGACAATGTTGGCAACCTTTGAAAAGGTCAAAAAGCTCCAGCAACACTTGTAGTGTAAAGAGCAACTTTATTAGACTGACGAGTTTCAGCTTGTGGGCTTCATTAGGGTCATCTATGTTGGCAACTTTGCATGAAACACTTTTTACACAAACTGGAATTCATGGTTAGCAGTGAGCAGTACACAACTGCAATCACTTTTTAATCCTCTCTAACGTAAGCATCTGAATAGTGGCAATACAGCATCAAGCTTCATAGATACTGTCTCAAAAGTGTTGTGTTACTCTTGTTAATGCACAGACATCACCAGGTACAACTTGCTTATCATGCTTTTAGGCTGTGCACATGTGTGGAAAACCTTTATCCTGCATAATAAAAATGCAGTAAAATCCCTTCAGATGCCTGTTCCAGCTGGTGAAAAGCACTTACTGCTCCTCTAAAAAATTTCATCTCTGAACCACCATCATATTGCATCCCACCAACAGGTGAATTCCTTAAGAGACACTACAGCAGTCTCCTGCAGTGTCCAATAACTTCATACAAGCGCAGCCTCTGGGTGTGCTGCGCTCTGGAATGATGATGACATCTGTGAGTATCAAAGAGCGAGAGCATTTCAGTACAGCATCCCTGCACTCGCTAAAGCGAATCACAGGCTGACATCCTAACAACTGTTTGCTACATGAAGAAGTAGCTACAGCAGCCCCTTTATTTTAGGCTTTCATGTGCAGAGCGACCAGTCAGGCTCTTATATCATTGCACCTCTTTGTTGGACTCTGCCCTGCAGGTCGGTGTGGTGCTGCTTGAGCAATTTCACTCTCCCTGTAGCAGCATGATGAAGTTTCAGTACAGCTTGTTATGATTGTGTTCGCACTAAACTCTGTATCATTCGTGCCATATCATGACACACCAACACACAAAAAATTCACATGAACATATGACAACAGGCGGACATGCATTTATCAATACTGCGCCAGTGTTGCCTTTGATAATGCACGCCGCTCATACTTAAGACTTTTCAGAAAGAAAGTTGTTTGAGGTAACAAAATTGATATTTGATTCAAGCAATTTGTTTTTTCAACATTTCATTTTAAAGGTATCATTTGAAGTCAATCACAACATTCGTGCCTCTTGCAAAAACACTTTTACAAATTCCGACTAGTTCTTATGTGGCAGGTACAAAATGTGGCTTTTTTTTTTTTCTCTAAGGTGTGAAAGAAATTCACCAGTGCTTCAGACAAGTTGTACGTGCTATGTCTAGCAGTCTGACGTTTTTCATAGAGGGAAAGGCCACTCGCTTGACTTATGAATGATAAATTCTTGATCTGAATGAGTTTGGAGTTAAACTATGTTTCAAAAGTCAACAAAAAAGAAATTCGGCTAACTGAAATAGGTTTGATGATAAAATAATCTCTACCACTCTGTCACTACCATCATTATTTGCTTCTGATAAAATGAGGGAATAGAGAGATATGAGATTTCTGCTCAGCAACAATATTCTACACAGTTAACCGGAGATCCATGAGGCAGTGCAGGTCCCATCTCAGGCTAGAGTATGGTTGTCTGAAGAAATGTGTTTGACATTATGACTCTCTGATTGACTGTTGATTGCTTCTATTTTACAAAATCTTTTTATATGTGATCTTAAAGGCGCCATATGTAAGAATGTGGCCCAAAATGGTTACTACACTCACATTCAAAATACTGCGGTGAGTCGTATCCGCCTCCCCTCCGCCCCCCTCCCCTCCAGACTCGAGGTTGCCAGAGCGGTTGGCGTATCCTCCGTCA
>JAPZDX010000007.1:22163650-22176608 GCA_029783625.1 Naso annulatus | reverse complement strand
GGAAATGTGTTCTCTGTATTTAACCCATCCCTGAGGAGCAGTGGGCAGCCACAGCGCAGCACTCGGGGACCAACACCAGATTCTGAGCCAGTGCCTCAGTCAAGGGTACTGGCTGGAGATAGACCTGACATGCATGTTTTGAAGGTGGGGGAAACTGGAGCACCCGGAGGAAACCCACGCAAGCACAGGGAGAATATGCAAACTCGGCCTAGAAAGGCCGTGCTCCAGCCAGGAATTGAACTAGGACGTTTTTGCTATGAGGCCACAGTGCTAACCACTAATCTACCATGCAATTTAAATCACTGTTAAGAACTTCAAGTGTTAACATGTTTTAGACATTGTGGGATGAAAAATGTCTCATACTAATGAATATGACCTTCTAATTAAAATCCTAAAGTAGAAATTGTTAAGGTGATGCCTGCAGGTGGCAAAATAAGTGCAGTTTAATACTACAGGTCCCAAAATTCCAGTGGCAGGAATCACTCCTTGAGCAACTACTACCACAAATGAGGGAACAAATTTAAATTTGTTTACAAGAAGAAAAAAAAAACAGCTCACGTTGTTTTTAATAAAGAGTTCTGCAGTTCATGTTTTCGTGTCATTCAAAATGCATCTAAGTCACACAACAGTTCTTTAACATTTCCTCTTGGAATATAACTTCAGTAGACAGACAAGTCATTATTTTGAGCTTGTCTGTAAATATTAGGTCATTTAAATTTGAAATGTGTTATCTGTTCTTCACCAGCTTTTAAAAGATCACATTTACTTCCCTCAATGAGTTGGAAATTGGTGGTTCTAATGTGTTAAAATGTGCAAGGGTGGGGGAAATAAGATGTCTGTTAATAGTCAAAAGTGCAAAAATGTTTTCATTTTGCTCTGTTTTCAAAGTTTTCCAAGTCAGCAATTTCCCCTGCACAAAGAGGCAATATCCCTAATCACTTTCAGATGTTAATCCAAGGTAATTTCTACAGCTGGTCTTCAAAGGAATGTGGCCGCAGTAAAACTTGTTGAATTGACAGAAACACAATTTTAAGAACACAGAGAGAATGAAAATGGATTGACCACTACTGGGAGGAAAAGAGTGTAACAAGCACAAATTAAAAGCAGTTCGAATACTTTTATTTCCGTTGGCAAGAGGACTATTGGGTTCAAGGAGAAGGTTTTGAAGGCTTAAGAATGACTTTCACACCTGAACAAATCTTTTCCTCCTCTCTTTCTTTCTTTTAAAACCTTTTTTTCTTCTTCTCACCTTCTCTCTATTCAGCTCTGTCATAATATATTAGGGTCGGAAATCACTTGCAGTCTTGCAAAGCTATTATATTAGGTAATTAAATCCATAACTGAAGATGAACAACCTGAGTGCTGTACTGTGCCCTCATGATTGAGTCAATTCGCAGAGGAGAAAAATCCTGATTTTCACAAAAATCGATTCCTCCACCCTTCTGTATAATACAATACTATCCGTAGATCAGTTTGTCTCTGTTCAAACAGTGCAACCACTCAGTTTTTTATGCATCTATTCAGTTGGATTTCGTTGACTTTTTTTGTCTCTAAAAGTCGAAGACTGACTGATAGAACTATGTTATAACATTATTAAGCCAAGTTTAAGTCAATGTCTTCACTTCACTTCATAATTTGCTTTACAAGAACGAAACATGTTTGAATTTAAAAAATAAATAAATAAATAAAGACTACAAATCATGGAATAAAGCCTTATTTTATCTTTCAGGTGTAGCCATGTGATGTCAGGAAAGATTTAAAGTTGAATTTTTCAAAAATAATATCAGTATTTTTGTTTAACATGTTATTTTTGCATAAATGTTGAAGGAAAAGGGGCTTAAAGCACGTCTACTCTTTCTCTCTTATTGAGAAGCCCCACCCACCGCTGCTGCCGCATTGGGATGACTCAATTTGCTAGATTAGCCTTTGTTTTTTAGGAATATTCAACTGTCTCTACCTTTGAGCCTAGTCCGACCCACACTCGGATAAGAAATCTGACATTTTAGAAAGGTAGGAAACATTAGCATCTTGCTAAAACTAGCCAGCTTGGGGTAGGCTACCTTTGAATCTCAGATTTTGGAAAGTGCCGACACATCTTACCCTTCAGTAAAGGAATGTAAAACACTATTCTAGTGACAACTTTGCACAGATATTGTCCAAGTCTGGCACACTCAGGGACACAAACAACAGAAAAACACCTTTTTGAGTGAACATGGTCTTAAAGTTACATCTTCTTGCCAGCTAGTATATACTTACACAATAAAAGGACTTCTGAAGGCTTTAGCCTGTTAATACACTGTCCTCTGCCATTGCAAAATTTGCAGTTATTTGTGGTTGAACATTTAAAATAATTGGTTTGTGGGTAAATTAGAATTTCAATTCTTTACGGACCCATAAACATTAATAGTCATGTCTCAAGCAGTCTTGGAGCCTGGAGGAATTACAGGATCTTTGTGTGACCGACTCACTTGATTTCTCTCTCACACGCTCACAGACGGCCACACAGGTGCACATTAATGGACAGTTGAGATTTGTTGGAAGGGAATGAGGAAGGCTAGATTGGATTTCCAGGGGAATTTCATTTCAGCCAACTCTAATCTGAGAGACAGAGAGAGAGAGAGAAAGTGAGGAGGGGAGGGGTGTACTGTCCGTTATTGGTCTGTTATTGTGGTTGCCACAGTGGTTTAGAAGCGTGTGATGGGGGTGTACTTTTGTGTGTGTATGTGTGGTTATGTGACGGTGCATGAGTGTGTGTGTGAATGAGGGATCGGCCATTTGGTCCTGTGAGAATAGTGGTGAGGCCTCAAGGAGACTTGATTTGACCCCTGCAACCAACAGCTGGTTCTTGAAGTAATCATACGGCGAAAACAATCAAAACGACCTTTTCAGTAAAATAGTTTTAGGAACTATGGAACTAACAAGGAACTAAGTTCAGACTTGCTTTTTGCTTTTCTTTCCATCTGAAGAACTAGATCAAGCAACTAAGGCTTTTAAGATTTTTTATGTTTACATAGAGATAACAACAGCCTCCAGAGTCAGCCTGTTGTTCTTTGTATGCCCAAAAGTTCACTTAGAATTTGGGAATAATTCTGTGTCTCAGTCCAAGCTCTCTCACTCTGTGTCCTGCCAGCAAGCTGTTTGCCTTTAGGGGTCACAAACAACTTGCTGGTCGTTACTAAACACCCATTTTTCTTTCCTCTGTTCATTGGTTTGATAGTCAAATCATGTCTTGTTGACCTTCCCAGATGTCAGCTGTGTCAGTTGCCTGTTGTCAAAGCCAATAATTCTGATGATGATATCATCATCCTTGGCTAAATCTGCTATGGCAGAGATGAGTAAAAACCAGACCGTCATTTTAAAGTAGAAAAGTGTTTCAGCTCCAATCCAAGCTTGGTCATCAGCTCTTAAATCATCAAAGCTGCTGAGTGTCAACTTCTGTGACTTGCCATTGTCACCAGAATGACAAGACTCAACAAAACTCAACAGTATTTAAGATGTTTATGCAAAACAAAACATTGATCTTGGAAAAACAGATTAGGTTAACTGCCAGATCAAGCTCCATTTTAAGCACATCCATACCATCGACACTATCCGTAATCATCTTCAAGAACTCTTTTGACTCTAGAATAATGTGCCCACCTGCTAAGAACAATACGCAAAGGCTCAAGTGCTTGAGCAACTGAAAGAGTTTGGCCCAAAGCTTTCTGTGGAAAACATGTTTGTTACTTGAAACATATGATCTCCCACGGTGGTGTTATCACAGATCCAGATAAGATCTCTGCTCTCACAAGCTGGCCAGTACCTAAAACCCTTAAAGAACTGAAGTCATTTCTTAGCTACGCTGGGTGCTATAGAAGGTTTGCAAAGAATTATTCTACTCTTGTTAAACCCCTCCAGGTTCTTACATCTAGTTATCTATCATCACAGAAGAAATTGAAAGCAAAATTAAAACCAGAACAATACCTGAACCCCAAAGATTTGGTGGCCAGTGGACTGCTGCTTGTCAACAGGCCTTTCAAACTATCATTCAGAAACTCACCACTGCTCCAGTTCTTGCTTTCATTGACCCTGAAAAGCAGGAGATCCTTCTCATGGGTGCCAACTCCACTGGTGTTAAACATCACTTTCAGTACTTCTGGGTGTAACTAGGGCAGACTTGCTTCACAAGGTGCACCCCTACATCTAGCACGTAAACTCGTACAATGCACTTGTGAGTGAAGGTGAGCGACTTGCTGTCACCATCTGCTTTCTCACCTCAGGGATCAGCCAGCAAGATGTGGCAGCAAGTTTCAAATTAGGTTCTGCAACTGTGAGCTGCATTGTCGAGGAGGTGTGTCAGGCTATGGATTGGGCTCAGGGATGAGTTTGTGCCATTTGCTGAAAGACAACAGTGTGGGGTCACTGGGAGAGATTTTAGGGAGCTGTGAAATCACCCCAACTGCATTGGGGCTAGAGATGGAAAACACATCAGTGTGAGAGCACCAGTCAATAGCAGCAGCAGTTTCTTTAACTAGAAAGATTTCTTTAGATTCATGGCAGCCTGTGATGCAAAGTACAAACTCACGTACATCAACAATGGAAGCTGATGGCAGAGACAGTCTTGCTGGAGTCTTCTCAAGGAGCCTCTTTGGATCCAGGACCAACTTTGCCTTCAATCTCCAGCACCTCTGCCTGGGACCAATATCCTCACTTCATCTGATAATACATTTCCCTTGATTTCTTCATCAAAGCACTTGTGTCTTGTTTCTCCCATTGTATATACTCTCTGTGTTTCCCATTTGTTTCAGTCAGATCATCTGTTTGTCAGTGTCTTCTTCCTTTCTGTTCTCCAGGTGATCCCAGTATGTTGTTTGATTTAGATTTGTATTTTTCGAGTTTTGGTAGTTCCTTTAGTGGCTCACTTGTTTTGTGTATTTTTTTGTCAGCTTACACTAATTAAAATTTGCTTTTAATTTGTTCTGCATTTTTGTATTAGTGTCTTGCTTCTGAGCCCCTTTTTGTTTAACCTTGACATGTAGTCAGCGACCGAAATCCATAAACCACCTATACATGAAAGAATCTTAGAGGTTATGTTATGCAATAATCCTTAAAGTAAAGTGCTTACCTGCTTACTGGTTTTGCTCTACTAATGCCAAGCTGGTTCGTCCATTATATATTTTGTTTGCTTGCTCCACAGGAAGGTGAATCACAATGATTCGTTTTTGAAGGCTTTCTTTTCAAACAGAAGATCAGTGCATTCACGGGCAATTTGTGAAAAGTACTGCCTTAACTGTTTTACACTCTGAATTCAGCAGGCCTTCACTTGAAAGAAAAACTCCACTGATATATGCAAAGGCAAACAAATTAGCATGACAGCATGTGTGTCTTGCATAAGTCTTTCACTGAGCACGTGAGAGTTGGCAGCTTTGGCTACACACAAGTTAAATCAGCGGTCAGGTTTGCATTTGAGCAATCTGCAGAGTTCATCTCTGCATTTCAATAGATCTTGAATCATTGTAAAGTAATACCCCTGAAGCTGATAACCATCATAGATGAACTATTTTAGTGTCTAGTCCTCCTGCAAACCAAAGTTTTCTCAAAAAGGGGCACACAAGGAAGCTAGAGACAGAAAAGACAGAGGATATGGGAGATCTAATCCAGTCATGAAAGTAGTGTCTGTTACTTTTTGCCTGAGTCTGACTTTGAGGTCGCTTTATCAGCCAACAAACACAAAACGCTTGATTTCCTTTCAAGCTTTTGTCCGCTTTGAATGTTCTCTCACTTGTGTCCAGAGAGATTAGCTTTGTTCTAACAGCTTTATTAAAAGTTTGCCTTTTGCATTCCCAAGGAGCAAAACATCAAGACGCACAGACCAAAGAAACAACAAAAACCCAAACCAACAAAACAAAGAGATGAAAATGCTGTTTTTATTTCCAAATGTGAACCTTGATTTTGGCTGATTGATCTGATGAGCTAGAAAAATAAGTAAAATTTGGAAAGTGAAAATCAGCAGCAGCACAAGAAAGCTCTCATAGTTGTTGCTGTTGGATGAAAAAGGCTTAATAAAAGAATGTACAGGGGAGGGAGAGACACATGGAAAGGGTGAGAGAGAGAGGCAGAGGAGAGTTGCTGAGCGATAGAAAGCCATAAAAGTCCCATTAAGCTCTCAGCCTTGATTGCTCTACAATTAAATGTCCATTTTCTTTGCTTACATAGACAAGGTTGGCAACTTCACTTTAGCAGTTGGTTTAGTGTGTGCGTGTGTGTGTGTGTGTGTGTGTTGTGTGTGTGTGTGTGTGTGTGTGGGAGGGTGCATGCCCGGGTGTAAAAGCCAGCCATTAGTTGTTGAGTCTGAGTGGCGTTGCTAGACACTCGCACTTCCACATCAGGGTGCCAAGTTCCAGTAGCCTGCCAAATTGATTTCAGGTCAAAATCAGTTAATTAAATAAAGACTCAAACAGCTCCAGAGTCCAAAGCCCGGTCTCTGTAATCATAGTGTGTTTACCCTGAAGGTTCACATAAGGGAAAGCAGTTAAACAATCTTTCTGTGTGACAGGGTGGGTTAATAAATCTCTAAAAAAGCTTCCACATAGTATTTCAACAAGCAGCTGTGATGCACTGGAGTCCCAGTGGGTGATATTATTTGGATTATATTTCTTAGAAAGCAAGAGAAAGTTTAATAGATTTAATATCAGTGGTGAGTGCATTCTGCATTTTCACGCTCCTTTTACTGGCTGAGACAACTGACTGGCTGGGAGTGGCTGCACTCTGGTAGTGTAATGTGTTGCCATTTGTGTTTGTAACAATATCATAATATCAGAAGCTGTCAGAATGTTTCCATTCAAAACAGGTGTCCCATTTTGTTTTTGTAGCATTTAAAAACCCATTACAAGTATGTGAAAGCTGGAATGTATGAAATAAACACCACTTCCCTTCTCTATATAAACAGGATTCTATTTCGTGTCTGATTCTACGTATCTTCTGCTAAGATGAACCAAACAGCACAAGAGGAATTACTAAAAATTTGGCAGGCACTGCTGCAAGTGAACTTGAGTCTTTTCAAACAGAAAATCTTCAAAAGTCCTTTATGGTCTTCTGAGAGCCTTTGCCCGTGTGAGCCTTTGTACTGTGGGAATCCCCGCTGCTCGGCCCTGCATCCGTCTCAGCATGACACAGTCACAGAGGAGAAAGGAGAAAGACGAACATGTGCAGCAGCGCAGACCAAAGGGCAAATAATTCGGGTAAGTTGTTTTGGAAGCTCCTAAGGTGAAGTGTGTGTCTCCTCAAACAAGACACCTCTGCCCGTCACTGCCAGTCAGGTTCTGCGCCTCTAAAGCCTGATGTGTGCAGGCATCTTTGATGGGTGTCTCTTGAACGAAATGACATTTTTTTTAAAACAGAAAAGTGAGTCAGTACTACACTTTTCTTTCTTTGTTCAGCGTCATGTTTTGCCGTGCAATGTAGCTGAGTGCTGCTACTAATGTCACCATCAAGATTGTAGTTTTCAATCCACACAGACTCTGACCTGTTTTTAGGGGGTCAGCAGCAGCTCCTGGGGTCATGGGAGGTCAGCATCAAGCCAAACAGCCTCAGTTATGTTATGTATGTTGTACAGCTGTAAATTCTCTGCTGAAAGCATAAGCTTTTTTTTTTTTTTGTACCAGGCGGTAAATATGTTCATTTTGGTTGAGAACTTGGGCATTTTAATGTGTGGTGTATGAGGATTGAATGGCTTTTGGAGCCAGCCTCAAGTGGCCACTTAAAGTTTTTGGCACTAACGCATTGGCTTCATTTTTCAGCCGCGGAGGTTGCCACTTGGAAAAAATTAACAGTGTTTGCATTTATTGATTCATATTTCCCCACCCACTCTAGCAAGTGAATCTGCTTTTAGTGAAACAGACTGACAGCGTTGATCAGTCAATGCAGACATGGTTGTATTTGGATATTTGTATTATTTAAATAGCTGTCTGTGCAGATTACGCTTCACTAGGTACAGCAGAAACAGACTCAGAGCGCAATAAGCAGGAAAACCTTTCTCTGAAGCATAAATTAAAAATGTCATGCAGCTTTCATTTCTGTCAAGCATCAGAATTATCCAAAGAATAAACCATGCAACCATAAATCAGCCCTAAGACTGATGTGTGACATGTGTCTCTTATGTCATTATTCCCCTCATCTTGTCTAACAGGTACACTGCAGAATTAGGAGTTGACCTTTCTACTAATTAGTAGTGCATAAAACACAAAAGCCCAATCATCCATTTGTCGCAGTGAAGCCACGGATTTTAGCTACAAATGTTTGCATCTTGCAGGCTTGTTAAATTAACTTGTTGACAAAAGCTTGTAAATGACTTTGACTCGTAATGAAGTTATTCCAACTCGATATTTTGTGCCAAAAGATAAATGTTTTTAGTAAGCAGCAGTGTAATGAGGATGATGTACAGTCTGCTGCTCAGGGCGATGAGGTCCACTTTGCATCAATTGATTCACCCACTTGGCTTTACTTTTGTGATTATGCCCGCCTAGCTTGCTGCAAAATGTTGCTAAGACACTAAAACTCAACATTTATTCTTTCTTTCTTGTATTTTTTAAATATGCCTCCAACATTTTTGTTTGCAAATTCGTTGTCGTCTGCTCATATTTTTTTTACTTGATGCTAAGCCTGCATGCAATTTGCTCTACTCTTATTTATATTCTATTAATTTTCTTTGGTGGAGCCTTTCTTATTTTATTTTTGCAACAACTCACCACCCCCTAGGAAACATTAAAGTTTCAAGAGTTATTTCATTTATTTATGCTGTCTTTTCACACATTCATACATAAAGCAGCAGTTAAAACTAAAAGAAATGCAAAGATGTGAGTGCTATGCTCATTGTTGTTTCAGTGTTTCTTTGCTTTTTTATGTCATGTTTCTGGAGCAAAAGGATAATCATGGGACATCAGTTCACAATGTGGTAAAGTTTCCAAATATAGACTAGTAACATACCATATTAATCACTCAGCTAGACTTGCAACAGAGTTACTAGACAGTCATAGTGAGTGATACAATGTTTTGCTTCATTTGGTGCCAGAAAGACGCATGTGACTGATAAACGGGTTATTTGTTATGAATGCAGCACACTAATTAGCTAGGAAACCAAAGAGAACAACATAACACACAGAAGATAATGTTTGTACGGGAAAAAGTCCCATCATTAGCAGTTTAGCAATATAAATAAAAATGAGAGTAAACTGGCACACATACTCAACAAAATAGCATAAAGCATGACAAGATCAGAAGATGTGGTTGTTAATTAGACAAATAATACTGACAACAATACTTCAAACTTACAAGATAGATCTGTCTTGAGTGCCAGATATCAGCAGATGGCTTTCACACTGTCTGAAGTAGCAGAGCTTATTCACTTGCAAACTTTGTGAGCAGCCCACTTTAGTCAATGTGAGGCTCCTTTTTTCTGTTTGCATAATGAAACCAGACAGCAGCACTAATGTGAGTGTGACAGTTACTGCAGTTACATTAAAGCAGAACTCTTTAAGAGGTTCTTAAATGGTTGAGGGAGCAAAGTAAAATCCAGCACAACTACCTATTTCACTGCATGTGTGCTTCAGTCTGTCTCCATGTGTTAATGTGCTGAACAACTCAGGCACAATCAGTATTGACACTTACAGCATCACTAACACCACGTACTTTACTAAACACATTTCTTTTCTTCTCTCAGGCATCCAAAATATGATCTACATTTCTGTGTTTTTACAGGGATTTTTTGACATGGTTGCAGCATTGCTCTAAAGTCAAAGTCCCCAAAAGAAAATCTGGTGATCCCCTACTGTAGTGCCACTACGAGGTTAACATTTGTGTTACAGGGTGAAATGTTTTCACAACAATTAAGCTATGCATTGTCCCGCAACTTTGTTCAGACATTCATGTCCCTTTAAAGGGATAGTTCACCCCAAAATGAAAATTCAGTCATTATTTAGCCTACAAACCCACATGTTGATGGAAGGTCAGGCTTTTAGTCCTAAAAATGCTGCTGGACTTTCACAGGAAAAAGGCGTTGCAGTAATCTCCCAAACAATTTTAGTGAATGGTGACTAGGATTCAAACATAAAAAAATACATTATAAAATCTTAAAATGCCTCCGTACTGCTCATCTGAAGTAATTCAAGTGTCATGGGGCCTTGGGATGTCAAGTACTTTTGAAAAGACATCATTGACGGCGTGTTTTTAGCCTCACTGTTCATTATTGTATCTCCTGAGTTTGGAGTTGAGTTAACGTCCACACGCAAACACGCCATCTGAAGCGTGAGTTGATATCCACAGTAGCCTGGTCGACAGCATGGCTGTGCTAGCATAGAAAGTTCAATCTGCCTCAGGAGCTGCTTATCCTGGTCTACTCTGCAATCATCCAGTCTGCCCTCTGCACATCAATCACTGTCAGGTTTGGATCAGCCAACAAACAGGACAGGAAAGACTGCATCAGACAGTCATGGCTGCAGGTAAAAATAATTATTTTTTTAAAAAAAGGTTCAGTTTTGGTCTACACGAGACACAGGCTCTGAACTCCTGCGCACATGTCCTTTCTTTAACCCATCCAATGACTCAGACCTCCATTTGCTAGAAGGCTACAGTGCCGTCATTGTTTAAAGAGCAAGGCACCAGACCAATTGCTGCATTTGATGCAATGCGAGTGAGAGCAGGCTGTTTCCTTTCAGGGCAAATTTTGAGTTAACTCAACTTAATGATTGAAACAGAACACTAAATGAAGCTGGAGTATCTGTTTACTGGATCTTAAAATGGTGGCTTACTGCAGACTTTAAGCACAATGTTTTAATTTAGTGTGGTAGTAATTAAGACAACAAATGTATAAGAGCTCAGCTGCAGCTGATCTGCTATGCATACACTGCTTCAAATGCCAGAATTAATGTGTGTGAGGCACACCCAGAAAGTAATGAAACACAAAAAGAGTTTTCTGCTGGGAACGTGGTAATTGATGAAGAGAAGGCAACACTGGAACTGAAAGCATGTATTTATTTCACTAGAGGAAGGCTAGATGTGAGGAATTATGAAAAACTCTGACGTCAGCTCAACAAAAGATCGACTGAGTTCTAAAAAACTGTGAGACTTTTGCTACAAAAACTCATTTGAGTAGACTTTTTTTTTTAACAAATCATATTAATTATAGCACACTGGACAGAAGCTGATGAGTCATTCACGTCCAGAAAAGTAGGCAGGAGAGCACCGAGGGAAAAGGTAAACTTGTGTAAAAAAAGACGAGGTGTTTCATTCCATTTAAGTCCTCATTCTCCTCATCATGTTTTGAGTTATAGTAATCCATTGACCATTATGACATATACCACTCCAAGTAATACATCTATGGCCATGGGCATAAATACATATACACCTTGTATAGTTTGGTTAACCAAGATGATTCAATTCTACTCTTGGCATCAGTAAGTAAAATTATTGGTTAAATAAGTATTATTATGGTTAAATCCTAGCATCACAAAAAGGAGGACTAGTTCACTTAGATAACGTTTCAAGTCATAAGCCATTATAAAAGTGTTGTGTAATGACACTGAATGAGTCATTAGGCAGATCACGCTGAGCCATCATTTATTCAACACATTTCCAAAGTTATTTTCAGTTGCAAATTGCCATGTCATATTTATTCTTGGTTTAAAATGACTCATTCAAATTCTCACTCTAAGAATTTAAGTCAGGTATACTGGGGACAGTGCACTGAATTCAATGAGTAAAATACATATTTCAGGTTTTTAAAAAAAAAATAGTGGAAATATCAGTCAATAAAAACTTTTTGCCTTGCTGTATCCTGTATACTGTACAGGAGAGAGTCAAGCCAGCCCACCATTGTCACCATAATCACATTTAAGGACTGCAGCGTTATGGCCATAGAAACCATATGCTGTTGTTGGATGATTTAAATCTCCCTCCACCCCCTTTTCCCCTTTTCTCCTCCTCTCCCTTTGCTTCTCTCTATCTTTCACCCTCATGAATACTGAGTAGCACATTAAACATTCATAGCACACGCACACAGCTCGCGCGCACGCACAGGGATACACACACAAATACATAATTGCACAAGTGCTCGTCCTCGCCCTCTCTGTCTTATGCACTTGAATGCATCCATACACACATATACATGTGCAACATTCACATGTTGCGAGAGAAAGAACCAGTTCTAACCAAGTAGCCATGAAAATTTAATGTACCGAGTGTCCACTGAATTCACAAACACACACACACACACACACACACACACACACAGGCGAGCGTGCGCAGACAGAGACACACCACATCTCTTTCTCTTTCACTCACAGCCATTAAAGTTTAATCTCCAGGATGTCAAGTGGATTTATTCTATTGAGCTGTTTGTCGCACCTGTATTTTTACACTCCTTAAATATTTAAAACATTTTCATACTTCAGGATACAGCTGACATCATCATCATCATCATCATAAGCCCACTTAAAGTTCAGGGCATCCATCAGGACTGTTGGATGATCCATATTTACCAACAGAAAAAAAAAGTAATATCACTCTTTACCATCGTGTTTCCTCAGGCACAAAGTTGTGCCAACCGCTACAGTCTGCTTTAAATGTGCCCGCTGTACACAGTTAACCTCTGCTGAAAAAGTCCGCTGTGATTTTCAGAGGCAATCAGCAAACTGTTATTTATAGATATAATCTTTAACATTTCTGCATTAAAATACCTTAAATCAACTATTTTGTATAGTTTCGTAAGTTGTGTACTTACATTACATGTTCATTACACTATCACATTGTTATACATTATGCCTCCAACAATGTCAAACCTAGAGGAATTTGTAATTTTATTCAAGGTAACAGTGTGTGTCATTTGGCCACTCTTGCTTAAACATCAGGGAAACATGGGAAACGTCACATGATACATCAGTCAGAATATGACAAAGTAAGAAGACGAACGTGACTTAACAAACAT
>JAPZDX010000007.1:22052843-22064990 GCA_029783625.1 Naso annulatus | reverse complement strand
GGTCCCCTGTGACATAGTTACAGGGGAGAGCATGTCACTGAAGATTAAAATAAGGAAAAGATACAGAATAGTGAGGTGTGTATGAGCAACATGGATAAAGGGTAAGAATGGATGAAAGCTGGTATCAGATTAAAAGTCACACAGCGCAGAGTGAGAAAGACAGAAGAAATGAAAAAAGGGGAACTGAAGGTAGAAACAAAATATATCCCACAGGCACTCCTCTCTTTTCCCCCCCATGCTGTGAACTGCTGCTCACTGGAAATAGCAGACTGATTAAGTTGGAGGAATAGATTCCCTCCATCCCAGTAGCAAGCCAGCCAAACTATGACCTGGACTTCCTGCAAAACATTTCAAAATAAACCGCAGAATGTAAATGCTTTCTTTAAAAAAAATCCTTCCAGACTTGAATGGAGAAACAAACCACCTGAAAAAACACAGTAATGAAAACACATTATTTTTATGGTCAAAAGGTTTCCCTGGGTACTCCAGCTGTAAAGTCAGATTACAGGCCGCTCCTCTCTTGCGACATATCTGTGAAATCGAATCCTGCCTCTTTGAAGATTTGATCAGGTTCAGGGTTCGGCTGATATATGAGCCAGATATCGACCTGTAGTCAAAACCCAGAGAAGCTTATCTTGAAGACAGCCGGTATAAAGATGTGTTTCTTTCAACAGAAATTGATCACAGAATTGATCAGTGCTAGTCATCTATGCAAAGCCTTTGAATTCAAGCTAATGTGACATTTAATCTGATTACACACTCACACACACACACATACACACACACAATGTTAGTTCACCATCAATCTCACGTCCTCTTTGTTTTCTTTGCATTTAGAGTTGAAACAAGATTTAGTTTTCCGGTGACTGAATGTTTAGCATGAAAATGGTCATACTAGTGGGTTTGTAGTTTAGATTTTAATGAAAGGCCAGTAAGTTGTTTAATTTTCTCTGATTTAAACTCACCAAATGTCAAATGTCCAACTGTATGGAGGACCGATACTGACTTATTTGAAAATAAATAAACTGAAAGATCAATAACTGTATACATGAGTGGTCAGTGATATTAGACTATAAATAACTTAACAAATAATAAATAAATAAATTTACATACCATTTGATCAGAGCTGATAGCAAGACTTGAGTTTCAGATTTTAATACCTAAACTGATGAACTGTATTGTTTAGTCTGTAAAATGTTTTTTTTTTTTTAAAAAAAAACAACAACAGTGAAAAATGCTCAGTACATCTGTTTCAAACTCAAAGTGACGTCTTTGCTTCTTTTATTTAAGAGACAGTGCAATTTTTAAAGACTCTTATTTTACTATCATGAATGACAAAGAAAACCAGAAAACATTCTGTGTTACATTTAATTAACTATTTTCTGCCAACCAGAAAATGTTTGGTATTTTGCTTCAAAAACAACAACAACAAAAAAAAGCTGTCAATTAATTTTCTTTTGATCAATTATTCGATTAATCAACTAGGCCTAATTAAATCTTTGCCGCTCTACTAGACATATTAGCAAAAAAGACCCAATACAAGCATCACTGAAGAAGAACGGCATTTGACCTTTTAGACTCAGTGTAGTTTGAACTCGGCCCGATTCAGTTACCAGGGATCTACACACGTCTACCGTCAGATCCCAGCTCATACCTGAACTACATTTATCTCTTCCAGCTCTTCCAGCTGTTAATCACCAGTATCCTTCATTTTAATTTTTTATTTTTTTATTTTTTTGCCAGCAGTTTGCCTGCACCTTTAACTCTGCAGCCTGGCCCCCTCCACACCTCTTTGACCTTCATCTGGTAATCTCGAGTCTCTTTACTGTCCATTGATTTGATCTTAGGTTGCTTTCACACCTGTAGCTCGTTTGCTTTGTTCGGATTCAGATGATGACACATTGTGTCATTTGGTCGTCTTATGTTCCTACTGCAATATTGTACAGCGTCCAAAGCACACACCAATGCAGAGCCACTGGTGGACTCGGGTGCTTGAGGGGCAGGGACAAAATTAGTAAAATGGGCATCTGCTGTTTGCGGTGGGGCACCAGCGCGAACTATAGGGCACCCGAGAAGGCACTTTACCAGATTTTGTCCACTGGAAGGGCACCGGAGAGGACACTTCATCATGGTTTATCTACCACAGAGGCATCCAAGAGGGCACGTTCGCTGTGATTTTTTGGAACATTAAGGCAGCAATCCCCTGAGAAATGCTTTAAGTGCTGGGTTGAATTCATTTAAGGAGGGTTTTTTAAATGATACACTGCATAAAAAGGATATGAAGGAAAGGGAAAATCATGCTTGGAGAAAAATTCTGAGCAAAATGCCACATATTTTCATAAAATATTTTGTCAGATATTTTATTTTTCACTTTCTTAATGTATTTAACATATGATTCCACTTACTCAGTTTATTAAATTTTCCAAGTACGAAATAAAAAAAATTTGTATCACGGTTATTGTGGCCGAAATAATTGCGATAAACAATATTATCGCGATAATTAAAAAAAATCTAATTTTCAAATGAAAAATAAATAAAAATGTGAAAAATTCTAAATATTTATAGATATATTAAGAAAACATTAAGAACCTGAAAAAAGAGAATGGCAATAAAACATACTGTAGACTAATCACTTTACATTACAACCCTTACTGAATCATGTTCATAGGGGATACAGCTTAATAAATGAATAAATAAATAAGGTAATGATAAATTTTAAGGTATCCCTGCATAAAATAAGGATAAGTTAAAAAAAACGACGATTATGCGGTTAATCAAAATTCACCACAATGAACTTATTGTGATGATAAAAAAACAATAATTGTCGCATCCCTACCTTCAACATAACAGCAGCAAGAAGAAAACTTGAATTGCAGCCCCAATTGATCTCCTGACATCTGTGAGATCTGCAGTGCATTCAAGTGACGTCATCCACCTTGTCTTTCCTTATTTTATTTATTTATTTATTTATTTATTCAAATCTCTGCTAGGTTTATTTTATTTAATTTAATTTTAGGTCTTTACTCTGAAGGAGTAAACCACTTCATCCTCTCTGTAGCTGCAGCTGCTGGCTTGACGCATCTCTCTCTCTCTCTCTCTCTCTCTCTCTCTCTACCTCCGCCGTCGACATCCAACACGGTGCCGATGCCTCGTTAAACCTGGAGCCGCCGTGAGGAGGGATGAGCCGCGTGGTTCCCGGAGAGAAACCCACATTTCAAAGAAATTCATAAGGGGGGGAAAGGGTGATTTTTGTCATTAAGGTATAGTTTTCTATGGAAGACAGAGTGGAGGGAGACCAACTCAGTGAAGAGGATTGCGTCCACAGTGTTTGCAAGAGTGTGAGTGTGTGTCAGTCAGAGTGTGTGTGTGTGCCTCGGACTCCCGCTCAGTGATGTAAATCGTGAAGGTGGATTTTGGCATGTGGAGGAGCAGGTAAAAGGTAAGACAGACTCGTGACACTTTGTGCAGCACTGCTCGGCTCTCACTCGCAGTTTGGAGCTACGACGACTTCAATCTGTTGCCGTGATGAATGAAAATGACTCTCGTGCCGTTAAACTGACTGTTAAGTCGCAGGAAAATTAAAAAAAAAAAAAAAAAAAAAATAATGACACTTGGTTTCATCAGCAGACTATAGGCGTAGTCTCCCTCTGGGCACGAGGTGTGAGGATTCTCTGGATGCACGTCAATTGATTAAATAATTAAATAAAGCAAGAAGAGTGTGGAGCTCCCCATGATGTCTGTGGAGATAAATGGAGATAAAAGCTCTGGCTCGGTTTGGGAGTGATGTAGGTGTTGAGGGGAGGGGAAAATGTGGTGCATTCACTGTGAATTTGGGTGGATGACGACACTTTCCCCCCTCAGCTTTGTGGGATGAAAAGGGAACCAATTAAGTGGTGTTAAAAAACAAACCAAAAAAAAAGGTCAAATCAAATTTGACCCGGGTGGATGGTTTGGTGATGCCTTGGGAGTTTTTTTTTTGTTTTTTTTTTTTTCAACCACTGGGGATAGATGCTGCAAAGAGATTGCATCTTTACACTGGATGACATGATGACACCAACACACTTCACAAGGT
Organism: Naso annulatus; assembly: GCA_029783625.1. Classification (NCBI taxonomy): domain Eukaryota; kingdom Metazoa; phylum Chordata; class Actinopteri; order Acanthuriformes; family Acanthuridae; genus Naso; species Naso annulatus. The sequence goes on along the minus strand of JAPZDX010000007.1, from coordinate 22,060,918 downwards.
GGCTAAAACCCTCCCCGAGCTGCACAGCGGGGATGACACATGCACTGTATGAAGTTGGCGCCTGGTGCTCTGCTGTGAGTCAAAGTGGCCCTGCAGCAGAGGAACACAGTCCTTTTTTGGGTCCCCCCCCCCTCTGCTACCCCCCTCCAGAGTGGACCAGAATCTCTAAAAGCCTGCGGGGGCGAGCTATAGTGTAGATACATCCTTTCATGCGGATGAGTGCCTGCAAAAAAACCCTCACTTTACACACTTCTATCCTGAGCTTAAGTATGAGAAATAGGACTGAATTATAAATGAGTTATGCTCCAGCCAAGGGACTCAGCCACTGTCGCTTGTCTGACTACCGTGGGCATTAATTGGCTTTGGCATGGCAACGGTAATTGTGTGCAAATTTAATCTGCCTGTTCTTATCTCTGTAATGGAGAACAAAGTTCAGGGGAAATTGTCAGACAGGCATTTGGAGGCTATATCCAAGAATAAAAGGTGGTCTTCAGAAAAAAAAACTGTTTGATGAGCTCTTTCCAAAAAAAACATTTTTTATTTTATTTTTTTTATCATGCTGACCACATTCTCAAATCTTGTGCCCACACATCCGGAATCTAAAAGTTTTCCTTTGTGACAAATGAATTCAGGTGCAGCGACTTCGCCGAACATCAGCTGTCCTTCTGTCTCCAAGCAAGAGGGATGCTAATGGTGGAGAGAGAGGATACAGGCGTTACCGCTGCAAGAGAGGGAGAGGGAGAGAGAGAGAGAGAGAGAGGGAGCATGTGTTTGCAAGAGAGAGAGTGTGTGTGTGTGTGTGTGTGTGAGGCATTGCCATGGCAACCTGTCGGGGTGTGTTTGGTCCCCGGAGACGGTGAGGAGCGGAGGGGAGGAGAGAGAGATGAGAGGCGAGGAGAAAACTATCCCTCGTTAAGGGTGAGAGGGGGATGGGGAAAGGAGATAATGGAGGGAAGAGGGAAAGGTGGGACCCCCCCCCACCTCCACCTCCCATTGTTTGTTTTTTCTCCTTCTCCCGTGCCGTGCTCTCTTCTCTTCCCAGGCTTCTCCTCCTCTTTCCTCACGCCACGGTCTCTGTTCGTTTGGAAGTAACTGGCGGGGCTTGTCACGGCTGCGCTCGTGTCATATGGGAAGGTTTCACGGTTATTATCAAGTGCATGAAAGCGCTAAACGTGTTTGAACTCGTTTGAGAACATTTTCTGTTGACTTTCTTCGCTCCTATTCGCCTTTTTAGCACTTCTTTGATGTGTCTTTAGTTAGTCATAATCACCATGACCAAAATCTTGACCTCCACAGCCTCACTGATCAAGTTCATCCTTCAGCATTTGTCGCTCCTCTTGATGATCAAACTAACTTGACACTTATATTTTTCTCAGATGAAGCCAATAATGTGAAAAGGCAATTACAGTGTTTTGACTTTCATCTGCTGTGCATTTAGCACTGTTCACATCAACTGATTACCTTCAGTGGTGTTGTTAGGATTTCTGATATCTGTGGATATTTGGTTACAGCTCACTTCTGGCCACACCCACGATGAGCTCTCAAACTCCAAAAATCATCCAAGAAAATACAGCTGAAACCAAATGGAAGAATTCAGGCGTGAACAGCTTGAAAGCTCCTGAATTGATGATGTAACATTTATTGTTGTTGTAAAAGCACAAATGCCACATGCTGCAGCAACAAGTGGGACCATAAAAGTGGGACTGCTTAAACTATTTGAATAAATGAATAAATAAACGACTCTAACCTGTTTTGAGAAGTTGTAGACATAAGGATTAATTTTATAAAAATTGGCCTTTTCAAGTTATTTCAGGTTTTTCATAGGTAACATCAGCCTATAGCCACTTTTCACAAAACTGAAGCTTTTAGTTTCATAGTCGATTAAAGTAATTCATAATTGATGCTTTAAAAAATTTTAAAAATCAGAGTATACAAAGAATTTTTACCTCAGCTTGGGAGTTTGTACCTGTTGTCTCTTTTTGTTGTGGTGTGAATGCGGCACAAGGTGACATAACATGAGGTGTGATGCACAAACATATTGCTGAGACCTAAAGGGCAGCCGTTGTGGCAGCAGTAGCAGAATTTTATTGTGCTTATTGAAATAAAGAGTGTGAACTTATTTTTATTTGTTCAAATTGGAGCTGTGTGTTTTGTTTAAATATTGATTTTATTATTTTTGGAGTCTCTGACACCCCCATTCTTGGGCTGTTAGTGCATGTGTTAATGTCATTGTTCTGCAATTAATTATTATGAAAGCAATATAACAGCAGCTGGCTGCTGAATAGCACCATTATTAATGCAAGGACTTGCAAATTCACACTCACGACTCTAACTGCTTTAATAATTATCTTCTGAGTTTGATATTTCTGCAAAAAAAAGAAGAAGAAGAAGAAAAAAAACGCTGTTCTGCAGCCACAGCTCACATCCCAGATGTTGGAGATCCTTGCCAGCAAAGGCGGCACCAAAAATATGTCATACTTTAAATCGCATTTCCCACATTCCATGTAAACACAACAAGTTATTTATTATCAAGGCCTCTCCTGCTTTAGGAAAGTTCTGAAGTAATGTCAAGAATGTCATGATCTGTGGGAATAAAACATGCGATAACCGTTCAGTCTTAGAGAAAAGTCATTATTATTGGATAAAAGTTGGGGGGGGGTCCACAACCTTTATTTTGTGTTCGAGTCAGTGCAAAATATCTTTCAGAAAGAGTGATATGATGCTCAAAGTTAAAGTGTTGGGGGTTTTTTGTTTGTTTGTTTTTTTGATATGGGGTTGTGTGAAGCACTTCCGCATAGTAAGTCGACTAAAACTGGGCTTTTAAAGCACATGTGAACAAGTCGAATTTCTCGATGTCAGGCTAACACATCTAGATAATGCAGCTGGGGACTGATTTACTCTCGCATGTATTCGCCTTGATTCCTCAGCCCTAACTGGCCTAAGTGGTCTGAGGATTGCCGATAGTCCCCACGGTGGTCTTTGACCCAAAACTTGAACAGCATGAATTTGCAGAAGAAAGCCGTAAAGAAAACAAGAAAATCATAAGCACAAGGAGTAGCGCCCGTCTAATTTGTACCAAAAACAAAACATGGATACAAAATGTACAGGGCTGTAAAGTTGTACGTGGTTTCACTGTTGGACATGGAATCCACTGGGCGCTTGCGAACTTGTTTGTAGCTTGTTAGGTCGACCAAAAAAGGTCCCGTAGCAACCAGCTGAACGGGGCATATCGCTCCCTACCATAGCAGAGTCGGACATATTTCTCATCAATAAATTGATTCTCTCTCAGCTTTTATATACTGGGACAAGGACAATAGTCCAATTAAATGGTGTAATCATGCTTTAACTGTAGCTCGACTTAACTTTGCATGTAAATGTACTGAATGTGTCTTACCTGCAATCTAAATGATCAGCTCGCTCTCTGTGTGGGGAAGCAGCTTGGTGCGCCAGCAGGAAACAAAGCATAGAACGGCTGGAAATGGTACCAACAGAAACACGTCTTTTAGCCACCAACAAGATCACCAAAGTATATATGTCCCGGCATGTGTTTGCTACACTTCCAAAATTTTTAGCACTTTACGTTGCTGTCAGAAAGTCATTTCACTGCATTGTTCCTCCATACAGAGGGTGAGCTGAATATTATCTACAGCAGGTAAGACACTGACTAGACATAAATGCCTCATACAGTCCCACATCAAAAGAGCCGAACTATCCCTTTAAGGTAGCATCAATCCTCTCATGTATCTTTTGCTAGAAAAGCAAATGAGTCTTTATTCAAAGTTGTAAAACTATTCCTTCAAGGATTAGGCCCTCCTTTATTGTCTTCCTTACTATCTCCATAACCTTACTGTTGCTGTATGAGGGAAAAGTGTAGGAAATACCGGAGCATGACAGAGGAGAAGAAAAATAGCCTGCAGATGATTATTCCTGTGGCAGAAGACATTACCGATAAGAATGATTTAATATCCATGTTGAAAGGTCAAACACAAATACAAGCTTATAGATTTGAATTCTGTTTGAAGCGTTATGCTGCGTCTTGTTTCACAGTGGCTGCTCTCGGCTTAATGTGCTGGGAAAGGTGTGAAAAGAATATTAGTGTGGAATTCCTGTATCTTCCCGCTTCATATTTCTTTTTTCACCAAAAGACATACCTTAGAACTGTCCTTGAACCCCACTGCATCTTCAACCAAACAAGGGTGTTTCATCTTACCCCTGGAGGGTGAACTGAGCCAAGTGGCAGTGAGATAAATACAACATTTCGGCTCACACATGACAGCACGACCGACGCCCTTGTATTTAGCTGAACTTCCAAATATTATAAATAGTGCTTTAAATAAAGTGTTTGAGTGAGATTTTCTCCACCCCCACACAAGCCAATGCTGCATGGTGAAACCTCCATATGGTAGTTAGACGTGTTCAAAAACATTTACATCCAAGATTAACTGTCAATATGACGACAGTAAACCTCACACTTCATTGCTTTTATGAAAAAAGGAGACGTGTGAGCTGAGAAATAAAAGATATAACGCCTGATATGTCCAGTCTCTCCTCAGATGAGCCGCTCCGTCTCTGCTGTTTCTGTTCCCTCCCGATTTTCATTTTAATCTGCAGCTTCGTCTTACTAAACACATCAAACTAAATACAGAATGCAAATATACTTGTAGAGGAGTGAAAAGTCAACTTTCCGCATTTTTTTCCACTACCTTTCCATGCAACACACTAACAAATCACCACAAGTGGTTGCATCTGACTGTGCACGCTCATTCGGAGCAGCTGGACCACCTCATTGCCAGGCAGGAAGTGTGTGAGTGGTGTGAGTGGTCTTGCCTGCTTCAGGAGTGGGCATGCGGGTGTTAGATGAGCCATTGATCCTTCCCAGCAGGCTCTAACACCAGGCGATTCCTTCACTCGCACAGCCCCCCTCCCCCACACGCCATTGACTTTCTGCCACGTCGTTCCGCTGTCACGGCAGGACCTGACATTTAATGATCCTCTGATGGAGTAACGTCACATTTATCACTTGCCGGCAGATGTGACGAGGCGGAATCTGAGAGGCGAGTATAAGCTACAGAAAAATGCAAACGATATGAGCCAGGAAGAGGAGTTATTCAGGATAATTCCCTATAATGACTACGCAGGAATGTCTTCTCCCGTATTGAACAGAGTTAGCAAAGAAAGTAAGATACTACCTTTTAAAGGTCAAACCTTGGCAGCGCAAACACTTCTTTTTTAAGCGAGTGTGTCCACCAAAAATGAATTGTTTGCAAAGGGAGCTCTGTATACTTTACAGACGCTAAGCGACGCAGGTTTGCAGATTTTATCCTTCGCCATCAATAAAACAGACACAACTTCTGGTAGGAGAGCCTTGCCAGAGGGTCCCACCATGCATTTCTCCACATCCATCACCCATAAAAAGTAGCAGGCATCAACAATGCATGTATGCACTATGTACAGTACTGATAACTGATAATTACCTACTTTTCATAGCCAGTACCAATAACGATAACTCAATTGATTTCACATTTTTCTATTTCCAAAAGAAGATCATAACCTTTATTTACAATAATAAATGATAATTAATTGGATTCACATAGTGCTTTTCTAGATGCTCAAAGCTCTCCATAGTGAAGGGGGCATCTCACTAACCGCCACCAGTGTGCAGCACCCGCCTGGGTGTTGCACGGCAGCCATATTGCACCAGAATGCTCACCATACACCAGTTTGAGGTGGAGTGTGAAATGAATGAATATGCCAGTTATGACAGGAAGATAATTAAGGGGTTAGATTAAATGAGCCAGATTGGGAATACGGCCAGGACACCCGGGAACCTCCTAATCTTTGCAACAAGTGCTGTGAGATCTTTTATGACCACAGTGAGTCAGGACCCAGTTTAATGTCTCATTCAGAGGATGGCATTTCCTGCAGCACAGTGTCCCCATCACTGCACTGGGGCAGTGGGATAGATTTTTGGCCAGAGGAAGGATCACCACCTGCTGACCACGACCACTTTCAGCAGGAAGGCGTTTGGACAAAAGCAGCCCTACTAAAAACATAAAAGTCTGTTCTTTGTGTCTTTAAAAAAAAATCTGTGTTTACATGAACTGAGAGCGCTGTAGTTTGTATGTCAGGTCGATAGTCCACGATGTGCTGTGTGCTGCTTAAAGTTGTTCACTTCCTGTTGCTGCTAAGCGCTAAGCAGCCACAAATTTTTAAAAACCTCAGCCGTAGTTTGACTTTTAAAATTATAATAACAACACTCTAATTTGCCTCAATAGACTGTCGTCATATTCAACTTGATTTGGGTGCACTGTGGAGTGTTAATCAGAGTTTGGTAGTGGCTACTGCATTATGCATTGACTTTCGCTAGCATTAGCATTAGCATAGTCACAGTTTTCACAGGCTTTGAGGTTTGCTAGTTTACACAGCCCGAAAGAAGGCTGCTTTTTCAAAAGATTGCACTCTGGAACCCTTGCTTCAAAAGGTTGCGGTTTCAGGGGCGCCAGCATGCTGTTGTCATATAAGAGGAAGGCTGAGCTGTAACAAAAGTGTACACCAAGTAGTTATGTGTCACAAACGCGACAACAGCATGCTGTCAGTGAAGGTCCACCAAAGAAAAACAAATGAAGGCAATTGTGCCTTCATATTATCGGCATTATTTATCAGTTCAAATTCCATTTTCTGTACGATAAAAATGACTTATTTTGAATAATAAATATTTTGCAGTATGTGGCTGATATTTTAATGGGCCAGTAATTATTGTGCATCTCAGCTTGACATGCTAAAAAGTCAGCATTTTCTACCTAATGATGGGGCTAATGTTAGCTTATTCAGCAAGCTGCTAAAGTGATAAAATCGACAAGTAACAGTTTATATTTCAGGTAGCAGAATCAATGTCAAGAGGAAAAAAGAAAAGCTTACTTTTGCTTGCCAACTTTTACAACTTACTAATGATTTCGAGGGGTGATCTGTCACCATTACTGAAAACTGCTTTACTCCATGCAGGCGTAGCAACTGTGACTGAGGGAGCAAATGGTCAATTGTATTTAAAATGAGACCATTTTAAAATGCAGGGTTTTTTTGTTTTCTGTTTTAACTCTGATTTGACAGTTCAGAGCAGGAAAGCACTAACAGGTCTGGCCTCTCACCTTACCACTTGTCTGTTGGAAAGGTTAAGTTAAAAATATTCACAAATAATTATGTTGCGCTCTTCTATGGAAGTTCTCTGTGTTTTTGTGCAAGAGGGCTGAGAAAATTCAGCAAAAGGCATCAGGATCCAAATGACACAAACTGATTCTTCCTCCTAGATCAACAGAATCATTCCAGAATCTTGCCCCACTTCCGGCCTCGCTACTCTGCCCATTACAAGTGAAAGTCTCATATTCTAAAGTGATTCGCACGCTATTTAGCAAGTACAAAAACATCCCAAGTGCGCTTTTGGCCTCAAGCAAACAGTCTGACTTGCATGTGAAAGGAAAAATCTGCACTGCAAGTTAAAACAGTGAGTAAGGTCGAATAATTATGTGTCCCGCCGTGTGGCGTATCGCTGCACAGGAAAAAAAAAAGAAAAAAGGCTGTCTTACAAATTTTGAGCAGGAAAAAAAGCAAAAGAAGAAGAAAAAGCAAAACAATGTCAGGACACTGAAAGAGATGTGTTAATTTACAAAAGGCTTGAGGAAGAGTTAATTAAGCCAGCTGCAGGAATGAGAGAAAGTGCTGAGTCCTGGAGACACAAAATATTTATTCATCAGCCAATTAAAGTTTAATTCGCTTTTTTTCCCCAATTTTTAAAATGGAGGGAGAATGGAAGAACGCTTTGAACATTTGACCTTATATGTAAAAGTGTAGGGTGAGTCTGAGGAGCCGCAGGGATTGTTTTAATCATTAAGAATCAGCAGCGAGAAAAAAAAAAAAAGAAGAACTTCAGTGGTCTATTGGAGCGGACTTACATATTATTCAAATCAGATTACTGCAGCATTTGATTAGTCCCTTATCTTTTTCTGTAAAATTTATGATCTCAACGGGACATTCTGGTGAGAAAACAGATATGTGACAGGTGACCTCTTTCTGTAGGTACA
>JAPZDX010000007.1:22012992-22027650 GCA_029783625.1 Naso annulatus | reverse complement strand
TGCCATAAACTCAAAAAACAAGTTGTTTCTGACATGAAAATATGCATCCTTAACATTCAACACAGCCTCCCACAGCCCCACACAAGTTCGCAGCAGAAGTGCGATTTCTGGCAGTCCAGCCAACCAATCACGTCTCTAAAAAGGCTGTGGTCTGTGGAAAAAAAACACACAGACAGTAGGTCACCAAACCTTAACCGGTTGCAACCATCATCCGGCCCAGCCCGTGGGTACCTGGGCATCGGTCAGGTATCCCACCTCTAATGCTAAATGGTACCTTCTGCATCTGTATGTAAGGCCAAGAAGCATGACAAATTGTGACTTAGTGCCGAGAGTAACTGCACAGTTTGGTGATAATTCTGAGGCTTATCACTAAGTGCAACACTTTTTACATCCCGCTCATTTTCTTCATGGTTAATATAAAGTCCCTTCTCTATTACATGGTCCCGGCTCTACTCTACTCACCTTTTTTGATTTAGGGTACCTACTCTTTTGCTTCTTACTCCGTCGAGTTTCCAAAAAAGCTGAGCAGGTACTAAAAGGTGACGTGACACACTGCAGACCACTGACTGGCCAGAGCATCAGTGTTGCCGTGATAACCAGCTACACTGAGGCGGTATTATAATGGGTACTATCTTGTAATGGAAAACAACTTCCAGAAAGGTACCTGATACCAAAGGCAAGGAGAGTTGAGTAGAGCCAGTACCATGTAATGGAAAAGGAACTTACCTGGAGATTTTGCTGGTTGCATGTGCGTTGCAGAACGACTCTGCTGTGGTTTTGCTCTATGCTTCGTCGTCCATCAACACCCAGTGTCTGTGTTTCAGGACACAGCTGAACAGCTGGAGTTGCAAGACCGACGAGATATTGAGTTAATTTATCAATCACGTGCAGTCACGGCCTCTGAAAACCTTTGACCTGTTGACTTCAGGCCTGGCTCTGCACATTATGCTGTTTTGTTGATGAAGTTAAGTGAAATATGATCTGGTGTCAACATGGAGTGCTTTATTCTGAAAATGAACTGGATGTTTTATTGTTGTATCTGTGCCTGGCTTCCGGTCCCACTCCATCTGCTCTGTGCTGAAATGATGTGTTGTGCTCCAGCATTCGGCAAAAATAAAAGCCTCACACATCTGCTGTGGAGAGCTCTGGATTGCTGAAGCTGCTACGGAGTAAATCCGTAACGCAGCAGTGCCAGTGGAAGCACACACATTGACGGAAATGAAACCTATTAGCTCCGCTGCCATGGCAGAGCGGACACAGACCAAACATGCATCTAGTGGAACTGAGTGGTTAAACATATTGGTGCAGCTTCAGTTGGTCCTAAATGTCATACTTTAAAACATCTGCAAAAATGCCATCAAAGGTAACCATGAGATTTAATGACCACAAATCAATAAGATCACAGGAGTACCAATCTGGTATCTGATAAATGTTACTTTTACTTTAAAGCATTACTTAAATTTGAAAACACATTTCCCACGAACTTTTCTGTTCTACGTTCTAGGTAAGCTCCAAAGTTGGAAGTTGGGGCTTGGAATTAAGTTACATTCTTTGACTTTGTTTCAGTAGAAAAAGGCTGAAAACCAATTACAGAGTAAGGACGTGGGATCTGCTCTGTCCAGGTTAGCCATTGTTAGCAATCCCAGTTGATAACGCATACCACAATACTTTGCAGTTACAACCACTTTAGAAACATTTCCACGGATAGATGTTGGACAGTAATATGTGTGTGACTGATTAATGGATCAAAAATATGGCGAAGTGCTATTAAACATTATATCACTATAGCATTCATTACACTTAATGCATGGAGCAGCCATCTTGGATTTTGAGGTTGTATTTGGGGTGATTCTTCTTACTTTCCGAGTCAGATAATGTAAGGGTGCCTTTCAGCTAAAATTTCCAAACGGGAACTTGGATATTCCAACTTCCCATTTCAAATGGAATGCTCCATTACTCCTCAAAATGTTGGAAATGATTTTACTTTAACTGCCTTTGCAAGAATTTCTGAAAAGCTTTAGCTTGATTTTGCGTACACAAACAGTGGCCTCATCAGAACAAGGTACTAAATCTTCAGCTAATTCCAAACCAGTGCCAAGCAGTGCAAAAGGAAATAAAACCTGCAGAAGCAATGACCTTCCTTGTCATATCCGTGACTACCATTTTTAAACAGTTTATCTTGGATATTTGTTTCTTTGTTGTTTAATATTCTTTTAAACTACAATCTGCCATACAAGCAGATGGTTGAAGGATCACATACTGTTATATTACATACTGTCAACCCTTATCATCTCTCCAGTCAGTCATAGTGCGGTAATAGAAACATGTTATGAAGGCAAATAAAAATAAAGAAGCAGTTGGAGGACAGAGTGCTCCGTATGCCAGGTATGGATGGGGACATCAAACAGACTGCTGGTCTTTGGCAGAATCATCAAAGGTATGCTACATCAATTTTCAAGATAGTGCAGTTGTACAAGTGGTGAAATCATATTTTAATCCAAGGACATGATTTACTGTCTGTGGGAAATCATCTTTTTTTTTTAATCAATATCTGCACCATCAAACTTTGAGCTGGACAGATTTTGATTAATGATATTTACTGTAAATGTGTCAGATTTTTAAGAGGATTACAGGATTCAAAATCTCATGCATTTACAGTAAATCAATAAGATTTCTTTCACAGACAAGAAGCTCAAAATGTGTTTCCTTTTAAGCCTTAACTCAAGTGAGAGTAAAAAGAAAAGATCCAGCATAACAACAGCCATGTTATTATGTGATTTTTTTTCTGGTAGGAGCTTAAATAACTTACAAGGCTGCCGTGTTTTCGTGTGCGCAGCAACTGTCCGTAGAAGCCGCGGAAAGACTGCGTGCTGCCTGACACACAACTCTCCCGACAGACCACCAGACCAGTTCCCCACTGCAGCATCAGACAACTGGACTGTAATTATTAAACACAGAGGAACACAGGCTGACGGGTAAAGGCAGACTGATAAATACACAAAGACAGAAGCAGGCTTGTGGACGGATAATAAGGTAGACAGACAGAGATAGTTACCAGAGCAGCAGATGGATGGGCAACAAGACAGGTCGACAAATAGCAAGGCGGCCAGAATGACAGATTGGAAACACCTTAAACTAGGCTCTGCTATACCAATGAGGCTGAATTTCCAGGAATGTATTCAATGTGTCTGTTCCCTAAGTACGAGGACTAAAAGGAATATGAAAAAATGTCACCCTCCTTACTCCGTGTCTTCCTTTTTTCATTAATTTGATTGGCAGACTACACAGAGCGGATGGGAGTAAGGGTTTGTAGTTGCTGTGGCAACGGCTTGCTCTTTGTTAAAGGCTACATTCCTGGCATCTGATGTTTCAGCGCTGCGATCGATAAAAACCTCAGCCTGTAGGGACTGATGAACGGACTGGGGCTTTTGCCAGGCCAGGCAGGACCGGAGAGAGACAAGGAGTTAGGTGGAAGATGTGTGGAAGGAGGACGGAAAGATAAAACGGAGATAGAAAGGCGAGGCAAAGAGGAGAGATGTGGAGGTGCGAGCAGTGCAGCTGCTGAGCCGGGCGGAGGTGTTAGTACTGTGGGGAAGAGAGGGAGTGAGTGTGTGTGCTCTCCGGCTCCTTTTGCCTCATCTCGGCTATTTTCTGAACGTCACTCACTTCACTATCAAAGTAAGGTATGTGTCTGCGTGTGTGCTCATCCTCTGCTTACCTTGGCAGGATTTTTGCTTTGCTGTGATTGACAAGAGCCCTGCAAGCAGTCAAAAGCTTTTTAAGATGCCTCTCATATTTCTTCAGCATGTTTCTTTGCTTTTATGATAGTGCATTCAAATTTCCGCCGCTCACAGATGTAACTTACCTTTTTGCACACGTAATTGGCAGAAATAGCCATGAGCTGCATGCAGATAATACTGGTAATGAAGCAATTATGGTCAGCTTCTCCGTCTACTTAGCTGTCTGTCAATTCAACAACCTGTAGCTGCTGGAAGGTGTTTTTCTGTCAAGGTCTGTGTCTTTCCAAGCTGTGAGGCATGACTCTCAGAGAATATAATGTTTTACAGTTGAACTCTGCATCCTTCCCCTCATTACCCTGTCATTACTTTCTCTGCCTGAAAAACCTTGCCTTGCAGGGTGGCTGGAAATTGAAGCTTCGTTTCATTGTGTAAATAACCTTAATGTAAGAAGAAATAAGCAACTATCACGTAACTATCATTTATTTCCACCAGTGTAAGAAATAACGTCCAACCTACAAGAATAAACTGTTGTTCCTCAGATTCATTTGAGCAGAAAGTGCTGCGATACCAAATTGCTTTCTAAAATCATGAGCTGTGAATGTGTTTGCTACAGTGAGAAGCACAGTGACTGCAGTAACTTTCCTCTGCTGTACTGTACAGACTGAGATTTAGCATGCAAATAATGTGCAAACATTAAAGCCATAGGGCTTTATCATTAGATGACACCTCACTGATTGTTCTGGGTCATTTCTGAAACAAAGGTAATAATGCAAAATACAAAATGTATGCAGTATAAAGAAGCTGTAGCTGGCAAAAGTCAGTAGTAAACAGAACCTGAAAGAGCAATAATGCAATGAAACAAATAGAAATAGTTACTGACTATTCAATATGAGATAGATGTATCCTCTATATAAAAATGGCATTTATTTAAACACATCATGTTCATGATAAATATAGAAACTCAGTGTATTCAGTCCAAAATTAAACAATGAGCCAGTATGATGACTCAGTATGGTGATTACTTATTAAGCAGTCACATATATTTGTTTCCATTCATCCCACAGGGGTTATGTGTGTTTGGCAAAAGCTGCTATAAACTCTGTGGAATCACTTATAGAAGCAAACACAAGCTGCCGTTTCATTTCCTATTTAGCTGTAATTTCAGGTTGAATATTTGCCACTTAGTCCATTCAACACCCCACCCCCTCAGGCAGACACGCATGTACACTGATGCAAAATACAGTCACACACATGCAGCAACAACAAATACACATGGGCATTTAGCCTCACTGCATTCTAACAAGGGTTGTTTCTCGCCATCAGGCTGCGACATCTTCCTTCCTCATGAAACACCCCCAGTTAGCCTGCAACCTTTTGTGCTAACACAGTGATGAACGTTCACATTTTTCTGCAGCTGATGTTTCTCTTGCTGTGTCTTGCCCTGCTGAGTTTAATTCCATTATATCTACCTTGCTAGGAAAAGGACAGTTCATTAAGGGAGAAAAGACCTGGCTGTTTAAAGAGACATTAAAAGTAAAAGGTTGAAAATGTAAAAAGGCAAGTGGCAAAGAGGTGACAACCATCCGAGTTGAATGTGGCATATTCTAACACTTTTCTTGTTCATGTATTGTGTCTTGCAGGGCTTGTTCGTGATGGTGCTCTGTATGGACAAGAAGCTTCGCCATGACAGAGGGCAACGTGGGTAAAAGAGACATGCGACAACCCGCTCTGCATCACTGCCACCTCTTTCTGGGTGGGGCCTTGCTGCTTCTCCTAGTCAGCCCGGCCCTGAGCTGCCCCGCCCGGTGTGAGTGCTCTGCCCAAAGCAAATCGGTTAGTTGCCATCGCAAGCGCCTGCCCACCATCCCTGAAGGCATCCCCATTGAGACACGCGTCCTGGACCTCAGTAAAAACAAACTACGCATCATCACACCAGACAACTTCTCTTCTTTCCAGCAGCTAGAGGACCTGGACCTGAGCGACAACCTCATCAGTGTGGTCGAGCCAGGCTCATTCCGTTCACAGATTGCTCTCCGCTCGCTCAACTTTCGCAGTAACTTGCTTCAGCTGGTTCCTGCCGGCGTGCTGTCAGGTCTGACCAACCTCACCCGCCTTGACCTCAGCCACAACCGACTAGTGGTCCTTCTGGATCATGCCTTTCAGGATCTCCGCAGGCTGACATCTCTAGAAGTGGGAGACAACGAACTGGTTTTCATCTCACAGATGGCCTTTACAGGATTACTTGGACTCCAAAGTCTGACCCTAGAACGTTCCAATCTGACCGTGGTCCCCACTGATGCTCTGGGGCATCTGCACAGCCTGGTTGAACTGCGCATGCGCTACTTGAGTATTGGTTTTCTGAAGCCATTCTCCTTTAAGAGGTTATCCCGTCTTCGCCGCCTAGACATTGATCACTGGCCCTGGCTGGACACACTGCCTCCCCTCTCACTGCATGGCCTCAACCTCACAACATTGTTCATAACCAACACTAACCTGTCTGCCTTTCCCGGCGCAGCACTGCGCAACCTGCCCTACCTCACACATCTCAACTTGTCCTACTGCCGCATCCAGCACATCAATCAGGGGGAGCTGGGCCAACTCCCACACCTGCTGGAGCTCCGCCTCCAAGGGGCTCACCTGGTTTCTATCGAGCCCTTTGCATTTGTGGGCCTCAAATCTTTACAACTGCTGGATGTGTCTCAGAACCGCCTGGACTCTCTGGAGAGGGGAGTGTTTGCCTCACCAGACAGCCTCCAGAGGCTCTGTCTGGGTGGAAATCCATTAGTGTGCGACTGCAGATTGCTTTGGCTGCTCAATAGCCACAAACCGCCCTCTCTGCAGGTCCTGGATGACCAACCTGAATGCAGTGCCCCTGAACACCTCCTGGGGAAAACTCTCCGTGACCTCAAGGAGCCTCTGGTCTCCAGGTACATGACATGCACCAAGCCACGGATTGGACCCAATACGACCCAGCTGCTGATGGCTGATGAGGGTCAGCCCGCCCACCTGAGCTGCATGGCAGAGGGAGCTCCTCGACCCTCAGTGGTCTGGATTACACCTCACAGACGCTACATCACAGCAAAGAGCAGTGGTAGGGTGGAAGTCCAACCAGACGGTACCCTGGAGATCAAGGCTACAGAGCTGCATGACAGCGGGGTGTACTTGTGCATTGCCAGTAACCCTGCCGGCAATGCTAGTCTGTCAGCCTCTTTAGCTGTGAAGAGTCTCGGCATTGGGGAAAGATCGCACTATATTAACAGGAGTTCAAACTACTTGACAGACTCTAACAGCACATGGGGGAATGGGACAGTACTGTACAACATGACAGTCCCTATAGACATTAAAACTATTATTATATCTACAGCCATGGGCTGTCTGTCCTTTCTAGGTGTGGTCATCTTCTGCTTCCTGCTTCTGTTCGCCTGGAGCCGAGGGAAAGGACGCCATAAGAGCAACTTTGATATTGAGTATGTCCCTCGCAAATCCAACGGAGCAGCAGCAGATGTGACAGAAACCAGTGGCCCACGACGGGTCAACATGAAAATGATTTGAAAGTGACGCAGACTCACACTACAGCAAAGTCAAAACAACAAAATGTCCACATATCAGCAGAACAAATGTTTTTTTCTATGACACAACGGATTTGTGACAAACGAAAGTGATGTGCTAATATAGTGGGTGTCATTATGACGGTGATCTAGTGATAAAGTGGGCATGTGAATATAAAAGTGAAACCGTGGACGTGTTTATATGAAATAATGTTCTCATACAGTACATTGAATATAATATTATAACCAACATATCAATATGGGAGTGATATAGTGCTGCACTAGGCATGTGTTTCAGTGATGTGATGAGTAATGATGTTATCGACTCACCGTGACATCAAGGTGACAGAAGGAGCCGCTGGGAGTGACAGGGGACATCTTCGTGAGGCAGTAGAGCTATCATCGCTGCAACATGTCAGGACTAAATTGTCTAATACTCATATTAGCTGCAGTGTGAAAGGTGCGTCCATGTGTGTGTGTGCGTGTATGTTTGAGTGCATCGGTGTGTGCATGTCGCATTTGTGCGTTTCTTTGTGCATGTGCACGCATTGCCTTTCTTGTTGGACGGAACAATTAAAGTGAATGATAGGGTCCAAAGCAATTTTCCAAGCCGTTGTTCTTGTTCGGTCATTGTAACAACAGTATTGTCACTGTTGAGAAAAACAGATTGTCTATGTTTGTATGCAAAATCACAATTATTATATCCAAGAGAAATGCTGCATAAATTTTAAAATGGGTAATTTTTTTCTCCCTTGGAATGATTCAAACATCAGATGGGGATTTTTCTAAACTCAAGGAAATGTTAAATACACATAGTAGTGACGATAGCTTTGTTTTTATCACAGAGCTCACACCAACACCAGACATGTCTCCAGAGAAATAGCAGTGGTCAGTGGTGTTATTACTCTGGAAAAAGCTTTTAGCTATAGAAATGGCATGCTAAACCCATTTTATAACATAATAAATCATGGGCAGACTTTCCTGCCAGACAAATCCCTTGATATGATATAAAAGAGTCGGTGTCCGGACACAATGGCGAAGATTTACTGGCCCGTGCCCTCTTTGGGGCGAGACAAAAGTTGAGCTTCACAGATTTATGAGTCGAGTCCTTCTCTCTCTCACGTTGCTTTGACCGCACCACTTTGTGTCTGGATTTGTCCCTGGCAAACTGGGTATTTAATAGATGGCAATTTGAAAGTTGTAGTGGAATCTTGTATTGTTTAGTTTTTATTTTGTTGAAAATGTTTTAAATGTTTAGGGGGAAAAAATAACTAAAACAATTAAGGGCAATTATTTGTAATGCAGGGACGTGGGTGTTAACTTGTGTGATCCTGTTGTGATAAAATGTTCAAGGTTGTAAAATTGTTTTCATATGACAAATTTATGGGTATATTTTCAAAAGGAAATAAATCTTAATCATACCCCTAAAATTGGAGTTTCAGTAGTTTAAGTTTATTTACTGAACTTACAGTTATCCTAACATATTCCCTCTCAGATCCTTTCCTATAAATTCTTTTGTCTAAATTGAAATATTACTTCTAATATAAAACATATTTTTATTACTCATGTTTTCTGTTACTCAGTATTGTATTTATCTCAAGTCATCACTTTATTTGTCTTTTTCTTGCTATTTATGTAATGTAGTAAACTTTTTTTTTTTAACCACTCAGTATTTATGGCATCTTTACTCATGTGGTCAGAATATTACTACAGCTTCAAAGTAATGCCAATATTACTGCATCCTTTTTGCATTTTGCAAGCTTTTCTAACAGCTCATTCTGTATCGCTGCCTACTACTTAGCTGTTAAAGGTGTTAACACACTCATATAAGAAACAGTGTAGAAGACACAACATGACAGAAAACATGTAGAGCGCCAAAGGGGTGTCGTATTTTTGTAGGCCAACCCAAAGCTAGCATCTCTGTTTCTCTCATTGAAAAGCCAAATGTGGTTTACCATTAGTTTACATAAGGCAAAAAATAAACAAAACCGAAGTTTAGGATACTTACACATTTTGTTCAGTGATACAATCTTTATAAAAGAATAAATGCAATCACCAGAGGTAAAAAACAAAAAAACAAACAAAGAAACAAAAAACAAAACTAACATCCTGTTAGTAAGTAAAAGTAAAATTACAGATTTTTAAAAATTCCAAAAAAGAAAAAAAAAAAAAACTTTGTTAGAGTAGGGAGATTAATGTCATTTGTTATCTCCAACCCTTGTCATGTGACCATTTAGCTCAAAGCACCACAGTTAGCATTGCTGTAGACTCTAGAGGGAGGTCGTGACAGCACTGAAATGACATTTTGTGTAAAAGAAAAAGAAATCCAAGCATGCAACCAAAAAGGCTAGCAACAGTCGCCAGCTAAGTCAGAGAAGATCAGTCACTGAAAATGTCTGCAACTTCAAGAGGCAACGAGGTCCGGAAGCTAACCTTAAGAGAGAAAGTTCTGCAACACTAGCAAGCAACGTAAAATAACACACCAGGGCATTATGCCGATATTGTTTGGTACAGTGTAAATAAACAAAGGTTGTATAAAGAAGGGACTCTGTCGCAGCACTGTTGCACAATCTATGTGAGAAAAACAAAACTCATAACAAAAGATTTCCCATCATCAAACCAAACCTCTCTTGCTTGTTCTTTTTGCAGAGTTCACTTTTAGTTTGTGTCTTCAAGTTTGGACTAACTGGTGCAATTTCTCACATAGTAACAGAGTCATGGCAGTGCTGACAAATTGTGGGTTGTGAAACTGCCAGAGGTTGCACACCCTGAGCTCTGATTGTGCAACACACATCCATGTGGTCCAGATGGGAACTGGAAAACTGCGACTCCATGCAGCTTTTTGCTGTTCACACTGATCGGAAAACATCAAAACTGGGACACATGAAGGAAAAACATCAGAATTGGGACACTTTGAGCTGCAGCAAATTTGTAGCCTAAATAGCCTGTAAGCAAGTGAAACAAACCACATCAGATGGCCTGACACCTAAGGAGAAAACCTAGCTGTGTGACCTACCTGTGGTCATATTTTTACATTTTCATCCTGATTGAATGCTTCACTGAAAAAGAGTTTTTAACAGCTGCCTTCCTCGCTGCCTCACCTGACACTCAAATCAACAGAAATGCTAATTTGGCATCCTCCACTAACAGAAAGCATCTTTTTCAGACAGCCCTTGATGCTATCATGTTAATGGTAAAAAGACTTTCTGTCTTTTGTGTGTGAAACTTCACAGGGAATTCAGACTGCTGATATGTCGTTATGAGCACAAGATTAAAGTCCCTCCAAAAGGCTTCTATTATTTTAGATGCACTTTCCCTTGTACCCGGAGAGTGCCGTAAACAAAGGAGAGGAAATGTAATGAATCTGTTGCTCTCTAGTTTCTGACATGATATCTCTCATAGATGGAGGATTTCCAAATCAGATCTTTAATGATTTGAGCTCATACAAGCAGTTAACAGCTTGTAATTTATATAAAAGATTACTCCGCGGAGTGATCTGGCAAACACTGGTGTTTGCTTCGTTTTATGCCCATGATTAAAACTTGAGCCATCATCCATTTCAGTAAACGTGCTGTACAATGCCAGCACTTTAAGTGACTCAAAGGTTCACTGAGCAACTCTTTACAGGCCTATAAAAACACGAGACAGTGTTTTTCATTTCAAGAATAGCAGTTTGCAAGAGCATCCAGACTTTCAGTAGAGTTCAAAGAGAAAAGAGCAACACTGCCCGTCTAAGCTATATAACCAAAAATGCTGCTAAAAAAAAGTTGCATCATGAACCTTTATTTTGGTGTTTAGTGGCTCTCAAGTAAAGATGTCCATGCCAAGGGCCATCCACCCCTTAACAAATAACAACACACATCATGAAGGATCTTCGAAAAAGAATCTGTCACAATAGCAGCCTCACCAGAGTGCATGAATCAATGTGAGCCTGGAGACTGCATCATGTGAGTTTAGGTTGTTCCAAGAAAAGCTTCATCACACTAGAAATAGAGGTTTCCAGGGATGGACGAGTTATCTTAATGTGGAGTCTCTGACCTGCTGGCCAGAAACTGAAATGAAACGAATTTTCTCCTGTGTTTTGCAGCGGGAGGTTATAAGTTCATCCTGCCTCGTGAGATCATCTCTCTTCCTCGCCTAACTTTCTTTCACTGTTTTTTTTTTTTTTACCAGAAAGCGGACTGATGGGAACTGACTGATGATATGCTGCCACAGGTTTCTATTACATAAACCGGAACTATCACAAGCAGAGGATGCACTGGCATTACAGATAAGGGAGGATTTGTATTGTGGGGGAAAATTTGGGAGTTTCAGACACTTGGAGGGAAGAAGTTTACATTCTCCAATTGGGAATGGACATAGTTAGATTTTTTTAAAGGTTGTGAAAACGATCTTTTTCAATTTGTTTCCTGCTACGGGAAATTGGATCCTACAAGAACTTATAATTTAATGCTTAAGAGAAGATCTGGTCATTTCAAATGACAGATTTGATCGATTACATCGTTGTAACTAGACTTCATAAGACACAGATCTCTTTCCAAACTGCCCCTGCCTTACTTGTGTTGCCAACTATTATTACTGCCACTTTTCACTGTCTTGTTGCTCCAGACTTCCATGCAGTTTTGACGCATGCTTCACAGTCGCCAGAATCAATGAAAAATATTGGAGTTTTCTGCAGTGGTTCTTCCCAGAGCCCTGGGGCTCAGTGAAAATGTACGGACGATAATGAAAGGTCAGGCACTAACCGAGCTGGCCCGCAGAAATGGCAGGTTCATGCCACACAGAACCCCACAAGGCCCTCGGTAAGGGGCTGTAAAAGTGTAATATTACAGCCAGTTGGTTTTGATGTCACTGCAGTGTTGTACTGTCACAATAGAAGCTGCTGCTCTGTGGCTACATTGTTGATATAATTCTCCTCAGACCATTCTTCAATAGAGTCTTCTTACAGTACATTGGATGCACTGAGTACATTAATAACTCCTCTCATCACTCTTGCTAGAGAGAAGAGCTAAAATAGTCCAGTTACTCAACATACATCGCAGGAATAAAAAGCAAGAAAAACATTTTGAAACTTACTCCAGTAATAGTTTTCAGTGCCATATGTTCAAAAATGGCCCATATTCAGACAAGAAGTAATCATCGACTTAATGGTGTGAAAACTATTAACAGATGGAGCCCCTGATTTATAACGATGTTTACAGCTCCTAAAGTTGCTGCTTGGCATCTTGCACAGTGTTGGGAATTTCTTCATCTAAGGCGTTCACAGGTATATCTCGGCAGCTGTAAATAATAAAAGGAAGCAAATATCTGACAGCTTTATGAAGAAGATGAAAACATTAACGAGGCTTTTATGTGACTTGAAAGAAAAAATCACACATTCCTCACATAAATCAGAAGTTATATTTATAAGCTGTACAACACACACCGGCAGCACTGAATACACTTTGAGCCTACGACTTGGTCAGGTGAGATCATTAACGTAGTGGCTAATGCTGGCTAATTTTAGCCTACTTCAGGAAGATGTTATGTGACTGACAATAATATTAAGCCTTAATCGTCTGTTTGCTTCGTGTCGTGCATAACAGCTCCACTTAGCTGTCCTGAAATTACTGTAAACAACGGCCTCTTGGGGCTTATTGCTTTATTACCGAATTATGTCAATTCAGTTCTAATCTTTAGGCTTTTTTTCATCCAAATGTATTGCAAAATTCAACCTAATTTCAATAAAATTTGTAATTAAATTTTAGAGCATTTCCATGCGATATGAGTTGGCGGGTTTTGAGATGTTTGGACTTTCTGTGAAATTTTGAACGTCTAGCGATATTTTTCCCCCTGCATTTTCACTTGGATCTTTTGATGGTCTCTTAAAAAATTCACAGCAAAACAGGCGCATGGAAACATGCTTTGTGATGTTAATGCAGCTATTTCCCTTTCTGTGGAAACGTTGTAATACTTCATGCTGGACAGTGGTGAATTTTATTCACATTTGTCAGTTCCCCATTTAACCCTGCTCTGGCCGTAGTTGTGCACCACCCATCTTATCTCTGTGGAGCTGCCCCATTAAAACACAGCTCGTGGCAAGTGTCAGCGAGAGGTGCAGTGTGAAAGATGAGAGCAATAACAGAAAAGAAGCACATCACATTGCATCGGCTGTCGACCCCCGGGTTGTAGATTGAAGTGATCTGTCGTCCAAAACCCGGGGGGACGGAAAATGTTCAGTGTGACGTCATTTTACAGACTTCTCCCCTGAGCTGCATTATCCTGGACCAGGAGCTCATGAAGACACCCTGCCTGCGGAGTGTTTCATGAGTAAAAAAAAAAAAATTACAGCTGGGTGCCTGAAGGCATGCAGTGTGATTTGTGCTGAGACCATGGAGAATTACAGGCATATTAGAGATGTCCTCTGGGTTTCACTTACAGCATGTATGAACACTAGCCCTGCGAGTAGCTGGGCGTACGAGCTGTCTTAAATTTAGCAGCACTGCGGCGTTGCTCTTGTAAACCTCAGAGCATAACTTTATTGTGAAGGATAAAAAATGGAAAGAAACATGTCATTTACACTTATTAGTATTTCATCATTTTATCATTCTGTACCCTTGCACTGCAGTTGGCCTGCAAGTGAGATGAATGATTATAAAAGGATTATTTGTGAGTTATGCCTCCCTGCCCTGTTTCTTCTCACAGATACTAAATCACAGAGAAGGCAAAGCAAAGCTAGGTGCTGATTAATTCAAACATTAATTCTCCGTACAACAAGCCTCCCAGTCAGCTTTAAATAGGCCCATTGTTCAAACAATATTCGCTCTCACAAGACGCGGTCGTCACTGAGTCACCAATTAATTTGGTGCATTCTGGGGGGCTGGCCAGTGGCAGTTAGCTTTACACCAATCACATGAATTACAAGTCTGTAAACACGTTGATGTAACCTGCGTGTGGAGTTCATTGGTCTCCTTTACCAAATTTCATAGGCCTAAGTGATTTTTTTTATGATTAATAAAAGAATAATTAAAACCTCTTTAAAAGCGCAACAAAATCTCGTTCTAATTGCATCTTTTGACCAAAGAATTTGTCCTTCGCTCAGCGCTGGTCACATGTCAGCAGGCAGTCTGAGTGATGAGGCAGGAGTCAGCGCCTTTACTGGATGAAGAGGTCACGGACATGCTTAGAGGGTCAGGAGAGCTAATTAGGCAGAATGAATGACGGGGACCTAAGGGGGTAAATGCAATTACCAACAGAATGAAAGGCATAAGTAGAGGAGATAAACCCATGAAATATCTGCTGATCTTTTTTTTTTTTTTTTTTGCTGAAAGCCCTGAAATACCTTTAGTTAAATTCAAATATTTGATGTTCCTCATTTCACAAACAGCTTT
>JAPZDX010000007.1:21975706-21985989 GCA_029783625.1 Naso annulatus | reverse complement strand
CCATTAATTCCCAGCATTCATGTATAATTTTAAATGCAGAATGCAGATCACACTTATCAGAAATGCATAAAATGACAAACATGCTCTTTTTTTAACAGTGGACTTTTATGTACTTTATGTACACACATGTGCCAATGAATAATAAACACTAAGAACAAATTTTGCTATAAAAATCTGTTAGACTGTTTTCAACATAGACAAATATTTATGTGCTTTAGACCTGATGACTAGATTGAGAACCTGTAGCCATGCTAGCAGCTCTGTGAGCAGCACTTTGCACTCATGCTGATGTGCAGCAGGTATTGTGTTCACTAGGTTTGCCATGATAATTTAACACGCTAGCATGCTAACATCCCTTAATTAGAACTAAACACTGTAAAGCTGAGGCAATTTAAAAGGTCTTTAGCTTTACATATTAAAATGTCATACAGCACCACCCTGATGGTGGTGCAATATGACATAAACAGTTAATCCTCAGGGGAGCATGAATGTCTCCAAAGCACTATGACTCAGTTAAACAGCTGTAATTTCATTTAAAACCAAAAATATCAACCACATGGTGGTGCTGATGGAAAGTTGGGATCTATATTATTTTAATCTAATGGGGACCAGAGTGTTTATACAAAATTTAATGGCAATTCATCTAATGGTTGGAATTATTTCTCGTCTCAACCAAACTGAAACAACAGACTGATATCCTTCCAGTCACTCGGCTACAGGGCCTGAAAATGACACATGCTGTAATCTGTGTAAGAATAAAATAAGATTAGAGTTGAGAAAATCAAATGATGGAAAACTTGGCCAGCCCAAGCTCCTCTAACAGCTCAGGTGCCCGATAACAAAGATCCAGTCACCTTCAGATATCTGCCTAAGCTCTAACTCAATTAGGTTAAAAAGCTCTGAGATGCATTTAGGGACCGTGGGCCGTTCCAACAGGCACAACATAAAGTAAAATATGAGCAATGCTATTAAGTTCTTAGCTTTAGGAGCCTTACCTCTGTAACCGGAATTTATGTTTGCCTTCTTAAACCTGGTCCTCAGAATCACCACCATCTTTTACAGCATTGCTGGTAGAAGTCTTACTCAAACATCACTCTGATTTCTACCGGCATACTCAATATTGGCAGGCCATACCTACCATTTCACAGAGTAAATGAATCCAATGTACCAAATGTGTTTTTTTTTCTTCTTTTAATAAACTGCAGAGAGTTTTCAGACATTCGGTACTTTATGTCTTGATGTAAAGTGCTAGCAAAAATAAAATTAATATAATCTGGTGAATGGAAGTTTGTACATGCGTTACGCACTGAAAGCAGCATTTGGCCTAACGTAATCCTCAGAACATATATCAGCTTAATTAATCAGATACCATATTGGAAGAAATATCTGTATCTGACGACTTATTCAAGATGTGACTGAATAAGATAAAGTATAATTATAATATCAGTTGTTCTGTGGGACAGCAGTATTAAAAGAGAGAAAAATATGGTTTAACAGTGGATTTATTAGTAAGGCAGAAATAACTTGTCATTTCAACTGAGGCAGTTCATGAACTCCCTCTGACTGCAGTTTCTCTGATGTGCTGTCCAAAAGTGATATCTGTGAGGAAACTGCTTTCTCTATACCACTGGATTAAAAAAGCAGCTTGATAACCGTAGTCTGTCTATAATTGCCTCAAGCAAGAAAATTATAATTAGGTGTCCTCTAGAGGGCCTTGAACTGTTGCATATTTAAAACAAGAGGGGAATGAACCAAAAGTGAAGCTGTTAATTACTATTAGAATATCTGTAACGACTGTACCAAGGACCTCCTTCAGGAATTTAGTTGAAACAACATTCACAAGGCAGGAAAAAAAATAATCCTTTTGAGGAAGGGTTACTTTTAAAGCCACAGCCAAAATAGGTTGGTCTTAAGGGGAAGGCTTGATTGGCATGGAAGAGCTTTGAGCCGGATGTTTGGCACCTTTTCAGTAAAACAACTCCCACAAGTTCTTTGGGGAGGCTTTGTTGTCGTGACTTGAGGAGGGCATGACAACAGCCTCTTACATTAAACAGTACCCTGGAGTTCTAGCAATTCTTAGAGATAACAAAGAAATGGATGTTGTTGCTGTAACTGTTTCTGGTGCTTTGACATTAGATTGTTTTCGAACAAAACAGGAAGTCAGATGGCCTCTTGTATTCTTCCTGTTGGTTCCCAGGCCAGAAGATAGCTGTTTTTAGCTCCTTTACGACTCAAACCAATACATCAACTAATGTATTTTATGTCTAAGAGTTTAAGAGTATAAAAGCAGACTCTACTCTGGAAAAGAAAAGTGAGCAGAGCAGAGCTTCAAAAATAACTCCCAGGATAGCAAATGCACTGTATTTAGGTACCATGTTTGACAAGAGGTAACAGGATGTTGCATAATCTTGCCTGCATGTCCGTCAAAGGGTTAATCCATCTCTTTGATGCAGACTGATACATCAACAAGAATTGGATGAATGGCCACAAATTTTTGTATAAATACAGTGAGGGATTTCTGTGGTTGTTGTCCCTGAAGGAAACCAATGATATGAAATATCTTCTCATCTACTAGATAGGCACAAAATTTAGAGCGGTGACTCCTGATGACATTAGTAATCATTTGACTTTCTTGCAGCCCCTCCGTATTCTTACTTTTCCCCCCTCACGATGAAGTTTGATCCGCTAACCTTTTACTGTACTCTCTATGATCATGTCAAAGTTCCCAGTGTCCAACACTAATGATATTCCTACAAGCTTCAACTTTAGCTAATGTTAGCAAGCTAACACGCTAGACTAAGAAGATGATGGCAATTGTAATCATCAGCATGTTAGCACTGTAAGCATTTCTAGAGTTGGCATATAGCTCAAAGCACCACAGTGTCTAAGTACCACCTCACAGAGGGTCATGCCTCAGAAAATCTCACAAGAGTAACAATCTTATCCTAAACAATGATCTCACCCCAAATAAGTGTTTTGTTCCTTAAACCTAACCAGATCTTAGTCATAGCACTGTCATGATATAGAACATCATTAGTTAGAACAAAGTGCACAAGGAACAAACAAACCTTTAAATCTCATGAGAGCATTCTAAATCCATGGTTACCATCGTGGACTCTCACAGAGCTGCTATGTTTGTAGAGCCTCAGGTTTGTTTCAACTGACTGCACAAATCTTAATAAATATAGGATTTAAAATATTCAAAGTTTACACGAGTTTGGCAGCAAGCTAGTATCACTTTTGTATAGCCTAAATGAAATACTATTCTTTGCCCGTGATTAACCAAAGAATTTTGTGAAGGTGCGGAATAAAAATATTCCTTCCCCCCAAAAAATTACTGTGATTTTGAATTATTTGTTTAAAAAAAATTGTCAGGTCCAAAATGATCATTGGTTTACCTCTGTCTAAGATGGCAAAAGGCTTGTGAGCCACTAAAGTATAACGATGTGGTTCCACGTGGAATTTCTGTGTCCTCAATGATCAAGATCCTCCGTGGTGATGGTTTCTATAGTACCTTTAACAGTGAGTATTTAAATTCTTTTGAACAAAAAAACAAAACAAAGCAAAAAAACCTACCATTCTCCACAAACATTTGTTTGACACAAACCTTAAATTAAGATTTAAATGAAATATCTACAACTCAAACAAGCTGAATAAAGTTTTGATTTTGTTGAAGAGACCAGGCTTACCTATACATTCCCATTTCCATTTTAGTACGGTGGCAGGAAAGAACACAATTTCAATATTCATCCATTTGTAGCTTTCTTTTGGATAGTGTTAATTAGGGGATGCAGTGGGTGGTAGATTTTTAATTTATATCCTAACTAAAACTAACATGCTAATGATTCTATGAAACATGGAGTGGTCCCATTAGCTCTGCATTTCACAGCTGTAGAAACTGAATCTGCATCGTTTATCACTCTTCTGGCTGAAGGCCTTATTTTTATGAGATAGAGTGAGCTTGAAATCTGCAACCATTTTCAATCATATTTGTGAATAAGGGATATATTTCTGCTTTTTATCTGGAAAGAATATGATCCACATTAAACACTGAATCCCTGGCTTAGGTAGCCTACGGGAAAAAATGTTCCGCAATCTAAATGAGAAATACTTCCTTGCTCTACGCTTTAGATGAACAGATAAAAATCTTCGCTGATAAACCACCTGGTTTTTGCTCTCTACTGTTTTTTTTTTTCTTTTAGGCTTAGCCTACACCTATTTTAAAATGTATATAATGGCCATGTATAAAAAATAATATAGGCCTGATTATATTTATTGTATTTATTTTTTATAGCAATTGTTGTGTTTGATTTTATAATCTGGTTTATAATCTGCTTTACAAAATAAGCATGCTGACAATAAAAAAAACAAACCCAAAACCTTTATTTAACAAAGTCATGTAACATCATGGCTCAAGTTCCTTGTAACAACATCAAAAGGAACAGGTCCATCCGAAGACTGGCGAAGAAAAAAAGAAAAACGGAGATAAGGCAGCCAACATAAGAAAATGAAATAATCTTAAAATAATTAAATAAATGAAAAAGTAGCTAGAACTTTCTTTGCAACTCATATTTTCAGTTAAATTGAAGTTTCGTTGAATTTTTTCTTTTCATTATATTAAGAGCTTTTGTAGCCTAAAAGAAAGAAACTCATTATGAAACACACTGAATCTGGGATTTACTTTCATATACTTTCATTTGTGTATGTAAAATTTTCCAAGAATTAGGATATTGTTTGTCCTGAAGTCATATTCACTATTGTCCGTGACAAACCCATAAACAATGTCTTTCTGAAAAAGCATGTTGACAAACAGCGGAGAATATTTTAAGCAACGTTGATCCTGTTGTGGCCTCACAAACACTCCCACCACGATGAAAACATCCGCGGTGATTGGTGGAAGAAACCGTCACTTGTGTTTGCAAGTGACAACTTGTGTCTCGCTTTGCTCTAATTGGCCAGTTTCTAACTTGCCATTTTTTCTATTGGTCAATTTTGTGAACGCTCTCGACAGAGCAGGAAGAGATGTGTACTGGCCGTCTGCCAGGTAAATATTCAACAGAGGATGCTAGCTCTGCCCACGTCTGACACGACAAAAGGACAGAAACTCCTGAATAACTGGAGCAAAGATGAAACCACATGCTTTATCGAGGACCTTAAGGTATTTTATGATCGCCAGATGACTTATTTTCACAGTTTGAGAAAGGAGAAGTTACAGGGTGCGGCCTGCTGTCATTAGCTTGCTAGCTAACGTCAGTGCTAACGTTATGATATTTAGCGGTTAGCTTAATAACTGAATTGTCTACAAGCTAAAATGTCATTTGCCAAGAAGCTGACTCGCTGTGCTGGACTCAGCAGCTTCTTGACATTACGTTAACATTATAAACGCCAAAATGTCCGGCACCAGTTTGTGGTAATTTCCAGTGCTAACGACAATGCTCAGGAAATTACTACAGACATGGGATTAACTAGCTAGGTCTAACGTTATTATTGGTGTCAGGTGTAGCTCGGGGTTCCACATTGCATCTGACATCACTTTAAAGTCAAAACCCTCAATAGGCTCCTGTTCTTTTCTTTTGTATCCTCGTTGTCTTGTGTAACGTTAAGCAACTTAACGTTGCAACACCCAGACATCACCTATGTACGATTTTGATTAAATGTGAGGCTTAATTTTGTTAACCTGCGGCTTTGTGGACCATGTATGTGTCGAGTAGCCGTCTCCATCAATCCCGGAAAAGTCCCAGGTCATTTTCAAGGTGTGTCTTAGACAGACAGGGTCACATTTAAGTTGATAGCCATATTTCTAAGTCAATGTGGTTTAGTGCAGTAACCGTGTTTGTTACAAACTATTGTTGATATCTAGCCCATCAGTTACTTGTGCTATGTTGAATGTGGTGCTAATATGGACAAACTGAGAGCAGAACAAGCACAGCATGTCCTGACAGCTAGTTTGTGTGAAAGCTTGAGTAGTGTTTACCAGACCAAGGCAACATTGATGATCTTATTTACTATGATAAAACATAAACTGTTCAGATATGTTTCTTTGTCACCCATTACTCCCAAAACTGGCTCATTTCGGTTTTTTGATCAGTGCAGGGTTTGAGCTGATGTTTATAGTATCTGTTGGGTTTATAGGATGAAAAAGTTTGGAAACAGCTGTAGTGTCTTACCAAAAAAATGATAGGTAGTTGCTTTAGCTGACGAACTACCATCTTCCACCACATCCAGGCCTAAATGAAAACTAAAAACACTCAGGTTACAGGTAACTGCAGTGAGTCACTGACAACACTGATCTTTCCGGTATGACAGAAAAATCTCTGCTTGTATTTGAGGTAGACTATGAATCAAAACATGGACTTACCTTACAGGAATATCTCCGCTGTTATCCTTTCAAATTCACACCATCACAGCAGTGAATGAGAGACTTAAAAATGCATATGTCAGGTGACATTTAGATTTAAAATATGTGCAGGCTAGTTAAAAAAAAATCATCCAAAACACTGTTTTAAGTCTTTTGAGTAAAGTTGACCACCTAAAATGAGCATTTGCCTCCTGCCTAATTTGACATTACTAACAAACCCACCAGCCAGATTTGAATTAGCATCTGGCAAGCAGCTTGTGTCAAGTCCCCTGTGATATCCCCCTCCTCTGTTGAATTAAATCATACAATGTCAACATTAATTGATAATACCTGGGTTATCTGCCAAAAAACAAATTTGATAAAACGGTGTTTTTGGTAAAAGAGAGTCTTGGGTTTTGTTATGTGTCAATGGTTTTACAACCAATGTCATTTAAGGTGGAGTAGATAAGGAGTTGTGTTTACTTGGGAGTGTTAGTGTGTGCCAAAATTTTTCATTCCTAGGCTTGGACTGACTGAGGTCACAGCATACACTTGTAGCCACTCACTTGAATGTTCAACACCCTTCCACTAGCCCCCTGCACACAAACACAATACAATAATCCTTCCCCACATGACTTACAAGGTAGCTGCACATGCAGTGTAGCTAATTGTGGTCACATGTGGTGTTGCGCATATAGCAAACATTTTTCCCTGTCCTTAGCTCTTATGAAGGGTAGGTGGTTGCAAATACTGGTATATAAATATGGTTTGAAATCTTAAACAAATATTTAAAAACTATACCTTTGCAAAATACACTGCTAAGTTTTTAGCAATGTATTGAGACATTGAAGAGACTCTGCATATAATGCCTCTGTCACTCCTAGTTCAATGAAAGTGAAAATCTGTCAGGTCCCGCTAGTGATTTTTTGATGTTCTCACATGCAGCTACATTCAGGGAGATTTCGGGCACACACCTTTTAACACATGCCAGGATAATGGAGGGGTAGATGGGGCAAGGGGCATAAAACTCAACAGAACAAGATGGAGCTGGTGCTTGTGCATGCAGCTTTAAGGAAAAAAAAATCTCCCATTATTTTCACAAACAATGTGGGAGAGAAGCTCTTTGTGTCCTGTTATGTTATGATAATGTAAGACACAATATGCATCTTGATATTTTTAAATCTCCTGAAAAGCACTTCGCTAATGCTAGAGCTGGGAGACAGAATCAAACATTACACATTTTTTGACCAAATTCCATCTCAGATGTGTCAATATTTTAAGAATTACTATTGGTACTTTAAAAGTATGTTAACACATTTCTGTTTTTTGATCAATAATCATTAGTAATGTAGGTATAATGACTAAGTGGGTAAAGGCAAGTATGAAAACAAGTGTGACTGTCTGATAAGTTGAGAAAATTCCATCACTTTATTGTAATGCAGCCTTTAAAATCAGGGGGAAAAAACACCATTTATTTCATATCACAATATAACAATATCCAACGATGTACAGTCTCATATCTTGATAACAATATAATATCTTTTTTTTTGCCCAGCCCTACTTATTAATATATTTTACTGCAAATGTAGATCTTATTTTGCAGCTTTTAATGATTTATCAAGTAAAGAAATTGCTTCAAATTTGCATTTCTGTTTGGACCACTTGACTCTGTTAAGAAGGTTAGAATTATCACATTTCTAAGTTGTTTATATGATTTTCCTTTTTTTTAATAGTTGTTAGTTAGTACAATTCCAATTAATGATATTTTTTTTCATCATGTGTTTTTGTATGCCTTACAGTTAACACCTGCCACCATTTTAATTTAAGAATTTAGTTGAAGTTAACCGTCGCTGCCTGGAAAACTTATGCAGCATCTATGAATGCATTACAAAATAATTGAAAATGTTTCAAATACATTGCTATGCGAGATTTTGTCTCTGTGTATTTCCTGTGGTGCATATTCTTTATTTATGGTTTTTGTTCCTTTGTCATGAATGTAATCTGACATTTGATGTAACCTTTTCAGTTGTAGACATCAGACTGAGAGCCTGTAGCCATGGATGGGCATGTTGCCAAAAACAATGAAAGCACTTTCCCCAGCTTCGTGGATCTGGATGATTTTCTTAACAAGCACAACTCGAACTTCATCTGGCTCCTCGTTGGTGAGTCTGTATCTTCACTGAGGGATGATATGTAGATCAGTGGATTTTTTGTTGAGATCTGTCGCATGTAAAGTGCAGACCTGTCAGCACCGGGCCAGGCTGCATTTTAGCGGCTTATATGTAAAAGATGTGCTACGTCGTCCTGTGGTCTTATCCTGCCAGCTTTAAATGTTAGTTATCTGAAGGAGTGATAATTATATTTCAGTCCTTTGACTTCACATTTGTGTGATAAAGATAAAAACATGCTAAGGAGCAGTTCAGTATCAAAGGCGTGATAGTTGCTCATTTGTTAACTGATGAAGACAAATTTAGTTATATGGTAAGCCTGAGAAATTGTTTCACGTTCATCCATATAGATTTTTTTGAAGTCCATATTTGCATTCTTGTTGATTAAGCTTAAGTTTGTTGCATTAGCTGTGTGCTGTAAGGTGTAATAAAATAATCCTTAATGTGTATTTGAGATCTTATTTAATGAAAGATTTTAACAAGTGTTTTAATTCTTTAATGGAGCTGACTGTATTAATATTTAATAACGATGAAAATAAAATAAAGTCATAAAGTTATTGCTTAGTCCAGATGCAGCGAAAGATTGGCCAATAGTATTTTACAGCTCATTAAATGAAACTGACGTTTTCTTATTATGACTGTAACATCTCCAAGCTGGAGGAAAATGGAAAAAAAAAACTTTTTGGAAAGAGAAAAATCAAAGAGTAGAATAAGCTGTCAGCTCATAGATGAAAGAATGTTAATTAGATCTGTGTTGCTGTATTTCATTAAAAAAAACAACGACAACACATTTTCACACCGGTGGAAATTAGAAATAGATTTAGAAAGACATTCCTACTGCTGGTAAGACTGCTGCTGTAATGCTGCAGCTGTTTCTGTGCTGACTGGTCTGAATCGTGTCAGGAAGTAACTTCTGGCACATTGTTGTCAAAGGACCAATCATGGTTTGTTAAACCTTATAATCAATAAGGTGATTCCCATGTATGATTAAGGCATTATTAACAAGGCAAAATCAGGATGATTGATTTTTAAGTATCACTGTTTGATTCATAGAGCATCACTGATTTAAGTGTTTTTCTGGTAGGGGTGGGGATAAAAATCGTCACAGCGATCGCAGTATTTTGGGTGACAAATAATGTATCAATTCAGTGACGCCAAATATTTATATTTTGTTACATAAATTCTTAATGAACATTGTCAATGCAAACAACTTTTTTGGATGATCGAATAATAAAAATCGACTTGGCTTGACTTTTCAGTCCTCTTGATGGTGTTAAGCCGAGCGCTCACTGTCTGGTGAGAAAGTAAATAATGCAATAAAAAATTGAAGAGGGATTAATAGACTGAAAACTTTTTGTTGTTAGATGAAACAGATAACGCTGACAAAGTTTTACTTCGGGAAAATGATCAGCAGTTGAAAAACGTGAAAAGATCGCAATATTTGATATTGCAATACTCAACATATGGCATTGTTGTGATAATATCTTATCATGGGGCCTCTGGCGATTCCAACCCTAACTCTCTGGGTGTATACACGTGTAGCTTTGTAGGTATTTTATTAATGTGTTTAGTTTTTAATTTCAAAGGTTTTTCTGTGTGTGCATAGCATGAAGTTACCACAAGCTTAACCAATGCATAATTCTGTGTTGTAGAATATCAGTAAATTGTAAATAAATTACTCCAAGCTGTTATTTTACTTCTTATATCATATTATTGCTCATATTAACAAACCTGCCCATGTTGTTTTGATGTCTTTCAGCCACCATTCTGTCCTGTGG
>JAPZDX010000007.1:21933946-21951498 GCA_029783625.1 Naso annulatus | reverse complement strand
AAAAAATAGCCCCACACACAGTGTGACTAATCTGTTTATGAATGTTTTCTTTCCCCTGTGGAGCGATAATTTATCTTTCGAAAGAGCTTCTTGTGGGCATCGCTATTATTTATGTCCACAGCATCAGTTATTTTTAATCAACAGCATTGTGCAGCACAGTGGGGTTCAGTTCAGTCTGGTTTAGTTGACTGTTTTTGTTTTGTTTTCCTTTCCTGCAGGTGAACCTTTGTCTCCTGCAGGCTTCTGTAGAGGAGGGGTCACCGTCTTGCTCCAATAAATGCGTCACACACGTGTCTCTTGTGGCGCTGTGCTTCGACAGGATTGCCACACAGTTCAGAATGAACAGGTAACGCCTTGTCTACTTCTCCCGTCAGTGAAGGTGTACGTACGTTTGTTTCTGTGTGTACAATGACAAAGCTTTTTGAATAGATTGAGTGTATGTGCTTAGGCATGTATGCCTGTTTAAATGCTTTATTTTGCCCTCTGGTACATTTAGGCAAGGTTGTTGTAAATATCCCTTCTTTTTTTTTTTACCTAAGAACCAACTCAGTAGGGTCACAATCTTTGTGAATTTGAGAATTATTCCTTCAGCTTTTGTACAAAATCAACATTTTTTTTTTTCAACAGCAGCCAAGCAGAAGTTAAAACACATTTCTTTCCTTTTTTCAGAGGTATTGTGGAGGAGACACCAAACACCACAGAACATGGCCGACCATCAGTCATGCTGGAGAAGTACGCCTCAGCCACTAAGATGCAGCCTCAGTCTTCTGGCTCGTTGCGCTCCAACGCCGGAATCGAGAAAGGCAAAGAGATCGCTGCCAGGCTCAACATCCACCGTATCCACAGCCAGCTGCGAGGCCTTGACTCTACAGGTCGGTTCGAAAAGAGGACAGTTGATCCCTTGTGCTGCTTTATGAAGTGGTTTGCTGACCTTTCACATGACCTACAACCTCTTTATTAATAAGCTCCACGAGTACTCGAGGCAATGTGCAAAGGTGCCCTAACTTGACCTCCAGTACCAAGCAAAAGCATTCGGATCCTTTGACTTTTTGTGAATATTTTTTGCTCTCGGCAGCTATTTTTCTGTTTCAGTGTTTGAAAAATTACGGAGTATGGTCAGGCAGTATGTTAGAAATGTTCCAACAATACCAAAAAAGATGAACTAACAATCATGTTATTTTTAATTTACTTAAGTGAATTTAAAGTGTGACAATGTAGGTCCGCCTTCACTGCATGCATGTGCGCTCCCGTGGCTGAAAGACACACTTCATATCAGTGGTATAACTACCTTTGCATTGTGCCAGCATTTCATTGTGCTGGTCAGTTCTGCTCCTCCTCTGCTCCTTTCTAATCACAGTTAAAAAAACCACAGACTCTGCCCGTTCCTATTTTTGGTGCTTACAGGTTAATTATTTATTGAGTGAAATTTTGAAGGAGGCAAACCATAAATCTTGCAAAAAATAAAATGTAAAAATAAACCAAATATCGGCTCCATCAAACCAACTCATTGGCGATAGCAAATGTATTTGTCCAATCACCCAACCCTATTACAGTGCAGCGTATCAACAGTTGCATTGTTTCCTCTCCTTTGCAGACATTGGCACGTGTGCCATCACAGCAATTCCTTTCGAGAAGTCCAAAGTGCTGTTTGGCCTGGAGGAACTGGAGGAGTTTTCGATGGTGGATGAAACCGATGCCCAGACCACAGCAGGCGACCTCGGCCGTTCCACAGCGTCTCTTGAGAAATGGGGCTGGATCATGTTTGAATGTGGCATTGAGAACCTCACGGTTAAAGGTAAAATATCCAGAACACAGTCATCACCTACTCTAAGATTTAAGGACATGAAAACGTCAAAGTTTCATAAATTTGTATTAAGAGGAATATAGCATATTGATGTTCAGATTTGTGTGTGGATTCCACTTTGTGTTGCAGGGGGCCGTCAGTCAGGAGCCATTCTTTACAATGCATTTGGTGTGATGGGACGTTCAGACGCCGGGGGGAAGACAGGCATGTCCAAGTCCAATGGCTCCACAGGCTCTCAGACGGGTAGCGGTTACAGCACTGACGTTTCTGATGACAACCTGCCAGCTGACGCTATCAGTCCCGCCTCCGATGTCAATGAACACTCAGACTCAGACGACCAGGTGACATGCTGAGAAATGCTCTCACTGCCAATGGGTAGCCACTAAAAAATGTGTAGATTCATTTTGCTTTAGTATATAAAACTACATCAGATCTGCTTTAAACCTTCCCAGACCTTGCTCTTGAATCATTGTCATGGCATCTGAGTCTCCTGCAGGACTGAGTTCCCCATCATTTGGTCTGTCTGATTTCCGTGAGGTTGACAGACACACGACAGCTGTTTTAGCTCTGCTGACAATAACCTCAGACTTTTGCTTATGTAAGGACGTCTTCTTTTGCACTGTTAGCTCTCGATGTTAAAATGAATCTCAGGGCAATTTAACAAGCTCCTAAATGTCACAGAAAGTGTAGGTGGTGATCTTGTTAACAGAGAACTGAAGCTCTGCTTCTCTGATCAGAAACAATATGTTTATGTGCGGCGAGTCTTATGTTTGAATTTCAGATAACTCATCTGTTTTTTTTTTCCTTTTCTTTTTTCCTCTCTGTGTTCTTATTTTGCAAAATTGTACATGTGATTGCCTGTTGCCAGTCTTTAATTCTGATTTGAGTAATTGTGTTGCTCAAACAAAAACTGTGTCATTAATACCAGTTCAGATTTTTATCAAAAAATTACATGAAATCAAAATAATCAGTTTGAGCCTGATCAGAGTGAGAAGAAAGAGATTAGAGGCGCCAAACTAGGAAAGATTGACTCTGATCTCGACAATTAGTCATGATGGCGAATCCAGACTGCAATCAGGCTGAAGCTGATGAGTTGTGCCTCCAGAGCTGCGATATTGGAACTCGTTCCCACCAGCCGGTGTCATCCACCTGTTAAAGTCTTCTCCCTTGTGCTCTGTAGGATGAAGGGGTGGAGTCAGATGACCTGAAGAAAGACCTCCCCCTCATGCCCCCGCCTCCCGACTCCAGCAGCATGAAGCTGACCATCAGAGAGATCTGGTTTAGTTTTGCTGCTCCCACAAATGTGCGATCGCCTTCACAGGCAATCTCCAGGTACGAATCTACAGAGATATACATACACGGACTGCTTTACAAGCATTGTTTCACATAATCTATGATTGGTGCAAAAACTACACAAATATGTGAATTCCTCGTCAAAGGGGGGTGCCCATAAAGCCACACAAAGGTGCCACGGCTTTCCAAACAAGAGTCAGTCATTTGCTTTGCTTGTCTCTGTAAACACAGAAAGTACGCCTGTGTAATAGTCCTCACGGTAAAGTCTACACATCAGTGGGAAATTGCAGTAAAACAGCAAAATTTTCCTTTCAGATTAGAAAAAAACGCCACATTTCTCTGTCCTCCAGCTGAAGCCCTGTGAGCTCAGTAGGCTTTCACTTCCAGGATAAGTGATGTGAAGAGAATTTATTGTGATCAGTACAATATAATCTGTTAGGGAGGGCTTTATAGGAGAACGCCATCTTGTGTGCCCCTGGCAATAATTGTCAGCTGCTGTCAACTTTGCTGCTGATGCAGACCTGTCAGCCCTACAGGTCATCAAACTGATGAAACTTGTCAGGCTTATTCTGAGTTTTGAGTTTGGAACTCAACTAACTAAATGCACCAGGTACCCAGTTTCTGCAATTGAATCCAGCAAGAAACGTCATTTCTTATAACCACTGTAAAAGGAAATATGGCAAAAAGCCGTTGACATTAATACATGTCCAATAAACTATCAACATATTATCTGAAATAAGAGAAAAACCGACATATGTTTCAGGATATATTGACTGTAGTTAACATAAGGTGACTCTCTTCTGTGTTTTACAGACAGTTGAATCTGCTCAGCACTGCAACGCCTGCGATAGGAGCATGGTTGGTTCCCATTGACCAACTCAAATCTTCTCTGCGCAAACTGGACATGGAGGGCACACTGCGAGTGTGTGCTGTCATGGGCTGCATTATGACGGAGGCTCTTGAGGTCAGCAGTTCATCTGTAGACACAAACCAGTAATCACAGATGAAGAATTTTAACAGTTTTTTTGTCTTTTCTCCAACAGAAAAAGAGCATCCACATCCCCATCCGCAGCAAGTACAACCGTGTGACTAAACGAGCTCGCTACCTGTATGAGAATCCCTCCTGTATGCTTTGCAACATCCTCCATCGCTACCTGCAGCAGGCCGACTACTCTGTCATCGAGGAGGCTACCATGGTCAGTTCAAGGCTTTGGAGCTCTTCTTTTCCACTGCATCAGTTTTAGGAAATCTGCTCTGAGATGTCTACTAAAGTCGATGTGATATGGTCTCATTTGGGCAGCCTATTTAAGTTTTATTTTAAGTGTGCTCTTGGCTCTCTGTCAATATTTTAATTAGTCCTTCACCAGTGGCTCTAATCCAGCTCTTTCCCTTTCTCCTTTTCATCCCAGAATGATGGCGTTCCAGCACTTGTGACTCTAAAGAAAGGTCTGGTCGCTTTGGCCCGACAATGGATGAAATTTATAGTGGTTACTCAGGGCTTCAAGGCTATTGGTCTGATGAGGCCCAACCAGCTTGCCAAACCAAAGGAGCCTCAGCAGAACTTGGGCGACACCCTCTTGGGCCTGGACAACGGTGCTGCACTGCAGAGCGACACCAGCGCCGACGGAGCTGAATTTGAATTTGACGCAGGTGGGAACTTACAGCTTTCAGCGCGTTAATATCATTTTAACCCACCCATCTGTTAGCACAGATGGACTGTGGGACTCCTAACCTTTATTTCTCACTGTTTGTGCCGAAATAAATAAGCTGTCACTTATTGATAGAAAGGAGGTTTATTATATTAATTTGGTATGGATGTTCACATTTTACTTTAAAAGAAGTGGCGTGGTTCTTCTAGGAGTTTTATTTTATGTAATTATTGTGAAGCCGCAGTGAGTGAACACACCATGCTGCTGGAGGGAGCATGCAGTCGTCCCCCGCCAAAAGAAGCAAACTCTGGTCCTGTCAGCGGGGTGGAGATCATGAGGAAACTGTCCAAGTCCCACACGCACAACGAGTCTGCACTCAGGATCAAGGTACAGTTTACAGACTCAGTGTATCATTGTATCCAAGTGACCTGTTTGAGGACACATGGAGTTGCATTAAATTGTACATTTATACCTAATAAATGCAATCTATATATGTACATACAGTTCATGATGATGTTTTTAGATGTGTTCTTTTGTTCAACCAACCTGTCAAAGACATTCAGTTTCTGCTCATAGAAGTAAAAGAAATAAAATAGTAGAAATAAAAAAATATTGTATTACTTACCTATTATATATTTCAAGATAGTTGCTGATAAATAACCTGTTGATCAACTACTTGATAAATAAACTAGTCATTTCATCACTAAACATTTCGATAACTGTACTGACACACTGTCAGTAACATTTTCCTAAATCCAGTTTGTTCCTAAAAACAATATATTTTAAATGATGAGTCAATTATTTGGTCAATCAGTTACCAAATTGTTGATCTGACAGAACACACAAAATGAAGATGTCACCTTTGGCTCTTTGACTGCGATGGACTTTTTTGGTGTTTTCTGACACTTTGTAAACAAAGGATAATCAATAGAAGTAGAAGAAACAAAATCCGATTTATCAGTTGCAAAAATTATTATCAGTTTCAGCTCTGAAAAACACTGGAAATATGAACACTGTGAAGCATGTTAAAGCAAAGTGATATTTGAAAGACGCACTGATGTGAAGGTGATGCGCCTGTTGGAAGCCAGGAGGGATCAGGGCTGACACTGAATAGAAAGAGAAGATTTTCTTCTCTGCAGTCAAACTGCAATGTGTTTGTTTATATCAACTCCAGGTCTGTCAAGTTTATTCAGCTCCTTTGTTGAAAAAAATGTATTACCTCAACTCTGGACTGTTTCCATAATAGATCGTGGCAGTCACTTTGTATCCCACTCATCTATCAAATTTAAAGAGCCACAGGCGATGTTATGGCGCGAACACGACCTCCTCTCAGTAATCTGTACATTTGTCATACCCAGGGCTCCCATCCATACCAGTCACTGAGCTACACCAGTGGTGACACGGCAGCTGACTCACCGGCCCATGTGAGCCGCTCAGGCCTGCCAGCCAAGGACAGCCCCAGGAAGGAGAGTCTCCTGAGCAATCTGACGGGCAGCTTCCGCAGTCTGCACAACCTGCTGGAGGGAATGCCCCAGAGGAACGAACCGTCTGCCGCCACCGCAGCCAAGAGCAGCTCCCTCACTCGCACAGGTACTCGTGGCCGCACCACTGCTGTGCCGTGCTGCTGATGTCAGTATGTGGAAGACTCTGTTAACAACGGGATCCTGTTGGTTTTTATTAGCACAATGTTAAAGTGCAAGGCTGACCTCTACTGTTCAGTATTGTGAATGATAATAATGATCAAATAGATTCTGCCTCTGCATGCCAACAATGAACTGCAGAGTCAGTGTGCCATGAGTTTACTGCTTTGTTACTCTCAACATTCAGTTCATTTTGTGAAAGCAAAAAAGACACATTCAAGCTTTTGCAACACTGTGTGACGAACCACATAATAGAGGGGAGCCACGCAGGAAAGTGAAGCATATCCTCAACATGTTCTGATTTCTCATTGTAGTACGAGACTGTGACTGTAATAACATCAAAACTGTACAAACTGTGTCCTTACTTTTATCATCCCCAAAATTTAAATGCACTTTAACCACATGCCCCCCTTTGATGCAAGATGAAGGTTATCCATGAACTGTGTGATGTCCAGTTTTTCTGTAGTCTGTTCCATGATGTAATTTGCTCTCAATCTCTTTCTTCTGGGGCTCAGGAAACAGCTTAGGGACAGACATGCTGACCGAGCACCCGCTGCTGTCGGAGCCGTCCTCCGTCAGCTTTTACAACTGGATGTCCAACGCCGTGGGCAACAGGACGGGGACTGCGACCCAGGACTCTCCGGTTAACCGCTCCCAGCACAACAGCCTGCAGACAGGTCAGACACCATGAGTGGACTGTGTACCTTAGAGGGTTTCTCACTTGTTAAATCTTCATTGTATATTTGTTGAAAATCTCATTATTACTGAGAAAATCCCTTAAAATTTGGATGAAGATTCTAGCTAATTAAGTTGAACTAGTTTCAGCAGAACCTTGAAGGAACAGTGATGATGTTTGCTTAATGTTTTGAATACTAATCATTAACACCTTAATGCTTCTCGGAGTAAAACTTTAACAGCTGCAGAGTTCCATTAAATGTCCACAATGTTGCTGTTTTATTAGACCCACTGGATTCTTCTGTCAACAACTACCAGTACCAACCTCTACCAACAGTTAACAGTCCAGAAGGAGGTCAGGGATTGTCGTGCAGTGTTGTGCCGATGGTGTTTGGTGAACTAATTTGCTAGCTAGCAGTTAGTTTGTTCCCCTACATTAGCTTGATAGTCACCAGATCTCTGTGTCGGTTTATTCTGTAGAAAAATCTGAGAACTTGTAAAAATATGACGTGATACCGTCATTTGTTCTGGAGAGAAATTGATTTATTATTATAGTAAGAAAAAAAAAAGATATCAATTTAATATTTTATACAGTACGTTATCGTTCAAAGCCACAAGCTATAGATTACTTCTGTGATTATAACATGTATAAAATTAATTTTATGTTTGTAATTGTTGAAAAATGAGACGCTTCAGTTTTGGTGTACATTGCTGGCGTGCCAAAGTCACAAATTCCAGCACCTACACATAGTTCCTCAAGAGAATAATATATCACATTTGATTGTGATTCACCAAGTGCCATTTGGATGTGTTTTGTGATTGTTTTATAGAGGTCAGGAAATTTCTCGATTTCAATATGCACCATAATGTGGACGTTGAAGATTCTGCATTAATGCAGAGACACGACATAATTGAGAGTTTGCTCCCTACACAAAACAATCG
Source organism: Naso annulatus (assembly GCA_029783625.1). Classification (NCBI taxonomy): domain Eukaryota; kingdom Metazoa; phylum Chordata; class Actinopteri; order Acanthuriformes; family Acanthuridae; genus Naso; species Naso annulatus. Next base: position 21,943,495 of record JAPZDX010000007.1, on the reverse strand, counting down.
ACTCACAAAGTACTTTCCAATTCTAATCTGGATGAGGGAGCAAACATCAAGCGTCAGAGTGTAAAACTAACTGTAAGGCTTATCCACTAACGTGCGCAAGCAGTATTGACAACCGCTAAGTGACCAAAAAGACGCTGAAGCGTGAGCGTAGCCGTTAGCTGGGTTAGCTCGTGCTGGTAGCGGTGCCACGATTAAACCGTTAAGTCCTCGACTATTAAGAAAACAGCTGAGTTAACGGTTTCTCTCGCTGCTACCAACTCATTGTCAGCACACACACGCGTTCACTTTCTCCTTTATTGCAGCTCTCTTTGAAAGCTCTATTTCACAGGACTTTCCATTCATTACTTTGAATGGAAAGTCCTGTGAAAATCAGTATGTGGCAGACAATGTGAAACATCTGAAAGCATTTTCTAAGTTAAAGGGAAGTTCAAATTCATCTGACTGCTTGTAGTAATTGATGAAAAAGTATGTGCACTGTGCAGTGATATAGTAAATCAAGGATGCAACACATTGCATTAAGAATGGTTTTTGAATCGTTTACAGGTGAATCATAATCAAATCATGAGGCTGGTGTAGATTCACTTCTCTGTTGTTTTAGAAAAGTTATTTGAGCAGAGGAATCTTGTGATCATCTAGTTCATCAGTCCACTTGCGTGTCATTGTCCCTAGTGATATGGAAGGGTTTGATATCAAATCTGTTAAATTGGTAGGTCATTAGACTCTCTGGAATCCTCTGTAACTGTGCTCCATTCCTGCAGTAGATGTGATGGATGAAGTCGTGGTGCGATCTAAACTTTACAACACTGATTCCAAAAAAGATGTTGATGTAATTGAAAACAGAATGCAACCTTTTATAAACAAACTCTGTTGGCTGGAAATGGTTGTAATCCTGCGCCCTTGTTATGTCCTTGATGTAATCACGTGTTTCTTGCTTGTAAAGGTGAGCCTTTTAAGGATGCTCCTTTCCTACCAAATCATGATGATCACCTGTTTACCTGTTGAATGTTTCAAACAGATGTTTTTGGAGCATTCCACGACGTTCCGTGTTTTTGTTGCCTCTGTTCCAACCTGTTTGAAATGTGTTGCCAGTATCACGTTTAAAATTAGCAGATATTTACGAAAGGATTATGCAATTATCACATTCTTTTTTCCATGTTTTACACAACACACCAGCTTTTTGGGAGTCAGAGTCGTACCTACGTGCCAAACACTCTTAGAAGCAGAGTACATTAGTGACCTGAACTGCTGTTCATTCCTCACAGTGTTGCTCTTTCCCACCCTGTCTTTCTCTGAACGCCCACTCATCTTCTGAGATACTAACAGCTGCACTCTGTTTGTTTCAACCTCTCTCAATAAGGGTTTATTATTTGAAATCACTCACTTAGATCGCTGAAAAGATGCATCTTGCTTTCAGAGTTTAGCAAAGCGCTTCTGACTGTGTGGGTTCAATTATGTGTGAAAGGCTGGATTTGTGCCCAAGACGATGAGCTTTGTCCTGATGTACTCGCCCAGGTGTCAGACAGTGACAGCACAGCAAAATAGCAGTTCCTTACAAACGACTGAGGCGAATCTTATGTGGCTGTTCTAAATTGTGCGTAACCCTCTGTGATGAGAGTGTTGCGTTCCATTTAATTCACTCAAACATCCTTGTTATGAAAAGCTGTGGGTTAAAGTGTTTCACCTTGCACGCTCTACTCACTCATTGCTGTATTTACATATTCGAGCTCAATGCTGCTGAGCTGCTCCTCTTCTCACAAGCGGAGTCAGTGTCAACAGTCTTTCCCAGGACCTGTCTGGTCTCACCACATGTATCCCAAACTCCCTCACCTGTAGGTGGGACGTGTAACCTGCCTACAATCCCCTCGGCGTCAGACTTCAACACTGTGCTGTCCAGTGATCAGAACACTTTGGATGGGACCCACTCCCAGCACTCCCAGCACAGTACCAGTCAGGACGACATGGCCGACATCGAGGAGGGCAACCAGTGTCCGGCTGCTGTTCAACTGGCTGACGCTCAGGTGCTGTGACTTCGTCTGTCTGCATTTCATGTATTCTGAAGCTCTTTAAAAAGTCTGGAATTTTTTTGACTTCATGGTTGTAGAACTGGTAAAATAATTGTTTTTTCTATTTGCGGTGTTAGCTTAGAAGGTAGCGGAAAAAAACCTGTCCTCATTTCTGTGCTGTTATGTTTTTCACCCTCAGGTTGTTTTCAAGCCTTTGTTGAGCTACATAGGCATCCAGGCACAAGACACAACCCCACTTAGTTACAAGATGTATTTTGGGGAGCATCTCTCATTTTCTGGAAATCTTGAGTGTCTCAGAGCGGATATCGTCGACTCTGACACAACAAAAGAGCGGAAAAACAAAAGATCCAGGAGGTAAAATAAATAGGATGAATGTTAAAACAATTAAAGATTCTTGGAAATGCATTTCTTTTCCTTTTTTTCTAACTTGTTTATATGCTTTAGTGTGGTATTCACCAGACTGAGAAATAAAAAGTTTGCTAAAATAGATTTGTAACAGTCCATCTGTCCTTCTGTCTGTCCTCAGACAAGGCATGGTGAACCTTCCTCCGCTGGAGTTCAAGCCAGCACTGCTGATAGAGACCTTCAGCCTGAACGCAGTGGTGATGGAGAAGTCGACCAGCGCTCCTCAGGGCCCCACAGCAGCGCCACTCTCCTTCCACGACCTCAACCGCCGCCACTTCAACACATTCCACTGTGATTTCACAACAGCTTGCCAGGCCATCAGCCAGCGGGTGGACATGGCCCTTGTGCGCCTCATCCACCAGTTCAGCACCATGATCGATGACATCAAGGCCACGCAGACCGACATCAAGCTGAGCCGCTACACCGCCGGTTCTGCTTCCCCAACGCCCACCTTCAAGGCTCGGCCATACCGCCACTTCAGGTCCTCAGACTTCAGCCGCAGCTCCCGCGGCAGCCTCAACGGGGCGGGACGCAGCGGAACCCAAACTCTGAAGAGCAAGAGAGGAGTGGGTGGAGGAGGAGGGGGAGCAGGCGGTGGAGGAGCAGGCATCGCTGGGGGTGTTCCCCCTAATGGGCCTCCATCGGGCATGGACACGCTGGGGAGAAGAGAGCCTCGAGGGCGGAGCTCCCTCGGACGCTCCGAGCGACGCACCTCTAAGGTAACAACCATGAAAATAAACGTTAAAGTTATTAAAACCACACTTAAAGAAGTGATTTCATCGATTATATAGAATGTATGTATAAAATTGCGTCGCTAGGCAACAGCCGATGTTTAAACTGAATGTGTAGACTCTTAACCTCGACAGCATTAACATTCTAAATGGGTCTAAGTTTGTTTTACGTCAATACTGTTATTGGCAAACGCTGCAGTAGGAAATAACCTCAGAGCCATTGACATTGTTTTTGCTTTCACGTTTGAACAGATTGCGTAGATTTCCCAGTTTGAACACCCAAAGCAGGCAATTTCAGAGTTGAGAAAACCTAATTGCCTTTTTAATTGACGGATTGGAACAGTCGGTCCCTAACTGAAGGCTTAAGACCTGGCTCAAATCATGTTAAAAGTTTTCTAATATTCCTTAGTGGCACACCTCTCCAGACCTTGAAATATGATCAGTAGAATCACAAAATACATCCTGAAACTGTCATTTTCCACACACAAACCCTAGAGGGAGCCACTAGATAAGCCGGGAATAAAAATTTCAAGCAACATTCACTGACACAGTCTGTCAGCTGCTGGTGAGAAAGTGTTTTATTCAGTTCAGTTTTCAGGCAAAACTTAAAAATGTTTAAAAAAAACAAACAAAAAAAAAAACCCCTTCTGTCTGTCTCGATGGTTATCAGCAGGACAGTTTTTTGTCTTGACAGCTGGAACATCCAACTTCAAGAGGCTTAGCATTTTGTGAAGTGGAGGGATTTTTCTACAAGTATAAAATGTATCAGTGGGACTCATGACCACCTTCCAAAGCTATAATCCAAACCAGGACTTGAGGAAATTGCTTCCCTGTTATTTTCCTGTATAACAAAGTTAATGTCATGAGTGGCTGTCGTCATCTAACAGCTCTCATTACCTCTCACTGCCATGACAGTGTGCTGACGCATAACTGTACTTCTGCAGTAAACGATAAAGAAACAAGTGGGCCAGATTGTTTATTTACTGTTTAGCCCCATGATGCATGTTGTTACATGTGTGTTTGTCTCATGTTGTGTAACGTCTTCAGGTGTCAAGGAAAGGCTCCCGTGACGTAGCCGACCACATGGCCATCCAGATGGACGACTCTGACTCCATCACTGTGTCAGAGCAGAGCGAGCCATCGGCAGAATGTTGGCAGAACATGTACAAGCTGCTCAACTTCTACTCCCTCATCTCCGATCCCACTGGAATCCTGGAGAAAAGCTCCCCAGAGAACTGCCTCTCAGGTGGGAATCTGTTTCCAGCTGTCAGGCAGCTCCTAATTTCCATTTTTTTATCCCACTCCATTGCATCTCCTGTGCTTTTCTTTGCAGTTTTACCTTTTATACCTTCCGCCCACACATATATTTTTTAAGATACTGCTGTGCATTTTTGATTTTCTTCTCCCCTCTCTTCATCTTCATCTCCATTGCTGTTGCAACTCCATTCTCTCCTGACTTGCACTGCAGGTCCTTGAGCTTCTTACTGCTTTGCATTTTCTTATGTTTTTTTTTTTTCCATTTTCTTCCACTTTCATAATGCAAATATTGCTTATTTTTAAACATTACATTGCAGTATGTATCCTACCTAAACAAATCTGCCCATAAAAAAGTCAATACTGCTGCTGTAGTTTTGCTTGCAATTAATACTTCATTTTGTGCCATATATGCTTTATGTCCTCTGCTGTGTCATATTGATGCTGTATTATTTGCTGCTGTTATGACTTCATATTTCCCAGAGAGGTTCATGAAGTGTGAGAGTAGCTTATGTTGGTGTCACAGTGTTTCAGCAGGACAGTCCTTAATGCCACATGAGAATGAGTTTCTTATGGTCTAAACCTTTGCAAGACATTTTAAACTACATATTTGAAAGACAACACATGATCAGGTAAACCTGCAGATAAAGTTTTAGAGTTTGTATCCTGGTGTAGTAAGTATTGTTATTGTATTATTGTAATAATACAGTTTGAACATTTAGTTTTTATGTCACATGATAGCAATAAAAACATCTGCTGTCTTTTATTCTACATGCACCTCCACTGACCTGCAGAACACCTGTACGGTATCTTAGCATGTCCACTTTGTCCCCCTCTCTTTTCTGCAGAAGGTGGGCGTCGGCCCTCGGAGCCACTTTGTAAAGTGATCTTTGAGAACGAGCAGCAAGAGCCCGCCACGCCCAACAAGCCCCCGGGTGTGGGCAGCCGGCGGCGGAGCCTGGTGAGCTCTGAGCCCCAGCACGTCACGCTCATAGTGTTTGGCATCGGCATGGTGAATCGCACCCACCTGGAGGCCGACATCGGCGGGCTGACCATGGAGGCAGAGCTGAAAAAGATCCACGGAAGTTTTACCCTGAAGGAGAAGATGAAGGGTGAGGAGGAATCCCTGTTAGCCTGTTTTTATTTTAACTCGATAAGTTGTGGTAGGAAAAGTCTGACATAAATCAAGCATTATAGTCTTTGGCAGATAGATTTTAATTGCTTATTGAGTCTATACACAAAATATAATTAATTTTGTGTCTGTAAAAACAGGTTGACAGCAATTCTTGAGCAGTTGAAAGTTAGTTCTGTTTAATGTCATTTTTCTTTTATCTGTCCCCAGACATCCTGCACCAGAAAATGACGGAGACGTGCGCATCGGCTCACATAGGAGGGGTAAACATTGTTCTGCTGGAGGGCATAACACCTGACATCCAGTACGTACAAAGTCTCTTCAACTTCTGCTAATTAAGGAAATGATTTAACAATTATCAAAAACAACAAAGCCTCTGAAATCTAAAGGTCTTTATGTCTCGTCTTGCAAGAAATTCTTCAAAAAAGAGCGATGGGTAATTATGCTTTGAAGGCATAAAACAGTGCATTGATTCTGACCCTTGCTGGTTTTGTTTGATTATAGTTTGAAGTTGGTAATGCTTTTTAAAAAACTTTTTAATCACGACTAATTAATTATTTTTGGTGTTTTGATTCAATATTTAGTTATATTTTTGTATTACTCAAGAAAACAAGCAAATTGATTTTTAAATACGGTCTTAGAGATAAGAACGTCACAGCTCCCAAGTGTTCAAACCATTCCAAAATGATTAAGTTTTCTGTTGTACTCATTGATATGAAAATAGGGAACGAAGTCAGAAAGGAATACCTTATTCTGACTTGCACAGAAAGGGAACTTGCTTGTTGATGCTTTAATGTGAAGAACATTTGTTAAATCTCCCGAAAGACAATTCCTGACTCCTTTCCAGCCAAGTAATTTTAACAGCAATTTTTGTTTTTACCGTGAGCAATTTCCTCAAAACTTAAGAACTCTAATCAGTTTACAAGCCTTGTAGTCATGCATTCAGACAGGCTGATGTATCTCCACGCTGCTTTGATTCAGTTCAGAATTTATACTGCTGCTTCAGTAAGCTTTTTTCATCTCATTCTATTTAACAGAGGCAGCCACTGTGAAAATAAAACTGCGACATAATCCTATTTTCATACTGTACGTTCTAAACTGCACCCATGTGTTTGCATTCATATATGCCAGACAACTCTGCTCTTTGTTGCTGTCACTGATGTATAAAATTGCCCAACATTCAGCTGTAAGTAAGAATGATTGCAGCGCCACTCCACATGTTCCCTTACGCAGTGTGCAGACAAAAGACATTGATTAAGCTATAATCAATGCCGCCAATGCAAATGTGTCACAATTAAAGCATGTCGGCTGCCACATTAGCCGATTGTCTGCAGTTGTTTTAAGATGTTTCTTTTCACTCAAAGTGGTTCCTCAATTTTCTTGCTTGTGGAAAACTTTGTATTGACCTTCCGCTGCCTCAGAACTGTTTTACACTTTTCTTCTGCTCTTCTTATTTCTTTCTCTCTCTCTCTCTCTTTTTTTTTTAACATTCCTTGTCTTTCTCTTCCAACTACTTGCATAGACTGGAGGATTTCCCAACATCTCCCACCAGCACAGCTAAACAAGAGTTTCTGTATGTTATTGCTACCATTTAGGGCTCACATGCATCAGTAAATCAAAGCTACCCTTGATTGCACATCCTTCATTTGTCTGAGTTGCCTGTCACCCATCTGTATTTTCAGTGAAGAGTTCCTCAGGACTCTCTTCGTTCAGATGTAACTGTGCGTGTGAAGCCACTTTCATTGGTTACTGAGACCTAAAAGCTGTCGTCAATGTTGGTTTCACGAAAGCAGAAAGTTGGCTGGTTTTATTTTGTATTTGTGAAAATCTTTATTCTTGTCCGCCCTCTTATACTGAAATATCTTACAACTATATAATATAATATAACAATTAATAATAATAATATATTTATTATATAAATATGTATGATATTTAAACAGATACACGTATATATATAAAAACTGTATGATATGTAGTGAATAGAACATACGTAAATCATCTGAGAATGCCATGCATTTGCCATTTAAAGCAGGTTCACAAAATGTTTTCTGCATAAGAGACCCTGCATTTGACTGCCATAATGTACAAGTCATTACCTTATTCATTCAGTGTGAAACTTGTGTCACTGTTACAATTGCTCACCTGTACCCAGAAAAGTAAAAAACTGTCCTGAATCTGCATGGTGTTTCAATGTTTGATGTCACTTAGTGATTCCACTTAAGTCTCATACCCATTTGAATGTGAAAGAATTCTGAAAAAGAAAGAGTAAATCAAATCTTTAGTCCTGTTGCTCATTACAGTTGACTCTTTGTTTCAGGACGGTGGTGAAATGCAACATTGCCAAGTCTCAGGCTTTGTACAGCGCTCAGCGAGGCCTGAAGACCAACAATGCAGCCGTCTTCAAAGTGGGTGCCATCATGATCAACATCCCCCAGCACCCGGCTACTCTGCACAGCATGATGGTCCGCAGCTCCCATCAGCTCTCCAAACAGATCTCTGACCTCATCCGCCAGCCCTCCAACATGTACGTCTGCTTCAGCTAAACAAAGCCTCATTCACAGCATATAAGAGCAATGGGTTGTAAACTATATGTATAAATCCTAAATTAATCCTTCAGGCATCTGTCACAAAAGAAGACTTCAGTGTATTTATTCAGATGCCAGTTAACTGCTTTCAAATCCTGCGTGTGGTCTGTTTCCATGGTAATATTCTGAATTATGTTAATATATTTATAGAGTTGTAGGTGTGCCGAAGATATTACACAACCTTTCTATAATTTGATGTTCACAGGAATATGAGCCAGTATCTGCAAAGCCTGCATAATAACACACACACACACACACATTTAAGTAAATCAAAGCAGCTGTTTTTCATTGTGCACTTCAGCTTCCAAACAAATTGAGTTTATAAGTTTTGTTGCTCTTGATGGCAAAGCCAGTCCAGCATTAACACAGCGACAGTGACGAATTCAAAGTCAGTCCTTCTGGAGATAATGAGCCAATCCTGACTTCAGTAAGTGAACGCTCTTTTTTTTCTCCCATGACAGTCAGCCTCCTAATAGGGAGGACACTCCCACCCCGCAGCCCTCTGATAAGGCATCCAGCATCAATCAGACCCCAGTAGAAGCCAATGAGTTTCCTCAGCTTCCCGAGGGCCTGGAGAAGAAGCCCATCGTCCTCAAGTTCAGCGCCATGATGGATGGCATCACCATCGGGGCGGCCCTGCTGCCCTCGCTGAAAGCTGAGTACAAAATGGGTCGTATGAAGAGCCATGGCATGACAGGTGTGTGTGTGAGAGGAGCTCCGACAATGATTTTGATGTTAACTAATGGCGAACAGAGATTTTTTCTCTGGAAGATTATCCATACATGTCCAGCACTTTCTCAATAATTTGTTGTTTTTTGTTTTTTTTTTAAGTATCTTAATTGAAAAACTGATTTAAAAAAATAACCTAGTCTTTAAAAAATAGCAAGTCAAATGATGAAGTTCTCTTTTTTCCTCACTCCTCCTTTATGTGCACAAACCAGTTTCACCTTTGAGTTACCAAACCACAAGCTTTGCTTCCAGTCAAAAGTGTCGCCAGTGGACATGTCCACCATGCCGCCATCGGCCAGCCTCACCCTGCCTCCAGTCACCATGTCAGGAGAGTACATCATGGAGGACCACGACAGCCACTCAGACCAGGTCTGGGCGCCAGACGACTTCCCAGCAAAGCAAGGAAACTACCTCCAAGGGAACTACCTGCGCTGTGTAGCTGAGGTAAGAGGCTCCTGATGGGGCTTCACATTTGTTTAGCTTCCAAGATGGATTCACAAAGCAGCCTGTGTTTATTTATGCTTTGCTTTTACTCTCTTTTGATGTGCAGATTGGTTCATTTGAGCACAACCTTACCACAGACCTGCTCAACCACCTGGTCTTCCTACAGAAAGTTTTCATGAAGGAGGTCAACGAGGTCATACAGAAGGTCTTAGGTAATGTAGCATAAAATATTTAACGTGCATTGT
>JAPZDX010000007.1:21896890-21912453 GCA_029783625.1 Naso annulatus | reverse complement strand
CCTTTTCTCATCTTTAAACGTCAGAATGCACAAGGGTGTCTTTTTCTCTTGTAGATTGGTTTTAAGGAGCTAATGCTGCCAATACGTTTGCACTGTAGAAGCTTTTAAATGTGAGTCCCGTATATGAACAAATATCACATTCTCCCTTTAGCTGTGTGTGACATTGGCTCGGCTTCCTTCAAGTACGACATGAGACGGCTGAGTGAGATCTTGGCCTTTCCAAGAGCCTGGTACCGTCGAAGTATCGCCCGGCGTCTTTTCCTGGGAGACCAGACGATCAACCTGCCAGGTGACTACTGATCGTTTGACCACCCTGCAGTTTGGATGTGTTAGGGTTGCTTTGATGAGTGTTGCATAAGATATACAGCAGCACTCAATTTTGTGTCATCTTTAGATTGTACTAGTGGCTTTGCTTTTATGTAAATGATTATTTTTTTGTCTGTTTATTCTTGAGTTTTATATAGAAATAATGCAACAAACTTTGAAAAAAACCTGAATTATTAACAACAGGTACTAATATGTCTATTACACGCTTCAAGTAAAACAAAAATATCGACAAATATGGGTATACAGGATATTCGTCTTTCTTTCTGCTCCTCTCTACAAATTCTAAAAGCTTGTGTTCATTTTTAATATCCAATTTCGCTGACCTTCCTTCAGCCAACATTTCCTCTCACCACATGTTGACATTTCAAAGGCTGTCCTTTACTTACATTTCCCAACCTTTACCTTGCTTCAGCCTCTGGCCCGGCCACTCCCGACTCTGCTGAAAACGTCACCCAACATCTATCCCCGGAATCCAGCCGCAAAGCCTACTGGAGGACCTGGGACGGCAGCACTGGGACGCAGCACATGCCCCAATCCCCCAACGTCTTTTCCGAGCACTCCACTGGAAGCAACATGTCCCCGGGGGGCCTGGGCCACCTCAAGTCCCCTGCACCTGGACGCACCAGGAGCGTGTCTGATTCCTCTGCTCCTAGGAGAGGTAATTACAAACACAGTGCCATTTTCAGATGAACCTCAAACTAAAATATTCCTTCCAGCAAACAGTGTGGTTTAAAATGCCTTGTGCTGTAACTTAGGTTGAGTCTTACTACAGTATCACAGTTCATGTGCTAAACAGTGGTGTACATATCAAAAAATGAAACTGGAATACTGAAAAGAAGCAGGTGATGACATGTACAAGATGCTCATAATTTGTGCTTGGCTGCCGTTTACCTAATTTTCGTTCATTCTCGTCTAGATTCAGTGACAAAAACTTCGACTCCTTCCTTCAGTAAGAACGGGAAGACGGCAGGTCAGCAGGGGTCGCCGTGGGAGACGCTCGTGGTGTTTGCCATCAACTTGAAACAGCTCACAGTCCAAATGAACATGAGCAACGTCATGGGAAACAACACGTAAGTGGCCACAGTTTATGCACATGTTGAATACTTTTACACTCGACAGCTTGCTTCTAAGAGTTTTGTGAAAAGATCAATTTCACTCTCATGTTCACAAACCAAATATAAAGCTACAGCCGGACAATGTGTAGATAAACTTAGTGTAAGTGGCATGGTCAAACAGCTAGCATGGCTCTATACAAAGGGTGAAAAAAATTCTTACACTAAAGAGGTAAATGTGTTGATAAATGAACTTGATGGGAGCTGATAGTTGCTTAACTAAATACCTGCTGGCTGTAGCATCACGTTTGCTGCCTAGACAATAAAGTGTTTTTGATCCTTTCTGTAAGAACGTAATAACTGTGTTTGGGTCTACGTATTCTCTGCCTCTGTCTCCACCCCCACCTTTGTCACTCTACATCGGCTACAACTCATCAGACACAGAAACCTCATCAGAAACTCTGCAGCTGGAAAAACTGCCATGTAAAATGTCTAATCAGCATTTGACAAGAATCATCATGTCGCTTGGCAGGTTAACGTTAGCTGACAGTATCTAGACACTGCGGATTTGTTTGGACACAGTCAGCACATAAAACAGAGAAAAATGAACTTTAAAAAAACAAATGTGGTGACCAGCATTGGGCTTAAATAAAACAGAAAAAAATTGGAATCTTGAATTTTCACATCCTTTAATAGCACAAGAATTCTCACCTTTGGTCTTTTTGCGCCTTTTCAGCTAAAAACGGAAAACATCTCTGCCATTTTTTGAAAATAGTGAATTTTATAGTGAAATTTATAGCGACTCCTTGCCCCCCACCCCTGATACCCCTTGTTTCAACATAATCCCACCGTGCAAGCTGATGGGATCGGTTCCTTTGTATGTGATGTGTAAGACGCTGGTTGTCTGAATCCCTGTTTTTGAGACTGTCGTTGGCACACTGCAATTCCAAGATGAAAAAGCTCTGGTGTGGCGTTTGTTGCCTACCTCCCTCATGATGTGATGCATAGAATATTTAAAAAGACCATATGCACATTTTAGAAAGGTTAAAATCTTGATTTTTACTGGAGTTGGTCTTTAAATATTTTCAATGAGAAGTAAGATCGTATTTGAAGTTCAGAAATATCCCTACGTTATTTACTTACTTTGCAGTTTGTACCTAATGGAAACATATTCAGTAGCTCCTCAACAAAAATCTAACAGATGGTGCAGTAGTTCATAAATATTTATACAAAAAACAGACAGTAGTATCACTTGCACCTTCTGGGCTTGTATAAATATCTCCTCTGAGTGTTGCTTAAAATTGGCATCAATAAAATGTGGCAGTAAAAATTTCTGACCAATGAGTCCATGTGGGGCTATTGTCACTCACGAAAGCTGTGAGTGATAAAACAATGAGTTTTTGTTTGGTTTTTGGTTTTTTAGGGAACTGACTCCTAACATTGTCATGATTATTTATTTATATTTATATGAGGATTCAGCTGCTTCACATGTGTACTGATGTCTCTGGGGCGTCTCCTTGCTGCATTTTGCACTTTTATCTGCTGCTACACATCCATTTAACATCACCCTTATGGTCTCAATGCATCTCTCACACTCTGTTGTATTTTACTGAGCACCAGGAGATGCAGTTGTTACAACTTTTATCTCTGCAGTTAAAGGAGAATTGTAGAAAACCTTCTGAATCGTCAGCAAACACAACAACCCCATAACAAAGGCAAGACTGTTTTATGAGATCTGTGTAATCAGAAAGTAAAAAACATCTTTTACTTTGGAAGTGTTTGGGCTGTCTGAGCAATACATTTATCTCCTGCCTCTTTCTCACTGAGTCAGAAGGACTCCTCGGCTTGATTAAATTATTTAGAACGTTAGAATATTATTCCGTCCTAAAAACATGCATACATAGGTGTAGTCTTGGTTGAAAGCAAGAGATGGAAGGGCAAAAAGAGCTGTACTTAGATGTTAGCCAATGGTTTAATAATGACTTACAACTCTGATTTTAAAATGTAGGGACACTTTTTAAAACGTAAACAATAACAGAATGAAATTATTTGCGATCAAACTGTGTTTAAAGACAACGGTTTTACAAAGCATCCCCTAGGCCATGTAGTAAATTGTACTATCCTGTGTTTCACAAAGTGGTGAATCTCCATCATTGGTTTTGAACAACTGATCCTTTCGATTATTCCTCTTTCATACTCAATCATGGTACTGTCACCAGTTTCAAATGAGCCTGTTCACCTGTGGAATGTTCCAAACAGGTGGGTTTTTTTGGAGCATTCTGCAACTTAAAGGCTCTATTCAGACCAAATCAGGTGATCCGGCTAAACCGCAGGTCTCTCATTCATTTGAATGAGGCTTGTTCCTTTTGGCTGCGGTGGTCCAAGCCACAGCAGCTGCCCAAAAAAAAAAGTAACCGGCTCTGTTGAAAAAAGTTGAAGCCAGCTCAGCCGTAGGAGAAACGCAGCCCTGTGTCACACTGCGGCAACCAATCACAGAAAGGGGCCGTCCTCCGGCTCCAACACAACTTGATGTACCACAGTGGGTCCTGTTATGCTAATTAAGTGACACTCACACCACCAGACAACCCTGGGGCATTTTGCCGGATCAGCTGACTTGAACTGAATGCAGCTTAAGTTGCTCCTGTCTAACTTGTTTAAAAGGTGTTGTCGGCATCAAATTCAGAATAAACATATATTTGCAAAAAGTAATGAAGTTGTTGAGGTAATCCATCATATACATTGTCTTTTTATGTAAAACAGGGTTAGCACATCATCACATTCTTGTTGGTGTATGTTTTACACAGCATGCAGCTTTTTTGGAATCAAGGTGTAATAAATGACATGTTAAGATTAACATATTAGCGTAAGTACACACTGACCTGTTTTGTTTTTTTTTTTTCAGTTACCTGTGTTTATTTCTGCGGAAGATCTTGCTTTGAGAATCATTTATGTTTCATAGAGAACACTTGTGCATTATTCAGCAGCGTTTGAGGAGCGCTCACTGTTGTTTTTGCCCCTGCAGTTGGACGACCAGCGGGCTGAAGAGTCAAGGCCGGCTGTCTGTAGGCAGCAACCGGGACAGAGAGATCAGCATGTCTGTCGGCCTCGGCCGCTCCAAACTCGACTCGAAGGGCGGGGTGGTGGGTGGCAATATAGACGTGAACACCCTGGAGATGGTCTGTAAGTAAACAAAGCGTCAACTTTTCAGACATCTGCTGTTTTTCCACAACTCATTAGCAGCTCTTCTTCTAGCAGAGTGTAAACTGTGGCTGTGGACCTGAGCCAGAGTTCAGTGGAGAGGTCTCACACAACACTGGGAGCTGTGCGGGAAGAAAATACAGTCTTAACAACACAGTTTACTCTCATTTTTACCACGTACTGTAAACATAAACTTTATTTAGTGTATTGGATTTGGTTTTTACATGTGTTTTGAAGTATTTATTTCTTCAAATATCAGGGTATGCATTTGAGTAGTCATGGCTGCTTTTTGATACATTTCTGCTTTATTTGGCAGATTGCATCGTGTTTACTGCCCCTGACTACAGAGTTTTGTGTAAATTTAGATCTGTTTGAAAGCTAAATATTTAAATTTTTGCTGAAGATTAACACATTTTCTTGATATTAAAGCTAACTATTGATTGTAATGATAATAAAGCTAATAATTAAATGAGCCAAAAATTAACCACTTCACCACTTGAACCACTTTTAGATTTATAACCCAAATATTTAATAACGCCTTTCACATTTTTTAAGTTAATGTGACATCATCTTATTCTTTTGCCAAAAAAAGGGGTTGTGAATGTGCAGCCTGGTATTTCAGTTGGTAGAGCGTGCTCCCCGTGCACAGAGGCTGTGTCCTCGCTGCAGTGGCCCCAGGTTTGGTTCCACCATGTGGCCCTTTGCTGCATATCATTCCCTCTCCCTTTCTCTCTCCCCCTCCCCCCATTTCCTGTCCAATCCTTCAGCAATTCTATCAAATTAAAGGCCCTAAAAGCCCCCCCAAAAAACAGAAATAAAAAAACTCACTGAGTCGAATAGTGTTGCAGAGAAGAAAGAAAACTTAGTTCAGTTTAAATAAACCCACCAAATTTGGTCTCATTTTTATCTCTCACTTGACACTGTAGTGTTAATTATTTACTCTGTTTGTAGCCCACATCTCCGAACACCCCAACCAGCAGCCCAGCCATAAGATCCAGATCACGATGGTGTCGACAGAGGCACGTGTGGACTACATGGGCTCCAGCATCCTGATGGGAGTTTTCAGCAATGCCGACCTACAGCTGCAGGATGAATGGAAGGTCAACCTGTGCACCGTTGACTCCAGCCTATCAGAGAAAAGGTGTGAAATTCTGCAACAAAGCATAGTAATGATGAGCAGATACAAAAGTACTCACATATCACATTGTAATATGCAGTGATGTTGAATTTGCACTATTTCCATTTGCTTTTTGCTGTTTTTTATTTTTTCTACGATCTGACCCGTCTCAATCTCCCATCCCCCCTATTTCTCACCTTTTCCCTCTCCGTCTGTCTTCCCTCTGTCCTTGTAGCGAGATCTTTGTCCATGGAGACTTGCAGTGGGATATTTTCCAGGTGATCATTTCACGCTCCACCACACCCGACCTCATCAAGATCGGCATGAAGCTGCAGGAGTTTTTCACTCAGCAATTCGACACCAGCAAGCGGGCCCTCTCCACCTGGGGCCCCGGCCCCTACCTACCCCCCAAACCCCCCGTCATCAACATCGAGAAAGGAGCTGCAGAGCTTTGTAAGCACACCTTGTTCTATAATGCTGCTGGGAGAGAGATTTAATGCAGAATGTGGCACAGCATGTGTCTCGGGGACTCGTGCTGGTGCTGGTTAGAGGAAGTGAAAGAATTTGTAATTCTAATAAGCGTAATTTGACAAGGTGTTGCAACAACTGAATATAATCAAACACACTCATGAGATAATTAAAGCCAAACAAAAAGCACAAGCAGCATACATTTAAAATGATTGGAGGCTGTATATGAGGTTAAAATAGTGATCCTGCAGGCTCCAGTGACTTGCCTTCTCATTGTGTCTTTAACCGTCTTTGTCGCACAGACATGGATGCAGCACATCATCGCCACTGGCCCGGGGTGCTGAAGGTAATCGCCGGCTGCCACATCTCCCTCTTCCAGATGCCTCTGCCTGAGGACGCTGTGCAGCTGGGTGGTTCGATGAGCCTCCATGGCAATCACATGACGCTGGCCTGCTTCCACGGGCCCAACTTCCGCTCCAAGTCGTGGGCTCTGTTCCACCTGGAAGAGCCCAACATCGCCTTCTGGACAGAGGCACAGAAGATCTGGGAATACGGTGAGACAAAACCTTGATTTCAGGGACTGTAAAAAAAATAAATAAATTAAAAATAATTATTGTATTACCATTGTAACAGATTTGGATGTATACACTTGGGTTTGTCCCTCTCTGATAACTGACTTTCTGTCACATTCAGGCTCCAAAGATGATTCCACCTACATCGTTCAGACCCTGGATTTCCATCTCGGTCATAACACAATGGTGACCAAACCCTGTGGTGCCCTCGAAAGCCCAATGGCAACCATAACCAAAATAACCCGCCGGCGGCATGAAAACCCTCCACATGGTGTTGCTACAGTCAAAGAATGGTTCAACTACGTCACTGCCATGAGGAATGAAGGTATCCCCACGTCATTAATAGGAATGCGTGACTCAACCTAGCCTTTCCTGATTTGGAGAGACGATCTGATCCAAATTCTTTCTTTTACCCAAACTTAAAGTGTGAGGAGCGTGTTAGGATTAGTTTTAGGTGAGGGTTTGCCAAAGCGATTGGTGGCCTGCCATGACTGAATCTTAACACTAAAACTATATTAAATGATGCATGCACATTTGTTCCAGTCTGAAAACACCATTCGCTGGCTGACATGTACAACAAAACTTGATTGCTTGTTGGCCAGTCTGAACAATTGGAACGATTACAGCAATTAAAACATGTTATGATGTGACCTTACCTTTTAGTTGTGAATCAGTCACACCCAGCCACTTACTCATTTGCTTAAGGATGTCAATACTAATCACATGTACTGCATGTTAGCATTTTTGCCCCTCTCAGTATTAATACAGACCAATTAATGAGCGGCTCAGTCACTTCCGTCTAAAATTACTTCGACAAACTCTAAACATAACCATCATGAAGTTAAAATTTATTGCAGATTTGTTGTGTTAGACTGCATTAGCATAAGCTAGGTGTACCTAAAAAAACAGTTGCTTCACCGATGAATCTCCTCAAACTTTTCTTAACTTCAGACAACTCAGACTAAAAGAAAAAAGTTTTTTTTCTTGCAAAAGAGCTGCTTTCTGTCTGCCTTCCCTTGGAGCCACAGCCTGTTATCTTAATGTGAAATGAGTGCAGATAGTATTTAACGAAGCAGAAAAGCAGCAGAGAAGTGTGAACATGACCTTCAGCTCAAAGAGTTTTGACGAGTCTTATCTCTTGTTTCAGAGTTGAACTTGCTCAGGAACGTTGAGGCCAACAACCAAGAGAGCGGAGCAGCTGCCAAAAGCTCGAGTCTGCTGAGCAGCTTCCGCAGCTCCTCCAGCTACAACCATGAAACTGAGACCATCTTTGCTCTTCCCAGAATGCAACTGGACTTCAAGTCAATCCATGTACAAGATCCTGATGAGCCTTCCCTAACAGGTGGGACTGAATAAGTAATGTAACCAAGCATAAAGGCATTAATCCTTTTTTTAAAATTAATGTCTACTCTCTTTTAAGGTCAGACTGTAACCTTTTGTCACATTTGTCAGCAAATATTAAATCAGTTTTTACCCTTGAATAACATCACATTTGCATCAGCTTTGCTGCGCAGTTATGTTTTATCGTGCATCAAAAATTTCCTCTACAAAATAATTTTTTAAACTAATATGGTTTCAGTCCTAACAGCTCCTCTGACCAAACACATCGTGTCCCAGTTCTGTGTTACACACTTACTGTATACACATAGATGCAAAGATGCATAATTAGCAATTTTATATGATTTTAAAAAATGGCACCCTTGTGAGTCATATGGATTTAAATATGGGAGAGGGAGGAGTGTCCATCTTCTTTAAGCAGAGATACATACATCACTTTTAAAGGGGACTATTTAACGTTTATTAATAATTTATTCTGTCATATTATAGTCTCGATGGGCAATAAGCTTTTTTGGTTTTTGTTTTTCGCTCTAGTGGACATTATAAATGCAAAAGTATAGAATAAAGTGCATGTAAAGTCATGTCAGCTCTTGCAGACTGCCATGGTTTGTATCAAGAGCACTGACACGTTTGTTTGTTTATAGTCCTGAAAAAAGTTGCATAGTTCTCCATTAAAGGGGAACTGTCTGTTCCCCTTAATTATACTCTGTTTAGAATCTGACAATAGAAGTACATACAGGAGCACTTTTTTCAAGTTGATTTAACTTTTTTGATTTGTTTCAGACTCAAACAGCAAACCCAAAGTGGAGTGCAGCGTGGTGACAGAATTCACAGACCACATCTGTGTCACCATGGACGCAGAGCTCATCATGTTTCTTCATGACCTGGTGTCTGCCTACCTGAAGGAGAAGGAGAAAGGTTCTCTGAACGGTTCTTTCATTCACTCATTCATTCTCCTTTCCTGCTCCTTTCAGTCAGTGAGAAAAGAGGAAAAATGACTCCTCAATAACATGGACCACATCTGTGCCTCTGTACCTGTGAAGCTTTTTGTATGCTGTTGGACACGTTTCGGAGAGCAGCATGAAATGCAGGAAGCTGAGTGTTATTTTCACACACAGCAGGGAGGTCAGGGAGCCCAATGCAGGCAGCATTTTAATGGGTTTCCTATTGTCAGAAAGGAACAATTTAGCGCTCTCTATGCTGGCAACCTCACATTGTTCATGACAATTAAAAATAGTGCTGCAACTTTGTTCTGTTGACTCTGCAGCTGAATAGAAACCAAAAAAAAAAAAAAAAAAAGTCGAGGCAGCGAAGATTTTCAACAGGATTTGATTAATCCTGATTAATTAAAGTAGGGCAGATGGGTATTTTGAATCTGAATAGTCTGCTTAGATACTCTCAAGGTGGTGTCAGTGCTTTCAGGGATATTAATGACTGTTTATTGTGTTCCACATCTGGATGTTCTTGTTGAATGTGTTTACCATGTTAAAAAAAAAAAAAAAACACTCTCCTTTTCTCCTTTCTCCCCCGTGTGTCCTCAGCCCTTTTTGCACCGCGGATGTTAGTGACTCGTCCTGGCCAGAAGAGCCCCACAGCCCTGCATGATGAAAGCTCCTCAGACAAAGACAAGGACGACAGCATCAACTACACCACGGTGGACTGGAGGGAGTTCATGTGCAACACGTGGCACTTGGAGCCGACACTCAGGTCAGCTCTGCTCCACCGCACCGCAGACATTTGGAGTGTTTTCAGACGCACAGAAGCCTTTATGTGACCGAGTCAAATTGAATCACTATGCTCATTCATGAATAATGCTGATTCAATAGGAGAAAGAAGAAAAGGACATTGGAGACAAAGCGTCTGTGACCTTGTGGCTGCTCCAGATTTGCAGACTGAATACACAAGCCCACATGTACAAGGCTGTCGTGCATCATTGTAGAGGTCTATTAGGCTAAAAAATAAATAAAAGCAGCACAAATTCAATTAAAGTTACTTTTTGTCACACCAAACCAAAACTTTTTTTTCAAGTAGGAGTGACTAATATCCTGTATTCAGCAATTTATGATTAAAAAAGAGAGAGAGCATAAAACTCAGGCAGAAGAATAGCAAATCAACATAAAGAACATGTTAAAATGACATGTCAGGCTGTTTTCAGCTTGTTTGCTGGGGTTGTTTATTTTTGTCAGGACTTCCTGTAAGGATTAAACCGTGATCTATGAGTAAAAACTATTCAGTGAACTATGCATTTAGAGTATTCACTGACTCAGTTAAACAGTAATTCCACATAGCGAAAATACTGTACAGTTAAGTACAATTATGTAAGTATCATCAGTAAATTTACTTCAAGTACCAAAAGCAGAAGTACTCAGGGCTGCTGGGGGGCTGAATTATTACAATGTATTTATTTAGCTTTGCATAGATTTTGTATAAAAAGATGCTATCTCCGAAGCAACAAGTAGCGCAGTTAAAATACAGTGAAGTGCAAATTTGCAAAGTACCGAGTTTTATTCTGCCAGTGTTAGTCAGGACATTTGGACTGAAATAATAATAATAATGATAATAATAATAATAAATGAGTTTTTCTTGGAATTTCTGAGTTAAAATAATTGTCAAGTAAACAAAACATTTCCTCTGTCTTCAGGCTCATCTCCTGGACGGGGCGTAAGATCGACCCAGTGGGTGTGGACTACATTTTGCAAAAACTTGGCTTCCACCACGCCAGGACTACGATTCCCAAGTGGCTGCAGAGGGGTGTGATGGACCCGCTGGACAAAGTGCTGTCAGTGCTCATCAAGAAGCTGGGCACGGCCCTGCAGGACGAAAAGGACAAGAAGAGCAGAGACAAAGAGGAACACTGAAGAACGCTCAAACTGCAATCAAAGCTGTGTGGGACTTGGTCACAACACTGGATTACTGTATTACAATGGCCACTACTGTACAACACATTTGTCGAGCTCGCCCATTTTACCTGCTACATCCTGTGAAAATTCAGCAGAGTTGTTTACTGTGGCACCAGTCACTGGCAGCTCTGACTGAAGCGTTTTGCACCAATGTTATTTTCTGTATATTTTGAACAAAGTAGCAAATGTTAGTATTATTTGACTGCTTTAATGGTAAAACCCTGCCTCTTTTACCTGTTGTAAATGACCTTACTGAAATCGCTTGAAAGTTTATTTTAAGGCTTACTCAATATTTCATGAGAAATGATTTCTTAAACCATTGCCTTTTCTTTGTTTCCCATGGAACACATGGTAGATATGCTTTATGTATTTTATTGCGTAGTTTTAAGATATTTAAGAACAGATCAGTGACAGTGTTCTTGATCTTTGCTTCTTTTTTTTTTCTTTCTTTCTTTTTTAAATGTGAACAAATAAATACGGGGAGGTTACGGCACATCATCCGCTCAAATGTGAGGAAGACATGAACTTGTAATTATAATTTGAACCAAGATCACTATTTATGGGTACGTGAAATGCATAGGCTATAACATGTATTAGCTTGGCGTGTCAAGCTTATTTTTGTCTTTTTTTTAATCCATACAGTAGAACTGGTGTATATAATTAAATTTCTTAAATGTGTCGATTTCCTAACTTAATAAAAATATTGCCATTTAATTTTAGACGAAGCTCACGTTTCTTATTTTGATGTTTACTTGGTCAAAACATTGAATATTACAAATGATCTGAAATTTCAATTTAATGTACAGTCGACTAATTTTACGTATAAAGGCCATTTCTCATCACATGAGGAGAGCTGTGCTGAGCTCAGCCTGTGAAAACAGTTGTGTCATGTCCTTGGTGCACTGGGGGACTCTAAAAGAAGAATATACCCTGATGATGTCGCAGTGATGTCATCAGGATTTTGTTGGCCTTGGCTTGGACTTAAATGCATAAAAAACAGAAAACAGGCATTACAAAGTGGAGGCGTGGAATTTGTGTGACGTAAGCATGTAATAGTCAACGAGGGTCCAAAAATATGGCTGTTAATTGCATTCTGGGAAATGTAGGATCCATCTCTCATAGAGTAGATAAAAAATAAAGACTGCTGCCTCAGTTACAAATTTAAATCTGTCTCTTGTGAGACCCCCAACTGTGTGGAGGAGCAATGCAAATTCGCTTGAGTACCTCTTTAAATAAGTTGCAGTAGGTGGCGCTCTTTTTGTGTAAAGAGCTTTTTTTCTTTTTTAAATGTTAATTTTCCAGTCCGTGAAATACATGACTTCAATGAGGATATTCCCCTAAGGAAACTGCTGTCAGACAGCCATTTAGAACTTAAAAAGCAACTTTAACAAACTGGGAAAAGGTTTTTTTTTTTTATAAAAATGACTCATTTTGGTTGATTCAAAGCCTTAATGGCATTAGCAGTAATACATTTTCTTTCTTCAGGCAGTGATTTTTTTCTGTTCTTGGATTTTATTGTCAATTAATGAGCGCCCGCATAAGTCTACAAGATTCCCTCAGTCTTGTATAACAGCTTTAACTTTCCTCCCATGTTTGTCAGAATCCTCCCCACCACCTCGCCCCCCTATCCATAAAAAAGCCTGCTACGCTCACGCAGGGTTTTGTTAATACAGTACTCTGACTGTAAGACTTCCCCTACCAGCGCTAATCTCTTCCACTGTGATATCCCTGCTCACCACAAGCCATGTTCCACTTTTGGTTCCATGCCATGGTTTTGCATTTTTGATGGTGCGTTGGCGGGTGAAGAAGAGCACGGTGGCACTGTGGAGAGGAAGAGAACTGCGGGTTTCATTCTGTGATGTCTGCTGTGAGATTGCAGCCGTGTCACCTGAGGAAACCCAGACAGCTCAGTGAGAGAGCACACTCAAGTCTGGCCGGACGTTATTTTTGATTTTAATTCTGTGTGCTGCACCCGCTTTCCTTTGAAGAGATTTCAATTTTACATCACTGCACTGTATCCCTTTTATTTCTTTCACTTCACAGAGCTTCGGCATTATACATATTAACTTGAAAGCCAAGCGAGTGACCAGTAGATGGAGTCAAAAGCCAGTCGGCCCACAGTCTGAACTCCTTAATGACACATCAGCAGCTCCCTGCAGTGTACTGTCCTGCTGCTGAATTATAAAACAGAAACAGAATAGAAAACATTAAAAAGTCATGAAGTAGCCAGAGATGTTGAACAGCTAAAACTGCCTGACTGTGTCCGTCCTGAGCCGGGATCAAACTGTGCTTGGCGAGTCTCTGAGCTCTAAACTGCCCAGTCTAGGAAAACAGACACGAAGCTAGAAATGACCAGCACGAGAGAACGTGGATGTACAAAGTAAAAAAAACATAATAAAAAGGTAATTATGAAGTAGGACAGTGGAGTTTAAAAGTCTACAAAAGCGTGCAGGAAAATGTTTGAATATTTTATCTGCAGAATACAGAAATTTCCAACATAAAGGGTTTTAGCCTTTGAAGGGAAGCAGATACTAGTTGAGCTTTTGACAGTTTCCTATGTGCAGTTTTAGGAAAGCGTGTCCTGAAATGAAAGTCTTCATTAGCAGGAAGCTGACAATGTTAAAAAAAAAAAAAAAAAAAAAAAAAGCCAAACAGACAGGATATAATTAAGAATGTTTTAAACATGGTCAAAAAAAGGCCCTTCAAACTTCACCCCACACAACAAAATGTGACTAAAAATGGGCACAAAAAAAATCCCTCAAACAACCCCTCACGTACACAAATTGAAGAGGTTCTGTAAAAATTAGTAACAGTTCAGAATCAACCTTTTATTAAGCCTCTCTTCATTATTTGATATTATTTAAGTTGTAAATAATGGCACTATAAATGTTAGCAACAATTTGTCGATTACCATTGATAAGAACAACTTTGGCATAGGCTGGGCAATATTACGATATTACAGTGTATTGAGATGTGAGCCTACATATCGTCTTAAATACTGGATATCGTCATATAGTTATATGAAATAATGGTGTCTGCCCCAAAGCCGTCTTTTAACAGAACAAATATGCCCGCATGGGACAATAAAGA
Source organism: Naso annulatus (assembly GCA_029783625.1). NCBI lineage: Eukaryota > Metazoa > Chordata > Actinopteri > Acanthuriformes > Acanthuridae > Naso > Naso annulatus. The sequence continues at coordinate 21,898,391 of JAPZDX010000007.1, read as the reverse complement.
CAGAAAGGCATGAAATTGAATACCAGAGTGCTGTTATTATGTATAGCAACTAAACTGTCTTAATACAAATGAGCAGATGGAGATTTGAACCATTTTTTGATTGACTTTCTAATTGCTTGTTCCACTTCGTCAGCTTTACCTTGATTTAATAATTTGGTGTAACAATATGGCTGAGGGGCTGAAAGGAGAAGCTGCTAGCTCGTGTTATAGCCTGAATGTTCAGTGACTCTCTGGTTGAGCTGTGAAACGCTGCCACACAGAATAGATTAGAGTCTTCACTCACTTCATGGTGACCCCCCTGACCGCCATGTTGTCTGAACCTCTTTGCTGCGGACATCTGCCGCAGCTGCAGCAGCTCCCTTATGTATGCTAGCTTGAATATTTTGCCTCTGTACTTATGCCAGTGTGGCAAGTTCAACGTCCTCGTAGACCAACTAGCCAGCCGATTAAAGGCTGTCACATCTTATAGATACACAGCCTGTCAGTCTTTTCTCAGGGAACGCAGTGAACCAAAATTTCTTTCTACTATGTCTGTGTCCACACCAATCAGTGTTCAATATAAAAAATTGATCAAATGTGCAATGTGACAGGTGCTCTGAACCATACTGCTCCTTCATTCAGCTCCTCTGAGCTCTTTAGCTGCTATTAGCTCATTGTTATCTTTTACAGCCTTTTATGTGAGTAATTTTTCCACAAACTCTTAGGTAGCTTACTTTTTTCTGTCTGTTGGTGCTGCACACAAAGCGTAGTGAGTTTATCAGAGAAAAAACAGCTGTCGACTGGCAACAGCAATGCAGGAATATGACTTCAAAATAAAGCTTATGCTGCCTTGTTTTGTCTACTTGTGGTAGTACCATCATAAGATGCATAAGATGATAAAACATTAATGTTGTGTTGCTGTTGCACTGCCCCCATGTGGCCAAAATTAAATCATCCTGGATATAAAGTGTATAGCGTCTTAACGCCCACTTTTTCATTTTATATAGCCTGTTTTGTTTTAGTCTCACCAAGCTTAAATATTGTATCCTCCACACGTGGTTTACCCACTGTACGCCAACTGTGTAGAACAGCAGACAAACTGAATGCTGTAGTGCACTGAACGGCTAAAAGCCTGATTTTTCCCTCATTAGTTAATGGAGACCAAAACAGAGCGAAATGGAGAATAAATGTTGGACTGATTAAGCGGCCAAATATACAAAACCAAATCAAAATATCTGTATTTGCTGAATATTTTGATAGGCAGCTTTGCCAACAAGTTCTCCATAATAACACCTCCATAAGATGTCAATATGTAACACAACAGCTTGTTGCCCTGCCGAAAAGAGGCAAAAAATAAATAAATAAATAAAAAGATGAATGTAGGCATACACAAAGGGACTGTATGGTTTGAGTATTTGACTTTGACCATATCGATAGTAAGAATGCTCAGTGCAAATTGGTAAATCGTCTTGGTGTCAGAATTCAACCTTTTGCTGTGAATTGCTCCTGAAAAGTCTCTGTA
>JAPZDX010000007.1:21876695-21887556 GCA_029783625.1 Naso annulatus | reverse complement strand
TTTTCTTTTTTTTTTTTCTTGGTGACTGACAAGTTACGTTAACGTAAAGTTTCTTCTAGCAGCAGTCCTGTTTGGGCAGGTTGCTGCTGTGCTCCGTTGTTTTCAAATCTAACCCTTAACTCTGATTTACTTCGACCAGACCGGACTTTGTGATTGTTTTTGACTGTGAAAATACCAACAGAGACGGTTTCGGTGAGTGTTATTTGGTTTCTGTCCAGTTTGAATGAAGTGTGTTTTAGCACGTTAACAAGGCAAGCCCACCTCCATTTGGTAAAGTTAACGTTAACTTGAAAGAGAGAAACTGACCTGTCAGTCAAATGTAGTGTAACTGTTAACCAAATACAGTGACAAAAAATAAATAAAATATGAAAACTGCTTTGTCGATTTCAGGGATTAACAGACAGATAATTAACATCCCATCCCCATCATTTATTGGGGATGAAACACGTTAATGTTACCGAGCCGCATTGTTAAAGGGCTGCGGATTTAAAGAGCAGGCTGCAGCCTCTTCCCTACTTATTAGCGCAGGCACACAGAGCTTGTTTACGTTACAGACTCCACATGGAGAGAGGACTGATGTGAGTGTTACTCAAGTTGGTGACAACTACGTTCGTTTCTGTAAGTGAAGTAAAGGCTTTGTGAGTATGAAACCAAAACTTTATCAATGCACCTGATCAACAAGCTTGAAGTGTTTGTTGTCGCTGCACTTATCTAAGCTGAGCTTGTTGAGCTGCAGGTATCATACAGTGTTAACAAATGATATTGGAAAAATAAAAGAGAATTTTTTCGATGCCCAAAAAAATGTGTAATTTACCCCCTCCACCCCGAAATTGTACAATAAGACATTTTAGAGGAGTTCACGTGCTGGTACCGTGAAACCGTGACATTTTTGCCCAAGGTTATCATACCATGATAAAATCATACCGTGACATATCTAGTCCCAGGAAATGCATTGTGTTAGTGAGTTTAGCACTTACCGCTATCATTCGACTCAAGTAGGTCCACAAAATGAGACAAGGGTCCTTGTTTCCACTTTTGACAGAAAAGTCTTCGACATTTATCATGTAAAGGTTTATGGATCAGTGTAAAACTCATTGTCTTTTGCTTTTTGTGGCTAGACCTACCCTATCCTCTGTCTAATGTATTAAAACTAACTGCTAATCATTTGTAAATGTAGGTATGACTTTGTTTCATTTGTATTTACTTACATGGAGAAATTGTTCCCAAGTTTCAAGCAGTTAAGAATGACTGGGAAAAATCAGATTGTGATAGCGTGGCTGACAAGGGTGAGAAGACTGACCATAGATCACAGTGTAGCCCGTTTACTTCATTTATAGTTGTTAAAACAGAATTTCATCAAATGTCAAATGAGATTTGTCAGCCATATTTCAAAAGATCTGTCACCAGTTGCAAAATGCATCTGGTTTTTACTGTAAACACTTGGACCCTACTTAAAAGCTTGTTTGTGTAATACAACCTGTGTTGCCAGATTGGACTAATTTTTACTTAATAAGATCACTAAAAATAGTTTGTTACAAGTAAAAGTTTGAACTCTTTGCTTGGTTTCTACTAAAAAAAAAATTCTGATTAGTATGTTTGATATTGACAGGGCTCTGAGCTTAGTAAGCTCGCCTCAATACTATAATAATAATAGTGATGATTAATAGCTAATGATCAAAACCACATGTCATTTCAGTTTATAAAAGCTTTTTTGAAACCGTTATCCTGTCTTAGTCATCTTGGTATTGAGTTCCCATAATTCGGTGACAAAACACTTCGCACCCTTCACAGTTTGCTAATCGTCAGAACTGATCCATTGATGACAAAGCCAATAACATCATCCACACAGCACTAAAACACTAGGGGCAGGGACATATGTGAGAATACTGTATTTACAGCTCAACATTTAACATGGTTATCCCACAAAGTCCCTGAAAAAATTCTGCTCTCTTGGAGGGACACCCCAGGGTTACTAGGTCTGTGTGACAAAACACAATGACAAATTAAAACCATCTGCAAACTAGCCCAACAGCCAATAAAGCCAGCCAAAAACCAGCCCAATGCCAGAATTCGAAATAAGCCATTAAAACCTCTGCCACACCATAACCTTTAAAGTCCATTATTGTCAGATGTATTGCAATATTTTCAAAATAACTCCCTAAATGGTCAGTATACCAGCACTGAAAGCACTTTTCCCCCACACAGTCGTTTAATCTAGTTCCTAAATTGCTCAAGTTGTTTAATGGGCTATAGAGCTCTGTGAATGTGTAAAAAGATTCACTAAAGCACAACTAACCTGTCACTTGGTCAGTTTGTCTTTGTGTTTTCGCTGTGTCTTCTTCTGTGCCTGGACAACAAAAATGTAATGCTTTTACTTAACATGCATTTACTTCATGCTGCGCGAGTGTTGCCAGTAAGAGTGTGTGCGTGCAGGCAGAGGCAGAGCTGCGGTGCTGCCTGTGTTTGCGCCAGCACAGCGGGTCTGTGCCTGTCTGTGTGTACGTGTGTATTTGGTCATATGACCTATTTTGTGTCTCTGCTTATCTACTTGTAGATTTGGTTGGATTTTAGTGTTAAAGTAGTTTATTTATGGTATGGATTTTATTATTCATTTCACAACATCAAAAATTAGGTCCACTTAACCTACAGACCAAAAAAAATCTACCTCAAACGTAGCCCAATGCCGTGGGAAAACTGTGGACCTGGCAACCCTGGGACACCCTCCCTCTGTAACTGGATGCTGAACTTCCTGTTAGACAGACCTGAGTCAGTCAGAATTTGTAATTGTGCATCAGGACCAAGACCTGTAAGCACAAGGACCTCTGAGGGCTGTGCGTGAGTCCCCTGGTGTATACTGTGTTTACACACGACTGTGTAGCCCAGAAAAAAAACAGCATTACCAAATTGGCTGATGATGTTACAGTCATTGGACTAATCACTGGTAGATTGATAGAGCCTCCGGAAGAGAGGATGCTGATCTCTTGACGTGGTGTCGTAACAGCAATATCTTCCTAAATGTGAGTAAAGCATAAAGAAATGATTATTGACTCAAGAAGAAGAGAGAAGTCGCGTACACCACTATACCTAGGTGAGACAGGTAGAGAGAGGGTGAAAACCTTCTTTTAAATTTCCTGGCATTCATATAGCAAGACTCTCACCAGGTCTCACAACACACAATACATTATTGAAGAACTCCAGCAGTGACTATACTTCTAGAGAAGATGGGAAGAAGGAAATTTAGCATGCCAACCAAAATTCACAGCAACTTCTTCGGGTGTGTGATGAGAGACCTTACCAGTTCTATCACTGTCTGGTAGAAAAACTGCACTGCTCAGGACAGGAAGGCTCTGCGTGTGATCAACACCGAGGAGTTCAGCTCAGGAAGCAGCCTTCCCCTCACGTCACAACATCTACCATGCCAGGTTCATCAGGAGGGCACAAGACATCATCAGGGACGATACACGCCCATAACACAGCCTCTTCACACTGCTGCCATCAGGCAGAAGATAGAGGGGTGTGACATCTAGGAAAACAAGACTGACAAAAACTGACTTCTAACCACAGGCGATTAGGCTTGTGAATGACTCTCTCCCACACCTCCTCCTCTAAACACCATCACTTTGATTAGCTGAACTCTGGCTAAGGGCCCTGATTCAACATGTTGAATCCTTGGTGGCGCCCGTTGGTGAGTGAAAACACTCTGATGTGCTGTTCCCCCTCAAGAAGTACAATCCTGACAGTTAGTGTTTTGCCTCTGGATGACTGGACAGGAAAGAGCTATGCAAGGGTTGTGAGGCTGGGCGTCTCATTGGAGTCCAGTTCTTGGAACAATTTTGGGAAAGTCCCTTCAGCTTTTTGCTGGAATATCCATAGTTTCACCCAATGAGTTCTCTCCTGATTTGTCTCCTCCTCATTTGCAACTATTTATCAGACATACTTAGATTTGAGGCGGTTACCCCTACGCGGCATTAGAAAACCGTCTTATTTATGGGCAAGAGTGATATAAAGAGTAGCAAATGCTGCTTTATCATAACAGTTTGTTTATCTGCATTCATAGTTCTCCAGTTTTCTTTTTCAGTGGTAAATACAGACTACCTCCCCCTGCTGGGCTGGAGAGTTATCTCCTATACAGGTGCAAAAATGTATGTGTTAGCTGACCATCAACTTTAGTATTTGTTTGGCATTGTGGCAATGCCAAACATTACTGACACTACAACATTTAAAATGATGGAATACTGATTCACATAGAACCTCACTGGCTTACACTGACTGTTGGTGACGCCGACTTTTTGTTCAATATAACCTGTACAGAGGGACCAAGCTGCAAGGACAACCCAAACCTTAGATCTCGGCAAATGGGATTAAATAGAGGCTGATGCAATATGATTATCAGACAATCAGATCCTGGCTTGTCCCTTTACAAAGGCATAAAAAAATAAGTGACATGCATGTCATATAAAATTTCCTACCCCCTGTGGTCACATGCCTGAGGGCTTCTCTTGGCAGGAGCTGCAGAAGCATAATTATACCCCAGTGGAGTGCGAAAGTCGATGCTTTTGTATTCAGGCAGTCAATCATATTTTAACTAAATCACTCCTGTTGGAGCATGAACATGTATTCTTTTAGACTTTTCATTTTCCTAGAGCTACTCAGGTAATTGGAAAGGACACCAAACAATCAGACGCTGTACTGAAAAATTGAAATTCAGTTTCTTAAGAAAAGTTATATTTAATGTCTTTCGTAGTCTGAACCACTGGAGTCGTGCTCCTAAAATAGTGTAATTTAATGAAACCAAAAGCGTGCTTACAGGTGGCACATGTTGTTTGACAACTCGAGGCGTTTCATCCTTATGCTGTATTAAATCAGCAAAATCATTATATATAGATATCATTTCCTGTCAGATGGCGTCACAGTTTTACTTTAATCTCCTTATGGCATATTAAGTAACGGCTTGAGGAACTCGATGACCCCATGAGAGTTCTGAAATGGGCCAAAGGGCAGACTCCAGTGTTATATCATAAATTAGTCTTTTTTAAAGCTCATAATTAGTCCCTGTTGGAAGTGCAAAGATACATATATAACACAGTATCATGCACAGTCATATTCCATTATTCAACTAACTACAAAACCAAGCGATAATTAAAGTCTTAATTAGATGGTGTTTTAATTTTTTAAATGTCAAGAGAATATGTAGTGTCATAAATCCTGATACATCAAAACAAGTTGCGCTGTCAGTTTAGAGCCTTTCTTGAAGTGTATCCCTAGCAAATAAAGGGAAACTGGTCCTCTGCATTATTAATACCCACAGCGTTTCATTAGCATTTTTATTTAGATTCAAGGCAGGAAACTTATGCATTTTAATGCCCCAATTCATTTCCAAGTGAGATATAAAGGAATCTACCTTGTCCCTTAACCAGCTGATAACAGATTGTTGCGGACTCTTCCCTAACCGCTTCAGACAGCTGCATTAAAAAAAAAGGCACAAAATGCAATAGTGGTTTTTTCATCCAGGCCAAATTCGTCCTTGAATCGGGAATGAAAGACTTTTGGAAATATTACTAGTTACAGATTTGTTCCTGAAAACCTTCACTCACCCTACATTACCCCTCCCATAGAGCCGACATAACATCCAATTTCCACTCTGACGGAGCAGAACTCATTTGTTTGGTTGTGTGTCAGTGTCTGTATTGTGTGTGTGAGAGAGAAACATATTCATCATACTCACACAAACATACTCTTATAAAACCACATGTAACGATCACACACATGTCGGAGGGATATGAGGAAACTGAGGCTATCACACAGTCGGTCATGCTGTCATTTGAGCAGCAGAGCTCTGCGAGACAAGCTTTTTCAAACAAGGAATATACAGAGAGAAAATACATGAAGTGGTTTTGATTCCCCATGGAGTCACCCTGAGTGGAAGATTGAACAAGGATGATTGTGAAAGATATAATACCACATTTTTCTGTGAGTTCTGTGCATATGGGGATAGCTCAATCCAGTCTTGACCTTCCAGGATATTGACACACATTGTGATGCTACATACAGTGAATGTACTGATGCATTGGGGAATTATCTGCTCATTAATAATAAGGTAATTTACCTACACAGTAATTTAAATAAACTAGGATGTTTGACATAGAAACATCAAACAACCACATTGCCACTAAGAACAGGACTTTCACGGTATTATATGTATAGCCCCCTTGCTTTCCTGCGTGTCTCTTTTTTACATTTTTCATCTCTGTTCAGAATGTCGTTTTTGCACTGCAAAAATGACATTTTCTCAATTCCTGAAAACCAGAAAAGTAGGCTGTGTTGCTCAGTTGTTTGGTGGCTTGTTAAAAAGCATTATCAAATTCCGCGGCTGCATTACTACGTGGTAAACTCAAAAAAAAAGAAAAGAAAAGAAAAGAAAAATTCATTCCCATTTTGCAATTATTTATGAATGACTTACTCTGGAGGAGTGACATTTTGGTAAATGCATAAAGTAACTGTCTTGCCAAAAGTTCGATGACAAGCTCGATGAGTTTTGTGTCTGTATTCTAAATATATAAAGGGTAAAACAACAGTGTGTGGTTTTATAAAGATTTACCGTGACTAGTCAAGAAACATTCATGTACAAAACCAAAGCATGTTACACATCAGTTTTAGAACAAATTAAACAAGAAATTGATCAGTCAATGAGCTTTAAGGTGCAGTTACTCAGATTTAGTTACTTTTGGACAGAGTTAGGCTGGCTATTTGCCCTTTTTAAAATCTTAAACCAAGCTAAGCTAAGCTTACTGTTCACTTTACAGGCTAAACTTGTATAATTTTTTTCTTCACCTTCTAGCAAGAAATTAAATGTTGAACTTTTTCTTTAAGTGCCAATATGTCTGGAAAAAAAAAAAAGAAAAGATTTAAGAGCACAAGAATGATCTGTAGACAGTAACGTAATAACCATATAGTGCAATATGCAGCAGTAGTGAAACATAATTAAGTACATGTGGAACGGTTTGTTTGTGGTGAGAATCCCACCGATCCACGAACTGAAACAAACATATCCGTGCATCAAAACACCCCGCACTGTTGCAACATTGCCAAACATAAAGGCAAACACATTAGACATGTAGAAAGAAAGGTTTACCTGAGCAGCTAGTGACGCAGACTGAGTCGTTGATCAGCGTGAAACAGTAACAAGGTGCAATTGGGCAAACGGCAAGTAACTTTGGCAAAACAGTTTGCAAGATTATGACGTGTAGGGCAGCAGTTTGTTTGTTTTTGTCTTGTCTGCAATGTGAACACAAGTCGAACCAAGGTCCAAATGCAACCTTCAAAATCAGGACAAAGCACACCAACTACAGGTCTGAAAATGCCCGAATATACAGGAACAACTTTATCCGTAAGAACATTAAAAACATCAAAAAGTTTAGCCATATTTTAACAATAGACATGTATGAAACACAGAGATTTCTCGTGAAATGATGTAACTGTAACTCAATGTAACCAGTGCAAATCTGTGTACAGTCACGCACCGAGTGCTAACTGTAGCTTCACAGTCAGGTTTACCCAGCTTGTCTGAGTCATAAGCACCTGCTGTTTTCAAAAAAACATCAAAAACAGCTTGTGAAGACATGTTGCTGCATGGATGAATATAATCCATCACTGTAAATTGGATAACTGCTGCCTTGATACAACTTTATAAAAACACAATTTCATAATTATCATTGCAGTGGCATTTACGGGTAGAGAGTTTTTCACATTGAGTTCTGCCTGTTCATTGCTACCAGTCTTATATAAGAGTGTGTCCTGATGGAAAGAAGTGAAAATAGCTCCACTAAATGTGGTAATTAGCAGCGTGGTAAAGCCATGCCGGGTGAAATCACCAAAGTTGTCTCATTTAAAATGATGGATTATGCTCATCAGTGCAGCTGTATCTCTGGGCTGTTTTAATGAATTTTCGGAAAATCCAATTAAAAAATATATATATGAGTTTTTACTTTAATTCTGCAAGTCAACTTTGCATGTTAGTATTTGCAAATCAGAAGTAACTTTTCCACAGTTTGGCACAATTTCCAAAAGGTGCATTTTTGCAACTTATGAAATGCAAGTGTTAGCAAAAACACGAGCTCGCAGTTTGCGACATATTTGCTTTCAATATTGCTGTAAAAGCCAGACTTGTCTGCATTTTCACTATCCCAAATAAATGACTAAATATTTTCCTTATCCATCAATTTCTGATAGTTTCTAAAAATACAGGGAGTACTTAAACTTATAGCTACGGTTACAGCTCTGTGTTTTTTTCTAAAATATTACTAATAAACTTTTCTTAAAGAAATCTCAGATAAATTAGGATGATAAATCAACATCATTGTACAAACAAGCTGAATAGAGTCATGGGTTTTGCGTTTTTCTTTTTAATTTTTTTGAGAAGTCAGATTTTAAAGATGAAGATCTTCAAAGCATTAAATACTGCTCAGCATGGTAATTATGGCACCTGCCAAGATCATCCACTAATTGTCATACAAACACACCACATCAATTTCACTCCAAAAAAGAGCATGCGTGTATCCAAATGTCAGCCTTTAATCTCATGAAGTGACCTTAATGAGCCCATCAATAAAACTAGTAAAAGTCATCAGTTTGCACAGTTATCCCCTGATGGTATATGTAGTTAACTGATTTAGACTGTTCAGGGTATTTTAGGGTCTGACGCATGAAGTGGGTGTTAGTTTGATTTTCATTCCAGTCAATTTTTCCTGCTCATTAACAACCTCTGGGTTTAACTGAAAGTGATTTTGGTGTAGTCAGGTCTGTAGCCAGAGAGAGAAAATTGGAAGTGAAGCCTGGCTTTGGCCCAGAGACACTTTCACTGATCAGAACTTATGAATCATGGCTGAAACTGTATGAAATCCATGATGAGGGGTTTGTCAATGTTAAACCGAACTGATGGAACTAAACTGGGATTCTCCACAGACGCCAGTAATTGGATTAAAGCAAGGATTTTTTTTTTTTTTTTTTTGCACTTATACTGTATATGCAGGTTGGAGACTGTTTCAGATGTTATGTGATTGATTGGGACACACACACACACACACACACACACACACACACACACGATGTGTGTGTGTAGGTGAGCTCTGGCTGCCGGCTATGTTTGTGTATCAGTACTGCGGCTGTGTGTGTAGGTGTGTGTGTGTGTCACTTGACAGTTTTGGTGCTTTTCAAGGTTATCAGTGTCTGAAAAGTTTTCCTCACAGAAGCTAAAGTGACCTGAACTATCTCAACATCAGGAAGAAGAGATCAAGGAGGCAGAAATGTCTGACATTATCAAAACACTCTGAAAACAATCTGATACTTGTTTTGCATAAATTAATAAAACCATTTCCAAACTGAAAATTTAAAAGGCAAAAAAAAGGCTCACACACTGCAAGGCTGCTGTTTTCACTTATTTAATGTACCAAACTGATTGTGACGTTTCGAGCCGCACAGCTCTTCATCAGACTGACAATAAGAAAAAAAAGAAATAACTGAAAACTGGAGCCCTGCAGTGTGCAAGCCTTTTTTTTTTTGGTCTTTTGACTGTTTACGCACCTTTGGTTCAGCACCTGCTCCAAGTTTGGATTATATGTGTGTGCATACTTTTGATTCTGCAGACTAAAAAAGTCCAATAAATAAAAGACTAACACACTTCAGAAGCTGTATTATTCAAATTTAATTCTAGAAGATACCAGGAGAGCCTCAAACTTTATAGTGTCCAGTTAGGGATGGCACAACGTCAGAAATGTTAACACCAATGCCAGCAAAATTTCAGGATTTTTGATATCAAATTGCAATACCACAGTTAGATAAAACTATTATTTTGGAGTGAAAAACACTTCTAATGGATGAGGGTAGTTTTGTAGAGCAGTAGCATCAACAGAGTGGTGGTGAATGAAAACACTCAGAGGTACCCAGCCCACATGTACTAGCAGGACACTGTGTACTCATCAACTTCTACAATGGTTTGACACTGGGGTCTCCAACATTGGAAAGGAGTACTGAATAAGTTGTGCAAAGTAATAAGCGATGACATCTAAAAAACAAAGCACTTTTAAAGTCCAACTTGCAGGTAATTCCCAGTTCAGACTACAAAATTTTAGCCCTGATCTCACTTTCTGCGACAGTTTTTGGAGTTTGTGGCCAAGATCTCCAAAAAAACCCCAGATCGTAGGCAAATCAGAGCACGCTCCGGTGAACGACAGTCGGCATGTGTGAACGCAGTCGTGAGCTCGCCGACAGTATGACTGAGAGTTGTGGGAGATCTAGCATGCCAAATATCTGGCCCAGTGGCAGGTGTGCAGGTGCCAAGGCTGGACTGGCTGTCGCTAGCAACGGGACTTTTTTTGGTGACCTGACCTGCTTAACAGATCACAGACGGGGAGCTTTTAAAAAAAAAAAAGCCCAATAGCACCCGACAGATGCCTTTTAATTCAAAATTTAAACACCAGCACGTAAAGTAGCCTACATGTGCCACACATAGCAAAATAAACAGTGATGGTCTAGTGGTGTTTATTTGTACTGAAATTATCAGAAAATAACTCTTTATTTCTCTGATTCACCAGCTTTCTCATTACCACACTCATTCTCTTTGATTCACTTTTAGGTTGTTCGACCAGAGCTGCTCTCTCTCTCTCTCTCTCTCTCTCTCTCTATCATTGAGCAGCACTGAGCACACAAAACAGGATATATTTTACAATGACAACAGTGCTCGTTATGCTGACTTCTCAGGTGGTAGGCTACAACATCACATTGCACTGTAGCTGTATTCGCTGGCCCCTCCCAGTGAAAGGATCTCGTAGCGTGTACCCTCTTGTCAGTGATCAGCCATGAAGTG
>JAPZDX010000007.1:21865055-21876595 GCA_029783625.1 Naso annulatus | reverse complement strand
AAGTGGAAGTGAATCCCAAGTAAATGTAAGTGCGCCAGAGGGCTTGAGACTTGCATTGTAATTCATGCCGCATAACTCCGGAATACTGTTTGAATGTTCACAATATCTCTTTGCCAATAAGAAACTCCCACTTTCTAAAGCACAGAACTGTTGTACTGAGAAGACAAGCGACTGGCGGTCTGGGCTTAAGCATCAAAGTAAGCAGATAAGTTTTGATTATAAGTGGAAATGAAAATTCTTGATGTTGCAAAGTTGACTGTTTGTCTAAGAAAGCAGTTTGGCAGCAAATGTCCACACATGATACTCGACACAGTTAATTCCCATTCTTTTTTTCCTTTTTTCCTCCCTTTTCAGGGAGGTGCAGAGCACAACGTGCCTGTGGTTATTTCAAAGATTTTCAAAGATCAAGTAGGTAAGAAGTGCTTTAATTCACTACTGCAGTATAGATTTGGAAAATTGATTTCAATGCAGTGGTAAATGTCATTAATCCGGTAGATTGTAGAAATGCTGAAGTTAGAGTGAGACACCTGATATTTTAAAGGTTACATTCAAGTTCACAGTGAAAGCATTTGGAGAGGATCATTAATTGTTCATTTTCTGGAGAAGCACTAGGTTGTATTTAATCATGATGATAGAGAAAATTATACATAAACAGTGTGAGGACGTGGGTTTTTAGTTTTGGAGAGGGAGGACTTTCTCCATCACGGCATTCTTTCTGAGAAAGTTTTGAACTTAGGGAACAGTCTTATACCTGAGCTTTACAGGGGTACCCTGGGAAAATTTATAATTTGCACTTTCTCAAAGTTTTGGTCCGTAAACGCTTACTTCCTCAGGCTTTGGAGATTTCCGTCCAGAGCCACAGAAGACATAATACAGCTGCTCAGGCTGAGAAGAACTCCTCATGATACGTAAACTAGACTTCATGAGTAAATATGTGCAACTTTCTGCTGCTTAATATGAAGCTGGAGTCAGAGGGTGTTAAGCCCAGTTTAGCATCAAGACTGGAAACATTGGAAAACAGCTGACTAGGGGATAAAAATATCCATACATCTAATACAGACTTAGTTACTCGGTCTGTCATTATTTAAAATAAACATAAGCAGATATGCAGCAGCAGCATTTTGTGATTCCACAAGGAGTTAGAGTGCGAGAGGACCAAACCTGGCAACTTTGTTGACGCCAGGAAACCGTATGTTATCACTGTGTGACCGCTGTTAATGTAGAAATAGATCCAGTGCGTAACTGCTTCCAAAAATGAGTTAAATTTCTGCAAGAAAAGCCTAAAAACACCTGGATTTACCTTTTATTTCCCCTTAAGTAGCTTTAAGATTATGAATTTATTCCACCAATTTGATAATATTACATTCTGTATATGTGACGTGAGTAAAACATGCCAGGGCACATTTTTGATGGCTGCATCATTACAAAAAACAAAAGCAAATATTTCAAATGTGTTGTGCAACACTGTATGCACATTTCACCAAAATATATTTGGCATCATTGGAAAGTTTGACTTTTTAATGACCGTTTCACGCGCAGCAAACGTATAATTACACAGACAATAAAACTAAGGGCGTTGGCCAAATCTGTTTCTTGTGTTTCTATGCCAAGATAAACTTGCTGATTAAAGCTTTGATGCATGAGATTGGTATTAAAAACCCCTCTTCTAACTGTTGTAAGAAAACAAGGAAAACTTATTTCCCTGAAAAATGTTGGCGTCTTCCTTCAAAATCTCTTTTATGTTGGACCTCTTACAATAATGTGGACCTACAATGGCCAATAAGTAAAAGTTAGCTGTTGAGGCAACACAAGGCAACTTTGTTTGCTCCAAAACTCAGTCAAGGATAACAAAAGTTTAAATCTTTATATAAACATCAGTTGTAATTCTGTGTACAGTGTATTTCCTGTGTAAGGAGAAACACGAAAGAAATAAACAGTAGCCTGACTGGGAGAATAATGAGGCCATGCTGTTAGTGAGATTGAAGAGAAAATACTTTGGTCATATTTGTCAATTAAATTGTCAAAACTGATGACCTGTCAGTGTCCTGTTATGACGATCAGAGTGTCCTGTGACTGAGTCATTTCCCTCTAATTTGTCCTTTTGCTCACATCCCTCCTAATACCTCTTTACGAACCACAGAATCATGTCTTCATATCCCCGGGGACGCTAAGAACCCTTTTCTCAGAGTTCTACAAATCTTTTCACAACACAGCTTTCATTGTTTCCTCCCATGCTGCTGCAAATGAGTTTAAATCCTAATTAGTTTCAAATTTCATGCTTTCCTGTGTTCTTTCTCTGAGCTGCAGGATGTTGCCAGAGATTTGTCAGACCGAGACACTGATTGCTATTTCCACCATGTTAGCATGTATGAAATGAGCAATTATATTCTAATGTTTTCATTAACCTCTGACACTTGACCATGGACGCCTGCAGCTGATCAGACGGGGAAGCTCTTCGTCGGGGACGCTGTATTGCAGGTTGGTACATCAGTTCACGACTTGTTTGCCTCAAGCTTGATTTAGGTCACAGCGGAGAGCCTCAACTTTTTGCACCTCAACTTCAACTCTCTTATGTATTGATAGGGTGAATTTTATTTTCAAAAAAAGTAAATGAATATATATGAATTTGAACTGAATGATATTAATCGGATGACTTACTTTTTGTTGGTTTCACTCATGCTATTATGGTCAAATATTCTTCCTGAATCATAACACAAATTAAATTTAACTGAAAACAAATCACTTCATTGCCATTTTCTGTAAGACAGAAGGTTACAACAAGTAATTTTTTTGTATATTAAAATATTCATCAAAACCTGAAAGAATCTTGTATTTAATAATGATATTCTTTTAAAATGTTAATTTAAATCTATCTGTCCTTACACTTAATTTGTACTCTTGGACTGAGTTTCATTTAAAAAAATACGCCACCGGTACTGTGAAAGTTGGGGTAGGCAGTTTAATTTTGTTGTCATCAGCCAAAATTTCCATAAAAACCTTTCAGCATATTGTAATTCAGCTGGTCTGGAAGAACACAAGAACACTGCACCTCTCCTTGGTGCTGTATACAGGCTTTAGAAAATGAAGACTTTTAGGTGACATGTGACAGGTGACGTCGCTACGAGCTGATTGGTTGTTACACCGAGTGACGTACCTTACATTCTAAAACTTGCCTCTGGCGACTTGACAAACTTAGATGCAGGTGACACAGTCCGCTTGCTTGAGTTAACCTGAGACAGACCAGTTTACACCACTGCAACTTTCCCTGCAACCGTTTCATCTTGTCGTGAATCTTCGGTGTAAACTGGCCTTAAAGAGAGAGTGACAGCAAATGAAATGAAATGCAAGTTGGAGCAAAACCAGGGAGGGGAGAGTGCAGCGGAGTTGCCTCCTTATGCGAGCTTAATTTACAGATGTTGCCAATACAAGAGGTTCTTCATTTGATTAACTGTTTTGTCTTGATTTAATTTATGCAGCTCAAAATTTAAAGTTGAAAAGGAGTAGATCATCATACAGGCTATACAGGAATTGAGGGCGCTGGTATTTTGCAGTGTTGTTATTCAATTTGGTCTCACTTCTTGTTTAATATTTTCTTTATTCTATGACACCATCTCCCACACGCACACACACAAACAGAAACACACACATTCTTCTCACGTCTGTCATCTCTTTCTCCTTGCGCAGCCACAAAACAGCTGTTCACAGTATTCACCTCTACTGCGTCAAGCAGTTTCTTTTCAGAACAAAATCCAGACTTTTCAATGGCAGGCTGTCACACGCACAGTGCCGACAGATGCTTAGTCTAAAGTAACAAGGCCTACCGCACAATGTTCGAGAGGATAGTGAAGGATCTGATGTGTCTAGTATCTAATAATAGAATTCATTCAATCTTTTCAAAAGTTAATTTGAATCCCTCTGGCAGGTTTTTTGGATGTGTGTTTTTTATCCAGGATATCAAGTGCAGTAGATTCATTGGAAAGCAAAGCAATATAAATATTTATGTTGGAAGTAATTATGAATTACTTGTAATATGAAATGAATTGCAATTGCAACTTTTTGTAGTCGTTTTGTGGATGTTTTTCGTCTCTTTGCATTTAGCTTATTTGTCTTTGTGATCACTTTTGTTTCTTGCTTTGTATTTTGTTTTTTGTCTCTTTAAGGTAATTTTTTTTTGTATCTTTGGTCATTTTTAACCTCTTTGGGGGGGGGTGTCTCTTTCTGGTTGTTTTAATCATTTTTCGGTACAGTCATTTTTGTCAGTTTATGTATTTTTTGCATCTCTCTATGGTGTGGTCCTTTTTTTAATGTTTGTGGTCCTTTTTGTGGTTGCTTCGTGTCTCTTTGTGGGCTGATTATCATCCAGAGGTTCTGTCCAGTGATCCTGGGTCTGCGCCTACTAGGCCAAGGCCACCCAATAGGCCAGTCTTTGATATGAACAAGTAAACTTCCCATTACCTTCTGACTCTGTTAGGAGGTCCATGTGTTGCCAATTATATTTCAGGAGTCTGGCCAACCCTCTGGCCTTGTGCCCACAGCAACAGAGAACAGAGTTGCTCATTAAATTATGTTCTGTAGTTCGCTTCAAACTTTTCTTATTTTCTTTTCCACTCTCTCTGTTGTTTTCTTTAGGTCAATGGCATAAATGTAGAGCCTTGTACCCATGAGGAAGTTGTGAGTATATTTGTAATTACCTGTTTAAAAAGCCAATACCCCGCTCCATCTGTCCAATGCTGATCCAGCCTTCTCCTAGGTTTAACACCAAATCCCAGCTGCTTTTGCAGCAAAGGTGTACCTCAACAATCTGAGCTGTCATGTTGGCAGCGGGCTGATTTTTTTTTTTTTTTTAAATTTGGTTTAAGCTGTGACAAATTGAAAAGACTGAAAAAGAGTATATTCGTGTCAAAAGCAGCACAGGATGTTAGGGCACTAATGTGTATCAGTATTAATACAACATGGCTCTTGTCCTTGCTCAATATTTTCTTTTTACTCTGCTACCACCTCTCGTCTCCCACACACACAAACACGGGCACACACTCTTCCTATGTCTGTCATCTGTTTCTCCTTGTGCAGCCCCAAAACAGCTGTTCACTGTATTCACCTCCAGAGCGTCAAAACACATAATGAGCAACATCCAGAGCTTTTAATGGCAGGCTGTCACACTCGCAGCACTCACAGATGCTCAGGCTAAAGTAACAAGAGCTATCAGACGATGTTTGAGAGGAAAGCGAGATTTCTGATAGCTTATGTGTTTTAAGGGTGCGTAGAAGTGACCTTGCGTGTTAGAATTGACAGGGAAGGGTCTCATATGAAAAATCTTTAAATTTCAGTTTTTCCCATAATTTATTGAAGTAGAAAAGATTTAAGATTTTATCCTTAAAAAGCATCCTTTTTCTCAAACTATGGGCTGCGGACCGGCACCAGGCCACGAAGCAATGCCTGCCGGGTCGCAGCAACCCCCCAGATAATTAAAATAACTTTATGTTCAATGAAATGTCTGTGTTTAAGCAAGTTCGCTTTTAGCTGTACAAAATACAGCAATACCCAGAAGACTTTGTAAGTTACAGTGGTACGCTAAACAAGTCCTGTCACCATGACAATATCACTCAACCAACGGCACCAAATTACTCTAGCTGAGAAATGACAAAATTGTACCTTACTCTTCACAAGTCTGCAGAAATTTCATCCAGCTCTACAAGCTAGCCACGGCCTGCTCTAAACAAAAGTGTTTGGACACTAATCTCGGTACATCTGCAACAGAACGGAAGCGAACAAAGAACTTGAGGCTAAAATAATATAGTTCATTCAATTGCAAGCACGACCAAGCATACGTTAAGTTTGGTTTCATATCCAACGATAGTTGCCCAACCAGAGCCTGTCTGTGTAATCTGCCACATGGTTCTCAGCAATGAAGCATTGAGACCATCAAAAACATTCGGAGACAAAGCATGAACATCTTAAGGATGAATCTGAGGGGTGTTTTTTTTTTTTTAACTTTTTATTTTTTTAAAGAAATGAAGATGAAATGGCCATCCAGAGCAAGGTGCTGCAAAGCAATTCTTTCCCCCGAAAAATTACATAGGTAGGCCCCAGAGGTTGAGGGCCATACATTCCTGGGCCCTGGCACAAAAAAATTTGAGAAAGGCTGCTTTAAAGCATCTTTATAAGTCCCTGTGACTCAACATCTTTAAGGACATTTCATATCACATGAACATCAGATAATTAGGAGCATAATTACTTTGAGGTGTCAGCTGTCACTTGCTTCCGCAGGCCTCGAGTTCTGCCTGTCACGATTTCAGTGAAGCATTATCTGTCCGGCTTTAAGTTATGATTACATATTCTTCACCCATCTCCTGCTATGTTTTGTTTGCTCAGCCTGTGTACAGCTTGACATGAATGTGGCTTGTTTCATTATGTGAGATTAAATTTTATCTCGCTGCTTCGCTCACAATCTCTCTTTCTCTCTGCTGCTATCTATCTCAATCTCAATCTCTCTCTCCCTCTTGTCAGGTTCACCTCTTGCGCACTGCAGGAGATGAGGTCACCATCACTGTTCGGTACCTGCGCGAAGTTCCATCATTTCTCAAACTGCCTCTAGGTAAGAGTCCTGTACTTGTGATGCCATGCAAGCTCTCAATAAAATTCATTTCACCAAGCATTTTTGGCAATAAAAAGAAAATAAAATGCGTTCATGGGAGATTGTGTTTTTGCCCACTTTGACGCTTTCAAGCGGTTCAATAGATGAGCATTTATTTCAAAGTAATAGATTGTTATGCTCAGTGGCCTGGGGCAAGTGGTAATGTCAGAAACGCCCAGAGCTGCAATCCCCTGCTCCTGTAGTTACCTTCTGCAGCTCGAAGAGATGAGAACAGACGCTAAAATCATCCATGTGGAGCTGATAAAAAGTAATGATAGTGGGCAAAAAAAAAAAAAGAGAACTTGAAGCAGCTCTAAAGACAAAAAGTAAATTGCAGGTTTTGGAAAGTTTAGCAGTGTCATGAGAACTGTTTTAAAGTAAATGGGACTACTTTTTCTTTTAGTTTAATATTTACTAATACAATGCCCCTGAACAGACTAAATGCAGGCAACACAAAAACAACAGCTCACAACGGGGGGGGGGGGGTCTGCTCACACAGTCCCTGTTAGGGACGTATGCCTGTGCCTGTGCCCATCTTGTGTTTTGAGGAAATACTTGTCCACTGTAGCAAAATGATACACACTGTACAAACTGTTACAGTGTAGTGTCATTTGTAACAGTTGATGCAATCACTTGAATTGAAATTGTGGGCTTGGGAAGGGGGTCTGCGTGTCCAAACCACACCAAAAGTCGAGAGTGCACATCCTCGAGCCATCAGCAACGCACCTGCCAAGTTTGAGGTCACCCTGATGCATTGTTCTTGCGTTATGTGAGGTACAGACGTACAGACAGAGAAGAGATTCCTTGCTTTTATAGGAGGATGAAGTAAAGGAGTGGATGACTAGTAAATTACTGGCCAGTGAAGGTGTTTGCTTATTTGAAGTAGCTAAAGGAATGTCCTCTGTGTTTATCATTTTTGAATTTTTAGCTTCTATCATTAAAAACCTTCAATACTTTCAAGAAAATTAGCAGTGTCCATGGTTATGGTCAGTGATCATGCATAAATGCCAGTGGTTGCTCCCTAGCACGTGAGAGCTGAACCTGTGTCACTACTACACTTCCTTTGTCGTGCAGCATAGCATGTTTTACTGTTTAATGTCAGTAGTGGGAGCTGTGGTTTGGAATGTTGTGCATGCTCAATTACAGTTGCATAGTAACACCATGCTGCAGATTTCAAATGTTCACTGAATGACTAACGGATCTGGTAGCACGTTGGAAAAAATATATGTAGCCAAAATGTGCTGCATGTATGATGACGTGTTGCAGGTTAGTCAGTTATTTCCTCTGAACATGGAAAAGGTGAAACCTTGACAAATCGGTTTTATATCTCTTGTATTTCTTTCTAAGCTTAAATTGGTGATTTTGAAAATCCCCGGTTATTATTTATTTCAAGTTTAGTACTCAGCACTGTGGGGATGTGATTTGATCAGATTTAATTAAAAAGCTGCAACCTTTTAATTGCAGATAATTAATCAGTTAGTTAATTGCTTGAAAATTATGATTCAGCCATTGACTCTTTTTTTTTTTTTTCCAAGCAAAAACATTTGATGGGTTTTGCCTTCAAATGTGATGAAATGCTGTATTTCTGTGCTTTTCATCACAGCAAGCTGAATTTTTTTGGTTGTGGCCAAACACGTAATTATATTCCTAGGTGCAATTAAAAAAAATTCTATAACTTCTTGGAAATAAAGGTAGTGCTGCACAGTAATGTGTACATAGCAGATGCATGTTTTAACTTTCTTCAGTAATTATCTCAAGTTACATTGCCTGATGAACATCATCACCTGTGTATGTATGACCAGGGCTATGTGCACATAATGATGGAGCATATTGTTGCACATGTCTACGTGGCTTTACAATATTTTTTGTCTCATTAATTAGCTGTTAGCAAAAAGTAAATTAATACCACAAAATGATCATTTTGTGCAATGCCCTCAAAACACAGATGTAGAAAATAATTAATACCAATGGATGGCATGAATATTTATAGCTAAGTTAAAATAAATGAACACATTCTTCTCATTTGTGTGGGAAATCCAGCCTTCATATCTTGTGAGTAGGCAGTCATAGGAAAGCTTCAGTACACAGATTCTCAGGTTTTTGCTGAAGGGTGTTTGGCCAGTAAATCGTTTTTTTGTTGCCTGAGAATGAAAAGGGTTCAAGTTGTATTTTTCTGTAACCCCTTCCTCTGTTTTACCATTGCACAAAGCAAAAAGGCCTGAAGCCATGTATTGAGTGTGACCAAACCAGAAAGCAGGTCCTCTAATGCCAAGCTAATATCATATCAAAGAGCAGCATTGTGTCTCTTTTGGATGTTGCCTGCCACCTACAGCACACTGCACAGCCCAATGACAGGGCAACATCATTAAGTCAACAGTGAACTTTAAAATTTAACAGAACTGTGCCATGATACTTGGGATTCAGGTGTAACTCCTGTTTTCTTTGTTTCTTTTTATAGAATAATAATAACACCACATGAAGTTGTTCTAAATGTTAAAAAATTCTTCAGAAGCCTTTTTGAATCGTTCTCCTTCATTCCTCAGGTTCTCCAGGGCCGTCCACTGATCACAGCCGGGTATCGTCTCCACTCTTTGACAGTGGCGTACATTTAAATGGAAATGGAAACAACACAGTAAGAGAGATCAATTTGATATTGCATTTATAATGTTAACTGGACTGTGTTTGATTTCTCTTGTAATCCATACATATGTCTTTTAGTTTTCACAGCTTAATTTAATTTCAATGGACTGAGCTAACGTACTCAGGAATTATACTTTCATTTTGTAAATGGTAAAGGTTTAAAAAAATATTGAAAAACTTACAGGTTTTCCTGTGTAAGCATCTTTATATGAAGGGTTTATTCACTACTAGAATTACCACCTTTTTCTTGGTTATTGTGCTTCTACCAGGGGTAATAAGACTGCATAGTTAAATGGTTTCTTTTATCAGTGTTTAGTCATGTGATACAATCAGGTATCTGCACAGGGTCTTTTATTTCGAACACTGACCAGACTCCTTGTGCCATTCCTCTGTCTGACTTCCTGCTCTGCTCGATCTGCTCTGTGCAACTCAGTAAAACACTGACTAGCCTATATTCTCAGACTCTCCGATCTGAGTACTGCATCTGGAATAATTCTGAAACGTTCTGCAGCGCATCTGGTGAAATCACAATTTGATGGTCGCCAACAGTTGCAGCAGCCACATCCCAACCTGATTATCCCAGCCTGCATGCAGCAGTGCCTGGTGGAATCTTCAGGTTAAGTCCAGTCGGAGTCCATTAAAACTGTCAGTGCATTGATATTGACAGCGTGTCCCTGAGCTCAACGGGCCTGTGCAGTGCCTACAGGTACCAGAATGCGTTTTGTTTGTCTGACTAGCTTTGGGATTATGTATGTTTACAGCACTGCTAATTAAGTGTCAAATCTTTCTAATGGCCAAAAAGACACATCAGACATCACAAGGTACTTTGTGTGTATTTTCAAAGGTTCAGGTGAAACAGCCACCTTCTCCATCTGGCTCTTGAATAGTTAGCAGCTGTACGCATGTCAGCAAAGGCTACATATCATATGAATTTTAATAGAAATACACATACTGATACAGAATTATAAGATAAATGCGCCTGATTGTTTTCACATACTCAAGTTCATTAGACCCCCTTAGAAGGGTGAAGTGATGCTGGGATTTCTGTAGATCACTGAAGTGAATATGTTAAAACTGTGATACGCGACATTTCCACGTCTGAGTAACAAGTATATGTTTGTCATATATGTTTCCAGCAATCCTCAAACTGATAGAAAATTTGGAATTTTATTCATTGTGATAGGGTGTTTCACATTGTTGCCCCTCTATTCTTCTGTGATCAGACTCTGTGTTTTGTTTTTCCTGTTGTGACTGAAAGATGTCTAGCAGCCAAAATTGCATGTTGTGCGTTTAATTGAAATGACAGAGGTGTTTGACGACACCTTTGACACAGTTGTGTTCAGAATAGAAAATGCTGCAAAGGTCTAGCATGTAGGATTTAGAGGGGTGCGTGTAGGAATTTGGCAGAAATGGAGTAATATATGTGTGTTTTCATTAGTGTAGAATCAACTGAAAATAAGAATTGTTTTTTCCTCAACTTGAATGACTTGCCTTTTATAGCTACAGAGGAAATGGGTCCTCTTCCATGATGCACCACCATGTTTCTACAGTAGCCTAGAATGGCCAAACCAAACACTGGCTCTAGAGAGTTTTTAATGACTTCAAAGGCCACCAGAGCTTCTCCTGTGTACTTGCAGGGGGAGGGGGAGGGAATTTTAGTTGGATGCAATCTGCAAATTCACCACCAGATGCCAGTAAATCCCACACACTGTAACTTTTAACAAGTTAAATATCTAATTAGTTTTGATGTTGAGTAATTATGTTGCTATAAAAAAATTCCCCCAACCCCCTTGTCCATTCATATTTTGAGTGTTTGTTGTGGTGCATAAGTGGAGAAAGTGTCAAATATCAGTTGTGTTGTCACAAACCCCTTTGCCTTTGGTCTGACATCAGCAGCAGAATCAGATAAAAACTAGGATTAGGATCAGCTATTTTAGCATAAACACACACAAAACCAAAAAAAAAGTATACACAAAAGCCACAGTCCATCATATTAAGCATGTGCAAGGAAGATGAGAAACCCAGGGAGGGTTATGAAGTTTCTCCCTTGCTTAATATAAGATATATCAAAGGAAAAAAAATAAAGAAACAGATCAAAATGAACACATCAATAAAGTAGAATAGAAAAATACAAAGCAAAAGTGACGGAAGGTGGAAAAGAAAGGAGAAAATCAAAGAGGAATAACTAAAGGAGAGATAAGTTAACATTCTTGTTCATGTGCTTTGTCTAGATGAGTTCATCAAATTGTGCAGGAAGAGACAGAGC
>JAPZDX010000007.1:21845910-21857940 GCA_029783625.1 Naso annulatus | reverse complement strand
GCAGCTCGTGCTGCTGTGTTGACTTAAATTTCTCCCACAGAGGATCAATAAAGGGTTTTTTTGTTGTTGTTGTTGTAGAAAATCTGCCTGAAATGAAAAATGTCATACTTTTAGATGACATCCCTAGACATATTTCTTACTTATTTAAATATATTTGCCAAAAAATTGCAAAAAATCTGTTTCTTCGTATTTTAAAAAAAATAAAAATTTCATCACATTTTCTTGTTGATAGAAAAAAAAGTCAGTTTGTTATCTTGCAGATCAAATTTCAACCAGTAGTTTAATTACAGGCTAATGCTAGGCTAACGGGCTAACGTTAGCCTCTAACTCCGCATTGCTCTTTGTATCACTGTAATCCTGCTTGTTTATGATACATTACACTTTTCAGTAGTCCAGTCAAATTCATCCCAGAGTTTTGTACCGTCTGTATATCGTGTATGTTCTAAAAAGACGTTGTTGTATGAAAGTTAGATACTCTCAAAATGCCGTTTCAGTTTGACTTTAATATAACAAATCTTATTCTAAAGTGTCATCAGCCTCAGTTAGGCTCTACTTTGCTTTTAGAACAATTAGCAAATGTTAGCATGCTGTACTATACATAACCCTACATGGTTTATTGTCAGTATTTCAGCATTGTCTCTGTAAATTGTTGGCATGTTGATTTAAGCCTCCTCACAGATCTGCTAGCTGGGCTGCAGACAGACTCCTTGAATCTTTAGGTTTTCACTGTGACAGTCTTTCTCTCCAAGCAGTTGCACAACGCAAGTAATTAAAATTCACTATGCTGTGTGTGCAGTATGCTCTCTTGACACTGAAATAAGAAGATCCTCTTTTCATTGCTCCTGGATCTTTGCTTTGCTTGGTTCATGTCGGCTCTGAAGTATCAGTATCGATGGAGGAGTGTTTGACTGATGTAAAGAACAACACTGTTGCTTTAGTTTCAGTTTACTAGTTTCTCAACGGACGAAGGTGCCTTATCAGTTTAATTCACTCTGACAGCCTGATCGTTTCTACATCCTGCAGCCTCACTATATCTCTGCAAAGCAACATTTAAGGGTTCACTAAAACATTTTGTTCTGAGTTGGCATAAATAGGGAAAAGATGATAATTTCTTTAGGAGAGTGGTGATTACTGTGGAGGAGTGCACATGGGGTCTGCATGCGACACGTTGTAGTTCAGCACTGACGTGTGACTTACTTTGCACAGGTAGGCAGTTTTCCTCTGCTCTTCACTCCTGACTACATTCCACCCAGAGGCTATTTTAATGCTCTGGTAATATGTTCTGGCTTTTTGAACTCGGGGGAAGGTAGGTGATTAGGTTCTTTTGTGATGAACACACACCTACCTGCGCTGTGTGTATAATGATACAGGAGCCACATCAGATTGTTTGCCGTTGTTTGGGGATTTTGTGCTGACAGATAATCTTTAGCTGCAGGAATGATTCACTGTTTGATGTTGCTAAAGCTTCACTCATTTAATCCCTAAGCTTGTTACTCATTAGATAATGTGTAATGCATCTGTTCTTCATTAAGTGTGGTGTGATTTGCATATAAATGTGGTGCTCTTCCAGCTAGCAAAGCTTTTGTCAACATATTGTGCTTTAGGACCTTTGGAGTGAATGATTTTGACGCACGGCCATCAGTCTCAAAGGGGGCGTCATTAAACCTTTAAATTCCAAAATACATCATAATGTGATGTTCTGTGCTGCAAAGCAACACTTCTGACTTGGATACAAGTAATAATAAAATGGAATTAATCACTGCTTGAGCGTAAATATGCTCTTTTGCACATATGCTCTGAAATCTTTTCTAGGCAACCTCGCAGAAGAGCTGTTCAGTGAGAAGCAGCCCTCTCAGCATCATCAATGAACCTCCAGGTCTAGTATTATACCCACTGCTTTTAGAACAGCTGTGGAAAGTTCTGCACCGGAACGACCTAAACTCTATCCTCAAACTCAAAGCAATTACAGACTGATTTCAAATCTCACCTTCATGTCAGAACTGCTGGAAAGGTTGCTGCCAACCCACAGCCCATCTTTCTAGTCACAGTCCAGTACAGATCCAAACGTTCCACCAAAACTGCACTGATCAGGGTAAAAAATGATTTATCAACAAACTGCCATTGATTATGCTCTTAACATCCTCTTAACACACCCAGAACCTCATCAGTCTAAAGGGACTGGAAGTAGCTGGTTCCATTCATTTGAGTAACAGAAAAGTTTTGTATGCAATAATACTACTAATAAAATCTTCCTGCTCTTAGCTTTCATTGTTTTTCCGGGGGGATCAACACTTGAACCATTTCTGTTTTGTGTGTGCATTCTGCCACGTGATCACATCCTCTAAGATACAACATCGGGGTGCCCGGCAGCTCAGTTAGTAAAGTGGGCGTCCCTTGTACAGAGGCTGCATCCGCGCTGCAGCAGCCGCAGGTTCGATTCCACCCTGTGGCCCTTTGCTGCATGTCACTCCCTCTCCCTTGCCCCCACTTCCTGTGCAATCATTTAGCCCTAAAGCCCAAAAAATGTCTTTGAGATGAAGCACAACAGAGCACATTTCTCGAATCTGTCATGTTAACTTGATGCATGGTATGGTATTTTGCAGCTCCTAGATTTTACAAACATTCTTTCAGGAGTTCAGCCATCATCTGTCAAGCTCCTCTTCTTTTAAACGAGCTCCTTGTGAAAATTTTATAAGCAGAGTTTGATATGACTAAAATCTACTTTTTCTCCCTATCCCGTCCCCCCTAATTTGGCTGACTGGGTAAACGCTGAATGGACATTCTCTTCTGTAACTGTTGCTGTTTGAACCTTTTGATTATTTTTTGTGTTTTTTTGACCTTCATACCTGTGTCTTTGTGTTGCCTTGCTGTTTGTGTGCTTCTGTGTATCAAATCTTTACTTGTGAATTATTTGTGTGCCTACTACTATATTTTACCATGTGAAGTATGTGCACAGACTTTTTAATATTTACTTAAAATAAACTAAAGTTAAAGCAACAATATGTAACTTTACTGCAACCCGCTGCTTCGAAAACGAAACTTATCGACGCACGTTAATTTATTGCACAAAACAGCAATTTAGTAAACCAGGCTATACTTTTTTGGTAAAAAAATGTCCTCTGTTTTTCGCTCTGATGTCACACAACTGTAATGAATGTTCTCTTTATGCTAATGTAAGCCATCTTGATACACACGGCTCTTTCACCAGTCAAGAGATGGATGGATGGATGGTGACTGATGGGTTCAGACGTTCTGAAAGAAAAAGAGTAGATGTGCTTCAGTCCTTTTTCTTTTTAAAAAAAAAAAACTTCTTGTGTACTGCAACTATGTTAAACAGAACTGAATCATAGAAGACTAAAATGTATCGGGAGAGGAAACTGAAAGATCACAAGTAGTCATGAACTTTTGATCACAGTCGGACAATTACAAAATCTGCCCACTATCATCTAAAAAAATCAAATATTGAAGAACTTATGTCTTAGTTTGAAAAACTTGTACATACATTTATATACACCAGTTCCCCCGAAAGGTTGCTCAGACGGCTGCATAGGATTCAGAATGCTGCTGCTTACCAAAACGAGAAGAGTGGATCAAACCACTAGAGTTCTTAGACCTTGACTCTGGCTCCCAGCATTTCAAAGAATTGCTCTGAATAATTCACCAAAAGTACTGTACATTTTATGATCTGCTGCTGTTATGAACTGTCTAGACCTCTCAGATCATGTGGGACAGGTCTGCTAAGAGTCTAAACTAAACATGAAGATTTCAGATTTCAGTTTTTTAGTAATGAGAAAAAAAAATCCTCAAGGATTATCAAATATACATCAACACAATTTTGAGGTTCTTGACTTGAGCTTTTAAATTTGATACAAATTCATGTTTCTACTCCACCACACTTTAGAGGGAAAAATTCTGCTTTTTACTGCAACAAATGAAAGCTGTTGTTGCACATTCACTCTGGCCTATTAAACTGTCAGGAATAAATTGGGTGTAACTATGCAAGGAATTATGTGATATAACCAAAATATATGTACTCAGAATGACCCCCCCATATCACAAACCAAATACAAGTACAGCACTAATAGGCAACATAAGTGTTGCTTATATATTATTGCATTAGTAATAATAATAGTGAATCATATATAGACCCACATTACGTAATGAGAACTTTTATTTTGATGGTTTAAGTACGCTCTTGTGGTAATACCTGTGTACTTAAGTGCTATTTTGAGTGCGGGACTTAGTATTTTTACACTGGAATATAACCACTTCTAGTTAATTAAAGCACCTAAGTACACTGCAGTTTTTATTCAACACATATTTGAAAATCAACTCAACGAAATCAAGGCTTAAGAGTACTCTCTTTGCCACTGCATTTCATTAATTTCATTTTGGGACCATTTATGCACTGCAGCCTCACTGTAGTATTTACTCTGCTGTTTAGCTCCATTTCAGCCTATTTTATCCTTTATTCTGCTTTTGTAAATCCTATAAATGCATCATTTTATATCATCTTGTGCTTATTTTAAACCTCAGCTTCCTTTCTCTCCTATGAAGCCCTTGCCTTGTTATAAAGCAGTTACCTTGTTGTTGAAAAGTGCTATACTTAAACATCTGCCTTAACGTTGTTCTTTGTAAAGGATGTTCTAACTGGTAGATAGCACCCCTCCATCATTTTATCAGTTTTACTTCAGTTATGTGAAGCCTTCATATTATTGTCAAAAATATAAATTTAGCATGAAGGAGTTTAAATGTGAGGCAGCCTTTACAAGCTCAGTGACTTTTTGGACACTTTTCCTCTCCTCCCTGTTCTAAACAGTAAACTGCTAATGTAGTGAAAGAAGTTTTGACCATTATACTGATAGTTAATTGCTGTAAAGTGCATTCTAAAGTTATTTGAAGGCCCGCTGTATGTCTTGTCACATTCAGGAATTACCCATAACTTAGTGCACAGCTTTGAAAGACAAAGCTGTTTTCACGTCACAGTAACATCTTTATGTTTCTACAAAGCAGACCTCTTTATGCTGCAATTTTAGCCTCTTTATAATGCTCATCATTGCCTGTGCAAAGCCTAAATGCACCTGTGTATTTGACACATACTATCGGCTAACTGTTTTCGAAAAAATCCATTAAAAAGAGCTTACAAAAAGAAACTGCTGCCAAGATGAATGTAATCCATCAGTTTAAACAGCTAGTGTATTTTTTTTTCCCCCAACACGACTTTACACTGTGGCATCAAAACACTTGCACTTGAGATTGCATCAAAACTGGTTTCATACTGTCATCAATGACTGTCAAGAGGCATTTTCTGTCGATCTGTTTTTATCCACTTTGGGTCCATTTTCACTGGACCCACTTGCGTGTGTGAAGTGTGGAAATATAGCCTTCTATTTTTCACTTGTAGAGTGTGTCTGCAGAGCTTGAAATACAGTTATTGCACTTACAGCAGCAAAACCAAAGTGTGTAGAGAGCATCCTCTGTGATAATGTAATGTGTTAGAGCAAATATGTTTGGTATTTTTATGCCATGACCGTTCATCTGAACTGGTGGTGATTTATTTTCATTTCAGCAAGACAAGAAATGTGATGTATGATTTAATGTCTTTACTTGAGCCAGAGATCGGTTTCTCACCGACGTAATTCAAAAAAGTTTTGAATTAGGTTCAGCAAAGACATGTTAATTAATTTTGATGCAAAGCTAACCCATCACTGAAAGACGTTGACAAGATAATATATTCAGTCTGTCACTGGTCTGCTCTCTGCTCAAAAACAAATAACAGACTTTGATACGTTAAACACCAAAGAAATAAGAAAAAGGGGACTGGCCTTGGAGCAAAACAAAAGTTCAAGTTGAAATACATGATTACAGTACATTTGCTGCTGTTTTTAATCTATTAAATTGGAAATGAAAAGCAATTCTTCAACACCTTTGGTGAGACAAGCCCGCAGTGAAAAGACAGTGGGAGTTTGTGAGTGTATACAGCAGGAGGTCAGAACTTTAATCAGGCAGTAAAGGTTGAAGGTGCAGTTGTTATCCTCAAAGGAAATCTGTGTGTCAGAGTATGAATGATGCTTATGTAGTGTAGAGCTGATTAATCCGAGTTAAGAAAGGAATTCTGTGTTCATGTAAATGGTGCAAGTGTTGCATCCAGATCACATCCTCAATGATCAAAGGTACTAGGGGAGCAGGAAGCTTATCGCATTGTTCATGTATTCCACGCAGGCTCCGTCCCCCCCTTCGCCCTCAGCTAATGAACCAAAGTATGAGAAGCGCTGGCTGGATGCCGTCTCCATGCCCTTGTTGATGGCCAGAGTCTCCAGATACAAAGCTGGCACAGATAAATTAAGGTAAGGGTAATCCAGCATGATATAATTCACCTCTGAGGTGCACAGTTCACTGAGCGCAGTTGTTGGCTTTGCAAGCGCTTTTCATTTAGGAAGGAGGACGTTAATGCCAATATCTATGCACAGGCATAAACGGCTTAAAAGGTCACCGCAGCCGGGAGGCCCCGGCTCAGGAGGTGTGACTGTGAGAACACTGGTCGAACTTGTTAATGCATTTGATTATTATGCCTGTCCTTTTTGTATTGATTTTATGTGTACAGTTGTTTCACAGTTCTTTTTCTTTGGAGGCTTTTTCAGTCAGCATTTTTTTATTTTTCCAAGCTGGGACAAAAAAACACACAACGGGGTTTATAGTTTAACACGAACTCCAGAAAACTCTGTTACTTATATGACAGTCAAAACTTGCAGACCCAATAACGCATTCTCATGTGAGGCTAAACATACTCAAAAATTTCATCATTTGTTGCTCACACATTGTATCAGCCATTTTTAATGGTTATTAGGTCCTGACCAATAAATAGGCTTGTCAATATTATTGTCCACATGTAGATATATCTGTATCAGAGTATGTGTTCTGTGATATGCACCGATATTAAAACTGTTTTTTAAAGGATAAGTTTGTTTTTTGCATGTTAAACCTTATAATAAGGATATTTATGATGGTTTACAATTTTGTACAGCATGGAGCTCCTAGCTGACGTCATCGCTAGCTGAAAACAACAGACATGAAGATGCATTTCAAGTGCTTTGACAATTCGTCGCATTGACACTAAGACGCAAAGTTAAACAACAGTTTTTAACGTGGAAACGGCTGTTTCAGCTGCTTCAGGAAACAAATAAACAGCCGTTTCCAGCTTACGAGCTGCTGTTTAACTTTGTGTTTTCGTGTCGTAACATGAGAGAACACCACTAAACACTCAATTGTCTCGTCCTTTAAAACAACCTCTGTCGACGGCTTGTCGAAGCCCTTGAATCTTCACCTCCGTTGTTTTCAGCTAGCAGTGACGTCAGCAAGGAGCTCCAACTCTCGTGACTGCACCGTTTGACATAATAATACTGTCACACACTGTAAATGATTGTAAATAACCTTATTACAAGGCTTAATGTGCAAAAAAATAAACTTCTCCTTTAGGGCCATAAAAAATGCTTAAACTAGTGATTTAAAATGGTGTAATTAAACAGTTTGCCCAGCAGAGGGCACTTTGTTATATAATAACCAAGAGGTGAAGTTTTTCCTGTTCAAACACTAATATTTGGAATAAAGTTTTTTTTTTTTTTTAAGTAGAAAAAAAGAAAAGAAAAAGTTTAAATAAAAATGTAACATATCCTGCCTCCATTACATATCTTTATCACAAGGTCTTGATCATCACATTTGGCTGATGCTATATATAGTGCTGTTATTTGTTTTCTTTTTTTGCTGTCATCTACTTTGTTACAATAGGAGTCAATGGAGGTAATGGCTGATAACAGCTCTATCTGCATACTGTATGTGTGGTACACTAATGGTACATATTAGTCACATTATTATTATCAAACTCGAGACAAACAAGACTAGCTTTTTCATATTTTATGTGCAACTAACTTTCCTATTCTAAATTAAACCTTTTTGTGGCAGATTAAGTGTGCCTTGGAAAGTTATGTTTTAATTTTGGATCAGTGTATTTAAAACTAAAGTTTAGCACCATGTGTTTCATTGCCTGTAAATAGGTATTTTATGCAAACTGGGAGCTTCATGAAATATATAACTTTATCTTTTCTAATTACTTTTTATTCAAATTGGAAATTATTCACCTGAGTCAGTTTTCCTTATCATTCCACACACACTTCCTGAGGAGAAGGCTATTACTCTTTAGGGTGTGTCTAGTTGCATATTTCAAGAACTGCAGGTACATAATGATAAATAAATAATGGAACTGTGGGAGCTCTGTGCTGCTGAACTAATTAAAGATGTTTATTAAACTTGTTTACTGAACAACTTATTGGGTATTGTCCCAATTTTAAGCCCAAAGCAGCTGACAAAGATAAGGAAAAATACCATATTCCTCCTGTCCACAGAGGGTAAAGGCTTTGGTCAGTTACAGCACGTCAGCTCTAGTTCCTCAACACTTACATGAGGGAGTGCTACTAAAATTTAAAGCTGTGTTTACACTTGTACATGTAGTAGTGGTACACTTGCAGCAAAAGTAGTAGTGTTAATAATTATAATAATCATAACGTTTGTCTTCCTTCTACATCATGATCTCTCATTATTCAACATGTTTGACTTTCAAAACCTTCAGAACCCATTTAGATAGATTAAAAATATTTTGCCGTGATTGATTATTGTCCTTTGGGTTCCTGCTTTAGACTAGTTATTCAGACAACAAAATAATAAACAAAACAACACTGAACAAGGGAACAAAAGTTCCAAAGTGCAAATAAATGTGTAAAATTGCAATAAAAAGTACATAATGATCATAAAGTCTCTAACAGTAATATCAAAGCATGGCTTGTGGTTCCATAATAAATTCTTTTAAAGACAGTCATCTAAAAGATAACATTACTTACTTGTCTGTTATCACAAGATCAGTCCAAAGTAAATCTTTTCATCTGCAGTCTGTCAGAGGATATGCTATATTTAGAAAGAGCAACAATCCTGTAATACTAATTCTCTTAGATGTTCAGTCCATTCAACAGTTTAATAGCTGCCTAATGTAGAGTAAAATATTGAACATGTGTATTGATTGATATTTGGATCTTAGTCACACTAAACCTAATAACCCCTGTACAGAATCAGGAATAGCATAAGGCAAATGAGGAGCCCTGGTGAAAAAAGGCATGTCAATATGAAAGTGAGTTCTAAAAAAAAAACAAAAAAACATGGCGTCGGTATGTCAGAATACACAAACAGATCAAATCAGTGTGGATGATAACAGGGATAAACAGCAGAAAATCTTTTAACAACATGATCTCAAAGCAACATGAACTAAGTGTTTGTTTGATGAGATAATTTATGATAATCCCTTTCTGTTCTTAATCTTAAAGTCGTTATCTTAAAGTACTGTTGTGATCTGTGACCAAAAGGAAATGTAAAAGAGCTTTATCACACAAATACAAAACAATTTTTTATTAAAAAAAAAAAAAAAAGACTTCACGACTGTATTAGGACAGAGATAAAACTACAACAGAGAGTTCTTGTGACTTTTTTTAACATTAAACACTGAAAATATGAAAAGCCTTTAAGGGAGATTATTTAAACTTCACAAATTTTCATTTTTGCAGCTCAATATTTGTAGTAATTTTATAAGGGTAAAGGTTGTTCATTTTATGATATTTTTATTTCAATTATTTGTGTTTTTGTGCTGTTATGGTTATTGACACTACACCAGCTTCTAAACTGCTGCCACATTTCTGAATTATTTCCACATTTGAAATTGATCAGAGAAGATAGATAATCAAGCCACAGTTGAAAAAGACCTGCCAACATAATCACAGTTGCATTTTAAAAACAACATTGTTGAAAAGCAGCACGAATACAGATGAGAATATGCTTACATCACATGGCAGCGTCTGCTCCACTGCCAATAAAAGCTCAGACTGAGACTAATCCAGACTATTAGCGAGCCAGAAGGCTTAAGAACCAAATTAAGGGATAGCTAGTAAATTTAACTGCTACTAGCCAGCCAACGCGCAAAGCAAATCATTCCTTTGTTTCTCGAATGCACTCAGGCGTGCATAATTAATTGCAATAAATTTTATGTGTTCAAAAAAGGATTCAGAAAGGATTGATGCTCTACTTTCCACTTTAGCGACACATCATAATTCTTTAGCCTACATATCCTCGAGCACAGTCAGACTCTATTGTGGAGGTAAAATTGATCTGCACGAATGTTACACGCAGATTTTATCTTTGGTGACAAGCAAATTTCCCATCTTGACCAACGATTTTTTGAGGGGACTGAGAGTTGGAGAATCCTCAGCAGAGGAAACTAACCTCCTCTGTCAACACAGAAAAATGTGCTGACAGAGGAGGCACAGAAAAATGTACTGACTGTGGTATAGCTGCCATTTAATACTGTCAGTGCAGGTGGCAAAAGTACACACATTCTTCACTAAAGTAGAGGTACAGGCACTTGTATAAATATTTTGGTAAAAGTAGAAGTACTGACTCAACTTCTTTACACAAGTAAAAGTAATAAAGTACAGGTTCTAAATGTAGTCAAGGTATAAAAGTAAAAAGTATCTCTGTAAAGGACATTTCTAAGGGCCATTTCTGTGCAAAGCTGACTGAACCTCACATCATATTATTATAATGCAAAGCCTATTAAACTCAAAGGTATAATCAGTAGGATTTGTCTAAACTGTTCCTAAACACACTGGAAAATTAGCTGATTGTTGAGTCTGAATGTCAAATAGCGACATTTTTGGTTGGTAAAGTGTCCTGAGCACAGATAAAAAGGCAAAAGCAACAATACGTAACTTAACTGCGACCTGCAGCTTTGAAAATGAAACTTTACAATGCATGTTAATATGTCATACAAAACAGCAATTCTAGTAAAATCGGGTCATATTTTATGGAGAATATGTCCTCTGGTTTTCTCTCTGTTCCCAACAACTACCTGCTGCTGCTGCTGAAGCTGCAGCTTCAGTCCGCAGGCAGCCTTCATGTTGCTTTCAGGAACCTCCGTGAATCAAAGAGTTGAGGCAGAGCAGTCAATGATATCAGAGGGAAAACCAGATGACATTTTCTCCATAAAATAAGATCCGATTTTACTAAAATAGCTGTTTTGTGCAAGGGATTAACGTGCATCGCTAAGTTTCGTTTCGAAGCAGTGAGTCGCAATAAATTAATGTGTTTTTACTTTAAAACAAGTAACGAGCCTGTTTTGACAATGTGAGGAGTAGAAAGTGCACATTTGTGTTCAAATATAGGGATTAAAAGTTAAAAGTTGTCACAAAAATAAATATTCAAGTAAAGTACAGACACATGAAAAATCTACTGGAGTACAGTAACAAAGTATTTGTACTTTGTTACTTCCCACCTCTGTTTGTGAGAAAGTTCACATTCTGTAAAGCGTTGTAAAGATTTTGGTGAATAACTTGTGTCAGAAAGTTGTAGAAGAGCCTATTACCTTTACAAGCAGGTAAACAAGTTTCCACCTTTAAAAAGCCACAAAGCGTTCCTTATCGATGAGTGTCAGTTGAGGTCATTATTGCTGTATAACTCTCAGTTGCAGGGTAAAGAGTGAGGAGCAACTATAAGAGGTGTTGTTGACTCTCATGGTCTTATCTAATGTTGATGTAAACTCTGCAGAACGTGTTTTTATCGACTTCGGAAGGCTGTACAACATTCTAGTGATCCTTGCTGGTAGGTATCCTCCCAGCTGGGATGACAAATAGTCTTTCTCAAAGTTTTTCTCTTGATTACACAGTTTAAACTCTCTCCGTGAGGGGAATTGGGGAATTATGCTTTTGTTCTTGTTTAAAGATGGAGTCTGGAAACAAGGCAACATGGATAGCTGATAGTAAAAAATGGAGAGCAGACCTTGTTTCCTCCCTTTGTGCTGATTTCCCTGGCACGTCGGAGATGTCAGACCAGTTCTTTGGTCTGTCAGTGAGGCATTTGCAAGGGTTTTTTTTTTTTTTCAGCCATTAAAAACGAATATAATTTAAAAGTATTTGGAAAAAAAAACTTGCAAATTAAGAG
>JAPZDX010000007.1:21792822-21803620 GCA_029783625.1 Naso annulatus | reverse complement strand
TGTTACTATCACACTCCTTGTCCCTCCCTCCAGCTGAATTTCCACTTTCTGCGGTACAGTTACTGCCATTCTCTCAGATGTCTTTTGACTTTTTTACCTGTCCCGTCCCCTCATTCCTATCTCACTCCCACATCAGTCACTCTATCCTGCCCTGCAACAATCCCTTCCCCTCCTGTCTGGTCACCTGACCTTCCTTGCCAGCCTTCTCCACTGTTTCCTACATTAGCCTTTATTCACATGGGTTGTCATCTTAATTCCAAAAGGAGGCTCGGCGGGCGCAGCAGGGACGTTTCATAGCAGCCCAACAACGCCATAGGCATCACTTCATCCACTTGCAACAGATTTACTGGAAAATGGTGGAATGTCTTACAGGACTCTCTTCTCTTGTAAGAATTATACCCAGGGACACAGCAGTAAGATGACATCCTTGCAAGTGAAGTGATGCCTCTGGCATTGTCGTGCTGCCATGAAATGTGCTGCGCCTACCCAGCTGAGCCTCGTTTTGGAATTATGATGGCAACCCGTGTGAAAAAGGCTAATAGTTGCCAGACCTTCATTGCTTTCTCTCTTACCTGCTTTCCATTTCCCCCATTCAGCCAAGTAGTGCATGACATATTTTCTAAGACCTGTTAAGTACCTGTTTTTAAACTTCTTCGAGATGTTTTTGAACTTTGGATTTCCTGCCCGCCTCTTTTGGATTTGTTGCCTTTTTGGTTCTTGCCAACAGACTTGAGTAACTTCATTTGCTCAATAAATCCCTCAACTGTATCCCTCTGCATTGGGTCAAATCTACGTTGATCTGTAACTCCTGTCTCAGTTACTGGAATGCTAAAATTGCTATTAAGTTAAACAGTACGGTACATGACTGAAAGCAACCCAAAATGTGCAAAAATAAACTAAATAGAGCTTAATGTTGTGGCGGATGCATTTTTAACATCCAAATAAAAATAAACACTTTAACTTTTAATTGTAAATTACATTTAATCTTGTCTTCAATAACTTGAATACAAGTGACAAGTTCTGCAGGATTTAAATGAATGGTTACATTTTAAAATTGGCAGTTATGTACCTCTGTTCTTTAACTGTATGCTTCTTTTACTCAACCATGTCCCCAGGCAATTACATTTACAAATTACTAGTTTTCAGTCAATGTGATGAGAAAGCAATGCTTTCTACATATGTAATGAAGTTGTAGAATATTGATACTGAATTTCTGTATTTTCTTTTTTTGAGGCAGCCACTGTTGTTTCTGCTGCAACAATGGTTGGCTGAAAATAAACACAATTCAATGTGAATGGTTTTTCCCAAGGTAAAAGTACCAACTCATAGTATATTCATGACTGCAGATGAACACATTCATGAAGTAACAACAGCTTAATATGCTACAGCACTTGTTGATAGGATATCAAAAAATTTAGCAGTTCAGTTATCTAGCATCGGTAAAAATGCAGTATCTAAGCTTTTGATGACCTTTTTGAGAAAAACAAGTGATGTTGCTTTTAATGGAATATACTGCTTTGCATTGCAGTATTTTTCTGACACGCTTCATGATTCTTTTTGTTAGGCAAAATCCTCTCTGGGGTGCAGCCAACACTCCCTTGGTCAGATGGCTTCCAGCTGAATATGAAGATGGAGAGAGAGAACCCAAGGGTTGGAACAGAGGACGGCTCCATAATGGATTCCAACTTCCCTCGGTAATCTACAAAATCCTGGCCTGACGGACACAAAAGTCTTGGTGGAGAAATTAGAAGTGATGCAAGCTCACCCTGCAAACCCAAGTTAATGTAGCTTTCCATTTATTTTTCTAACCTGTTTTACAGCAGATAAAGCCCACAGCAACCCAGGAACAGTTTAAGTGTGTCTGAGATGACACAGATTACAGCTGCATTTGAATATTGTGGCCTGTGCTTCAACAAACTCTCTTACCTTAGCTTAAAAAAAGTTGTTTTTTTTTAGTTATGTGGAAAAACATTACTTCCAACAAACAGTAGATGAAACTGCTACTATTTGCATTGAATTTCACTCTTAATTTATGCGCTCATTACACAGATTGAGTCCTTTAGTGGAGGAACTCATCAATTATGCATTGGTTGTATCTCGCCTGCTGTGCACCTCCATACAAAAGTTATAATTTACTAAAGTGTTTTAGATAATTAATAACCCTTGATCCTAAATATTCCGTGTTGTATAAAAAGGGGTCGAGTAAATAATACCTAGTATAATTAGTGCATTGCATAACACATTTTTAATCAGTTGCCAAAGTCCTTTTTGTGAAAGAAATTAGGATATGAAAAGAACCAAGAGGCTTACCAGAACATATCACAGGCCCGTTGTAGAGCTTAAGCCATTTATCTATTTATTGCATAACTTAATAAATAAAACAATCAACTAGTTTACACAAACAAATATATCATCTGTCATAATCCCCGACTGGGACATGATAGGTCCTTCCCCAGATGATATGCTCATTTCAACTAATGATGACTTAATAAACACACTGACTGATGAATGACAAGTCACTGCACAGATGGCTGATGGAAAATGCAAATGAACATTTTTAAGGTTGTACTCACTGTCATCCAATAACCAATCCTATTGTGTCAACAGCCACGGGAAGTCAGCACGGAAATACTGAGGAGCTCTTGTAAAGGGATGGATGATGATTATTCACAGCTGTTGGTGGAATGGGGCCAGTACATTGACCATGACATAACTTTTACCCCTCAAATCTCCGGCAGTGCTGCGTTTTGGACTGGCATTGACTGTCTGACTACATGTGAAAACATGCATCCATGCTTTCCTATTAAGGTAAACACCTGTGTGCTGACTCTTGTATTACAATCAGTATTTCAGAGGAATTGTTCCACATTTTGGGATGTATGCTTATTCGCTTTCTATTTAAGATCTATACCACTCTGTTATCTGTCCCTTACACAAAGCTGAAGCCAGCAGTCAGTTACTTTATGTTAACATAACGACTGACTTCCTGGACTTCCAACTTCCTACAAAACCAGCAGAGACTCCAGGAATTTACATCTGTCAACCAAAAAATATCCAGGGAAGCTGTTTTTCCCTGTTTCCAGTCTCTGTGCCAAGCTAAATAAACTGACTGCCGACTCCAGTCTCATGTTAAAAGGATGGACATTAACAATGTGGTCAGTTATTACCTAACCTTTCAAAAAAAATATGAATATTTGCCAAAATATTACACTTATTTTTCACACAATTCCATAATCACAAAATAAAATTTATTTGACAGCTGTTGTGCGGCATCTGTTTATGCTACATAATTTTCCCTACATATATAAACATTTAATAATTCTCTAAATACAAGAGATTGGAGTAGTTTTAAGGAGCAATATTCTTTGTGTTGCTTTGTCTTTTCTGCAGACAGATAGTATAAGTGATGGTGCACAAAGCTGCATGCCTTTCTTTCGCTCCATGCCAGCCTGCTTCATCAACTCTGGGTCTGATATGGAGCTAGCTCTGCAGCGACAACAGATGAATGCCATCACATCATTCATTGATGCTTCAGTTGTGTATGGCCACACTCCAAAGCTGGAGAGCTCCCTCCGTGACCTCTCTGGCCATGACGGGAAACTTGCAGTCAACGACCAATACAAGGACTCCAAAGGTAGACCCTACCTTCCATTTGTAGGCACTCTGCCATCAGCCTGCCACGAGGATCCTCAGGGAGACAGAGTGGAGTGTTTCAGTGCTGGAGATAGTCGGGTCAATGAAGGTCTATCCTTGACCTCTTTGCATACGCTGTGGATCCGGGAACACAATCGGATCGCGGAGGCACTGAAACACATCAACGGTCACTGGAGCTCTGAGACTATTTACCAGGAAACACGTAAGATTATTGGAGCTCTGCACCAGGTATGTAACTCATAACGGAAACTGTATAAGTCTGCCTAAAACTTTTTTTATATATTTATATAACACAAAAAATAACCGGTACACAATAACCATAATCCATCATAAAAATGCATGCGCAAGGAAGACAAGAAACCCCCCAACCCCCTGTTGCCTCTCCCTTAGTCATAATGCATGATTACACTTTAGTGTAATATAAATCAAAGAGAAAAATTAGGCTACCCTAATAGAAACTGCACTGTGTTGACTGCCAGAATAAAACGCAATTACTTGCATACCAAAATGACTCATTTGACTTAAACCATTTTGCTCTTTGGGAAGCATAGGTCATCCATGAATTTTCTTCAGCTGGTTCAGTGTTTGGTGACTTTCTCTGTTTCCTTCCATGATGTTCTCTTGGTTGTGAGAGAGGAGAGGGGTTAGCTGGACAGCTTCCTTTCAGGTTTTGTTGTTCAGCGTAATGCTCGGCATGGGGGAAGACACCCTCCACTTCCAAACCTTGCTGTATGGTTTCCATGAGTGCTTCTGTAACTGTTTTTAGTTCCACTTAGCAGATGATTGGTCCACCTAGTTTTGCCAGAGCCCCATTAGCCAGCAGCCTGTCTGGATTCCATGATTTTCTCTGGATTCGTGGAATCCAGACAGGCCTTCATGGTAACTGGGATGGCACAAAATTTACTTTTTTTTTCTTTTTTCTTTTCTTTTCTTTTTCTTTTTAAATTTAAATTTAGTTAAGAATATTGATAACAATTAAATCTGCAGCCAGGACACTGTTATCCTAGGTTACCATAAAGACTGAAAGGAGCAGGCCCTGACCTAGCTCAGTCTTTCATTCAATAAAAGACAAAAAAGAAATAAAATGCTCATCAGCACCTCTAAAGTTTACTAGTTAGCACATTGCATCTTATTTCGTCCATACAATCCCAAAGGTTTGGGTTTTTTTGACAACTTTACTGACTCCCGTAAGTCATACAGTCTGCTGAAAGATAGTTACAGCAAATAATCCCCTGTAAATTTGTGGTAGACTGATGCAGGCAAGCTTGCTATTAGGCTAGCCAAGCTTTCAGTGGAAGCTAAGCCTCCTGCATGCCAGGTATAGATTTTATTTTTAGCATATAGATATGTTTGAAATTAATTTTTCTATCCCACTATTCTAAAAAAACAACAAAAAAAAATGAATTAAAAAAAATCAAACTATTTCTAAATTGTTTGTTTTGTCAGACCAGTCATCCCAAGCTATTTGGTTTAATGCCATAAAAGACCAGAAAGCCACAATAATACATTTGATCAAATGGAACCAGTAATTCATTAATTATGAAAATTATTGTGGATTACCTCTCTACCAAGCTACTTATTAACCTAGAATTTTTTAGCTCTAATTGCGATAGTTCAGTGAACAGTACTCAAAATATTTATATCGCTTAGTGATTATAAATGCCAGTTTATGGTTGCAGTTTTTTCACTGTTTCTCTCCTTTTTAAATGCCCCCAAAACTGAGCGAAAGTTTTTACCAGTTCACAACTGTCAAATTGAAAATCCATTCATGTTCGTGAGAATGTCACAGATGCCTCAAAGGTAAAAAATTGCACTAAAAAGTGGCTTTTGTCAGCCTTCATTTTGTAAAAAAAAAACAGGTGAGTGCACTTAATGCTTTTAAATGATAAACTTGTGCACTACAAACTCTTATTTATTCTCTTAAGTATCACCTCCCTTCCTACGTAGTCATATTCTAAGTGTTAATACATCAATAATGTGTATGTGACCTGTGGCAACCGCTGACATTAGGTCAGTGGAAGCAAATGTTCTTGGTTCTTATCACTGTCATCACTCCATGATGCATGGAAATGATCATTTTAAGTCTGCAGGATGATGGAATTTGGTAGTGATGGTGTAAATGCTCTTGAATCAGGGCTGATAAGCAAAGAACAAGGAGAATTTAAATTAATGTTTCGGGTAGTTCTTTTTTTTTTTTTTACTTTGGTTGATTAAGAACAAGAATAGCAGAATTTTAAGAGATTCAAAAGGCTTGAACAGTCTTTGAAGTGTGTGATGCAGATTGTTGATTTTACATTTCACCCAGTCTCTGAATGTAGGTTACTGTTCTTAAGCACTTTTGCTATTACAGAAGCTTGTGTTAGTGAAGGAGACACAGCACCATCATGAAAACACGAGAAGGCCAATGTTATTAAGTACTATCAAGGTTCTAGAGAGGAACACAAATGCTGCCTAAGGGGAAACAAACTAATCCAACATTTATGAGTGTGGTGATTTTATCATCTGCAGATGTCAGGAGTGTGAGCATGCTGCAGTTGCATGTTATTAAAGTAGGGCAAACTGATATGAAAGGTGTAGGAAGCGGTGTTGTTTTCATATGATGTTTTGACAAGATTTTTTTTTTTTTTTGTATCATGAGGCAAATCATGACTCAGGAGCGTTACAGTGTTCATAGTGTAGAAAAAATAAACCTTGACATAGGAGCTTTTCGGGTAAATTAGGCATGCAAATTTTTGAGAAATAAACCTGAAAATGTGTTTTTCTTTCTATCAAGGAAGGAAACAGTTGACAGTTTGTGAGTTTGGTCAGATGTGGCTTGTTTTGGGTCATGCCTGCAGTGGTAGATCTTATCAAACTCAACGAACATACAAAGGAATAAGGAAATGTTTATCATTTTAGCCCAGCATGAGAATTGTGGACCTCAGGGCACACTGGTTTGGCTAGAACGT
Source organism: Naso annulatus (assembly GCA_029783625.1). Lineage (NCBI taxonomy): Eukaryota > Metazoa > Chordata > Actinopteri > Acanthuriformes > Acanthuridae > Naso > Naso annulatus. The sequence goes on along the minus strand of JAPZDX010000007.1, from coordinate 21,797,018 downwards.
CTACAAAGTGAATGATTCCGGCCAGAGAATCAGGTTTTGGATAATACTTTAATTTCAAATGCAGGGAAAGGAACACAGTGATTGTGTGTGGATCTTGATCACTCACACACACACACATTAGAAGGAAGAAGGAGGAGGCGGTACTTATCCCCGCTGAACCTGGCAATGCGCATGTCCGTGTGGACCAGTGTCCGCGTCAGTCAGCTAAGGGTGCTAAGGACTTGTGCCGTTCCCAAATTTGTGACTTTTAACTTGAAAATTCAAAGTTAACGACCCCATCAGCTCATTTTTTCCCCCCTACAATTGCCCTAATATGCAAAAAAACTGTATAGCTTAATTTCAACAGAAAGAGCAATTTTCAGTATTAACCTTAGCCTCAGTATATATTAATTAAGCAGGATCTTTGCCTTGGTAAATTTCTGCCAACTTGCAAGAGCTCATTTAAATATTTATCATTTGTCATCAAAACATCTAATTTAGATCATTAGTGGTGAATTATGCAGAATAACAAAACATTAGTTATTTTCAATCATTCAGATGGCAGCAGCTACATTCTATTAAATGGGCAATTTCACAAAACAAAAATTGCAGAGCACAGTGTATCTGAAAACATTTAAGAAACATCAGACCACAAGACTTATTTAGAGGCTGGATGCCTTCAGTGTGCTTTGAAATGGTACATTTGAACCACTTTTGAGCCAACATGGATCAGCGGTCCTTTCAGTGCTCAGGCAAATAATGAAATTTAATCTTTAAGTAACTATTTCATCAACATAGCCTTAACCGTCTGTTGATGCCTGACTGTCTTCTTTTTCTACCTCCTCTTTATGCATCTTCTGAATTCTGCTTGGAGCTGTACATTACTTCAGTGCTGTATTTCATGTCGTCAAACTGGCTTCAGTTGGTCTTGGAAGCTGAGTTCAGTCATTGTTTTGCTGTTTTAGTTGGGAGGCACCCTGGCTGTAGTTTAAGCATTTACTCATGTGATACCCTTAGCTTGTTAGCTGTATGGCTAACAAGCCATACAGCTAACTGTCTGTCTGTGAAATACTAATTGGATTTAAAGTATATTTTTCTGCTCTAACTCGACTTTCTTCCATTTTGCATTGGGTGACTGAAGTGACAGTATTTTAGGCTCTGAGCACGTAAAAATCCTCAGTACCGTAGCTAACACATCCTGTGTGAAGACATGGAGACCTCGGAGGTTTGGCAAAGCTGCTACTCTCTTCAAGCCATGTGAAATTTTATTCACTACAGAAATTTCGTTAGGTTTCTTTTTCCAAATCAGGCACAACTTCCTCATCGGTCTGTAATTTGTCTCTGAATGATCTCTTTTTCTATTGAAAATTTGAACCAGCGCTGGTGTTGCCCTGCTTTGCTCAGTGCAAACCCTCAGCACATTTTTATTAGAAAGAAAAAAGATTTTTATAGCAGGGCAGGCATCAGAGCCAAGCGGTCTGACTGCGTCAAAGACCGACGAGTCATAATCCTTTATCATATGAATGGTCTCTGTGCACAGAAAGAGAAAGGCTCACGCTTTATACCAGTTAGCACAAACAGGATTTTTGTCCTGGTGTCTGACTTTTTTAATGTCAAAAGTGAGGTTTTGTTGCTGCTCTTATCTTTTTTATGGTTGTCAGCCTCTTGGTAGCAATGGATGAGAGGCAGGTTGTGCAGAAATGACTGACAGGATAATGATAGCAGCTTTTTCTGGCAGTATAAATGGTGAGGGAAATGTTAAATGCACACATTTGTGAACAATAAAAAATAAAAAAGAGAAATTGTTTTAATGGAAATGATTCATTGCCACTAATGAAGGGGATTGGCGACCCCAGTGCTAAGCTGTAAAGTTTCTTAAGCATATTTTAGCAGAGAATGAAGGAGCCTCAAATCTTCCAGACTTTGGAGGCTGACTTTTGACCACAGCAGTGGATTAACAACTGCTGTTTTCAGGTGAGTCAGGGACAATGCCAGAGAAGGAAGACTCAAAATATTAAAAAGAAATGGGATTAATATAGAGAGGGTCCTCAAACCATTTGTTAGGATAAAGTGTAAAAGGCAGGTAGAGGATTTACATACTAGCCGTAACCATGGCCAGCTTGGAAAATTCCTTCATTGGAAAGTGAGGCACTGTCTGCAAACCGACAGACCGAAACAACATCGATTTATTTATTTTTATAAAGAAAAATAACCCTCAAAGCTGGAATGAAGAATTACATAAAGCGCTACAGCTCTTTATTTCTCTTTTCTGTCCGCTGATCAACAACACATCATGTCTTAGTTATATACCTTAGTGCATGCTTAACATGACCTCCTGTGACAGAAGATAAACAGTTTTGGAAGAAACTTAGCTTCAGGCTTAAATTTTGTACAAAGACAAATAAAAACAAAGGATGGTAGTAGATTTACTAAAGCATAGCTGCCTTTAAACATGTCAGAGATCCTTTGATCAAAGACAGCATGAGCCACATAATCCTACCTTGTTACTTGCTTACTGATAGAGATTTCATTTTTTGGCTTCTCACCTCCACTCAGGAGGTACATGTCAGGGTCGGCTACCAAACAGTGCCCCTTAAGGCCATGCATGTAACTTGCATGCAATTGTGATTGTTCTGTTTTATTACTGTAGCTTGTATTTTTTTCTTTACAGTAACTAACCCTAACAAAAAAGAATGTTTTTTTTGCTTGTGTAGTAGCAAATATAGTAGTATAATGTGTGAAAGTGACTAATCTGACAAAGTCATTTTGCAGAGCATATGGCAAGGTGAATACAGCCACTGTTTTAATGCACAATGTATCATAGTTGTGGTTTTATGTAATATTCCAATAATAACATTAAGATGTCTGCTTTTAATGTGAAAAGTTTGCTAGTTATCCAGTCCATCTGAGAAGAAAAGCTTCCAACTTGTCAGCCCTTTGCCGCGCTGGGCAGCGTTCTGCTCATTGTTGTGGTTTGTCGGTCCGTATGGTTGACTCTCAACAGCTCTCACCAAACCCCTCATTTAAATCCTCAGGCAGCTGTTCCCCATAAGCAACCTCACAAACGGTGAATGTAATGTAAGATGCTGTTTTCATACAGGATTATAAGTTCCTGTGAAAGCATTACTTTAATGCATTAAAAGATGTGCTGAGGCTGTAAGTGCTTAAAAAAAATCCATTTTCAGGTCCAGGGTAATGTGTAATTAGGCAGGAAATGAAACATAACTGTTAGTGTTGTAAGGTCAGAGCCATGAGGTTAATGCTGGTGAATCTGCTCCTGTTCACAGACTTATTTTACATTGTGTCACACACAAATTTAACCCTTTAGTACATGTCTGTGTTAGACCTTCAGCTTTCGCTTATAATGCAAGACTTTGGAAAAAATGTTATGATCTTATGTTTGTGTGGATAAAATAAAGGTATCTGGCTGTTTGGACACACAATTATAAACAGTAGTATCTAAAAACAGCCTGACGTATTATTCACTATGCTGGGTGAGAGGGAGGAAGGCATTTGAAACTATTCATACTTTTCTTCCAACTGACTGTCTGTGGGCAGCCACTTGAAAACAGTGGGGGTGGGGCAGGACTTGAAAAGGTCAGAAACTGTTTCAATACAGAGTGAAAGGCTATTCTGCTGGAGACAGGAAATAAAAATAATCAGCAAACATCTGGTTTCATTGTGACTTGCATTTCAATCTTTGTGCACAGTTGCCAAGGCTACTGCTTATCCTGTGTGTAGTGTAGGAGGGCCATAACTTTATGGTGTGTTTGGTTTTTATGGTCAGTAGATGCAGTAGGATTGTTTTGAAAATAACAGTTTGAGGGCAAACCTGCTCTTTTTGGAATGTTTTGGCACAATACATTCAACTGTTAAAGACTGTGTATGAATGATCTTAACAATAAAGCATGATAAAAGGTTGCATCATGCAGTAAACAGTACTGTATATACTTGCAATGCTGGAAGAAGTATTTTGAATCTGTATTTAGGTAAGTTTACTTTATTTGGATAGTCTGCCTACTGATCATTTATAGAGTATTTATAATGTTTCAACAACATATTAGTAGACATTCATCAATTCAACTGTTTTACTTTAGCTACAGATGTTCGACAAATAAAGCTAATTCAACTAATGTTCGACAATGTAGGTCTATACAAATATTTAACAAACACTGGCTTCCCTAACCTTCCAACCCGAACCTAACTAATATGTTTTT
>JAPZDX010000007.1:21749299-21762152 GCA_029783625.1 Naso annulatus | reverse complement strand
CCATCAGATTCAGCATTTCATCATTGATCCTCTTTCCTGAGGAACATGAATCAGAACTTTAGTATTGTTAATGTTTAATACTGTTAAACTTTTGTTTTATTGATGATTCATCTCTCCATTATGGTAACACTGCTTTTAACTCTCCGGTCTATAATATATTGTAAACATAGGCTACTTATAATGCAATGTAATCTGCTTATAACACTATATAATTCCAGTTATATGCACTCATTAATAATCATAACGCCTTAAAACAATAATCATACAGATAAAGCATTTAATTATTAGTTACCAGTTTGACTTTCATAATGCCTAATAAATACTCATTTACTTTTTTGTTAGGTTAATTGTGTTAATTAATCCTCTTCGTGACAATACATTGAGTTGCATTATAATAAATGATACAATGCATTATTAGGTTATTGTAAGTTAACAATCTCTAAAATATTTAGTTTAGGAAAAGATCAAAAAATACCAAATCTGCTGGCCTTCACCTCTTCAGTGTAATTTTACTGACAGTTTACCCAGATGGTCACACAAAGGCTCAAAGGTGTGTTTTGGTGCAAGTCTCAAGATGGAGGAAGTCCGTGTGGATGGATATGAAAAACTGTAACTAAGTAAACTATGACTAAGAACAAACTTACTTAAACAACTAACACCAAAAGTCAATGTGGACTTTTTCTAACTTGAGTACATAATTTCACTTACGCAATGTGTACTGTGCTACTTAAGGCATTTGAATGGGAAACTTTGTAAAAACTATGGACTTAACTCATCACACTTCTGCTTTACCAGATAACTCCTTGTCTTGCAATCCCTCAGATTTATTTGGTTACCATTTATATATTAACCAGTTTAAATGCACCACTTCTACTTTTTACAACAGCGTTGTATTTTACTTTAAGATTATCTGAGTACTGAATATATATATATTAAAAAAACAACCCATGGTTGATTGTCTACCTGCAGCCATGACTGCGTTCCTGAGCTCATTCAGTGACAGAGTTCCTGTCTTTGAATCATCAGTGAGGTAGAATATTTTCTATTTAAAGAAAAGACAGAAAAAAAGTTGCGTGAAACCTCTTAAGACATTCAAGTCTGTAACTACTGTAAAATCAACATTCATCTTTGCATTGTTATGAAATTTTTAACCTTCATTTTACCTTGTATCTGTTGACTTTTCCCCACAGACGAACAAATTCCTTATCGTTCAGTTTGCCAGTGATTGATGTCTGTTAAATCCAAGATTAAGGTTTTAAAGCAGCACATGTTGGTTCACGTCTTTGCCTGACCTTTAAATCTATTCTAGTGTGTGAAACCATCAAAATGGCAGGCAGGTTTTGGCTTGTACACTACGTTGGCATGCGTTTTATGTAACTACTTTTACTACTACACTCTCTTGGTGGCAGATCCCTCCTATAGCCTCTCAGAAGTGGATATTTTGAAAAACATATACATGGAGATTTTTCTATTACAAAAGTTAACAGTGAATATCACATTGGTGGATACATCCATCAGAGCAACCATGCTGCGACAGGCATCAATGCTGAAACCTCCAGATTTTAAGTTTCCTAACAAAAGATATAAAGAAAAGAAGCCGGACACTTAATATGACCTAAACTCAATGACATTCACTGACAGTGCTGTTCAAGATTATCAGATCAAGATTAAGTCCAAACCTTCCAGGAGTTTTTCGTTCAGAATGTTCTGAAGCTGCTCGCCGTCCACTTCTTCATACTGGAAATGTCAACAAGAGGTATGTTTCACTTATTATTCATGTCTTCATTTCACTCTACAACGCTCGCAGAAGAGCAAATTATAAATTGCTTAGCATGTCTGGTATTTCATCGTTGGCTTTATCCAGAGTGGTGCACCACACAATACACATTATACACCACACTGCACAGCCAAAATGATCAGCTGTTGCACCTGATGTCCATTTTGATACGCTACAATTGTCAGGTTGTGTTACCTGATAGCAGGCAGCCTGAACGCAGTATGCGACACACATTTACCTTGTCAGAATATGCACGAAAGAGGTCTCTCTTTTTTTCATCATCCTCTCCATTTTCGATCGGTGAGGTCTGCAAAAGATTGAGTTCTGTCAGCGTCAGATGAATTGTCACATGCTATCAACTTAATCGACATAGCAAACAACATGTTACATAATAGCACCACCAAAAGAAACTTTATTAGATTATTTTAAAATCTTGCTCACCGGTATTGGTTCCACGTTCCCATGGTTATGGCCATCAGAATTCTCACTGAGAAAAAAGACAAGAAACATCAGTACATTACTTGTTCTAACACAAAACTTTTTTTCAGTACTGAGTCACTTGTTTGCTGTGTTGGAGGGAGTTTGTTCAAGGGTTGATATCAAATTGTTCGCTAAGCGTACAGAAACTGGTCCAGAACAGGCTGGCTTGTAGATTTTTTATACAGCTAAGATTTTAAGGGCTTATTGTTGTGTTGCAAGTAACTTACTGGACGTGGGTCTCTGATTTGGACAGGATGGTCACGATAAAGCTGGCCGTCTCATTGGCATTGAAGGTGGATGGCACAATCAGGTATTCGCCAGGCTTCAGCCTAAAGAACTCCATCACCTCACGTGCGTTCATGTAGGTTTTGGTTTGGGCAACAGGCGCGTTTCTGGTAAAGAAAGCGGCTGGGAACTTTCCCTTCTGTCCCTGATACTGTAATAAATAGATATTTCATATCATTATTGATAGCAGCTGGGTGTAAATGAGCATGTACTGTGTATATGGGTTGGGGGTAAAAAAAAAAAAAAAAGGTTACTCACTTCTTGGGGCACCTTTGAAGAAAGCAGAGGAAATTAGTTCATTTGAGGGACAAAAAAAAAAAGTGTAAGTGAAATCATGGCATATAAATTATGAAAACAATTAACTTAAATGATTGTGAATGCAGTGTAAAGAGTTTTATTTAATGCCCGAGTCTATAAAATTTTCATAAAATTTTAATTTTAATTAATTTTAGGGTTTTCCACAGCTACTTCCCAATGGGTAACATTTACCTCAAACACAGAGAATCCAATGTGAAGATTCTGGACCAGACGTCTGTTCCTCTTGTCAGGCTTTTGCATGAGGGACACCAGCATGTTGTTCTCACCCTCTAACTTGGAACACTGACCGAGTAATTTTTCAATCCTGACCCGATACTGTGGATTTGTCCAGAAGCTGTCTGGAATGCAAAGAGGCAAACACTTTCATATTAACATTTACCTGTAAATCCATTCTTAAAAAATTTCTTTCTTTCTTTTTCTTTCTTTCTTTCTTTCTATGTTATGGGGTGGTGCATGCACAAGTTGCCTACAATTAATAGTTTATTGTCATTGTTTAAAAAAGAAATTGTAAATTTATTCATTGAATTTAAAGCAAAAATTTAAATCTAAAAAGTTAGCAATCTGAACAAAATAATAATCTTTAAAAGGCTGTTTTGAAACATGTATTTTTAAAATATTTTGGGGAGGCAGGGCTTTTATACACAGAGCTTATTGGTCCCATTTTTAAGTTGATCCATTGTTAAACTATTATATTGTAAGTTGAGTATTTTCAAATAAGCACATAGAGGCTGTATAAAATCTCAGTTTTCAAATATGCAGCAGTCACCATGTGCTGTGTTTAAGAGAACAGTCATGTATTAATATATATCCTGGAGGTACCTCTGTTATTCATGCATCCTCCAGCCGTGGTTCCAGCGACCCATCTGCCCTCGTAGAAGGAAGTCTTCCAGTGGCAGGAGGAGCCTCCATCAAGGACGTCGGGACAGAGGCAACAGATGTCGAGATCTGAGTAGAACCTGCAGAAGTCTTCCAGGGTCATCCTGTTGACATCAGAAACAACTTACGGTGGCTATCTTGTCTATGGGAATGTGTCTTCATTGATATAGATACATATAAAGATAGACCATATGTGTGTACTTGATACGTTGTACTTTTTCAATGTAAAACTGATTTCAAAACCCTTTCAGGTGTAAATATAATTTAATTAGTTATAGTTTTTAATTAGCATGTGCATTTTTACACAAGTGTTGCTACAACAAATAAAAATAAAAATATTCACCGATGTTTTGCAGATACTTCTGTGTTTTGTACTAATGTGTCAAAAAAATTTTTTTTTTGAAAATTAAAAAAAAAGCAATTCTTTTAAAATGTTTTTTTTTTTAAAGCATGCTTACCAAAATTCCCCATCATCCCTCACGGAAAGGCACATCTCACGATCTTGAGGACTCACGGTTTGCCACAAAGGTGACCTTTAGAGACAGTTTGTTGGTGAAGGTCAAGGAGAGGCAACATTGTTTTTGTTTTGAAATTACAAGGCAAGTTACAAGAAGTGCGCCTTTGAAAGTATAATCTACTCAGAATTTGTATACACAACAGTTAATCCTGCTAGAATATTTGTAAGAGTCCTGTGAAGTCAACTTATTGTCTTGATCTTTTCACAAACTGGTTTTGGCAGTTTTTAAGCTTTGGTAATTAAGGCGTATTTTGAAAGCACCAAAATGTGCCAGGATTTGGATTCATTAATCTGGTCAAAAACAACTTACCACACCTGCAGTCTTGGTAGTGAGCTGGTGCCAAAATAATCAGCAGATCACAGTAAATACCGACTCTTAGGCAGGTCAAATCTGAGTAAACAGGGCAAATTTCCAAGCCACAAACCATTATCTGCTAAATGAATGGATTAGGCATTCTTTGCATTTTGAGCCAAAGTTTCCCAAAAATGATCTCATTAAGAACAAAACTACCTCTAACAGAAGTGAAAGGACAAAAAACAGAACACTCAATCACAAAACATTGCTTTGCTTTTTGTGAACTCAGGCTCAGGCCCAAGAGCACGGGAGTGGCAAGCTGTTTGCACGAGTGCAAATCCCAGTGTAGCATTGAAGCTTTGTGGGAAAAGGTCAACACTCAACAGAAACTATATTGAACAACTGTCAAATGCTGCAGTCGCTACAAAACTTTGAACAGAAAACTGGCAACGACAGATTGTGAAGAATGCCAGAAGACGGTTAAAAAGTCAGAGGGATCACACGGCTCTTGTGAAAACAGTTTTTATGTGCACTGTCATGTAAAAATAAAACTACATATTATCTGAGGAGGATACATCATTTTATCTCACCTCTTGGTTAAGGATTACGTATCATGTAAACTAGAAATAAATTGCTTAGGAGACAACACTTTGGGGAATGTTCATTTCGCAAAAGCAAAAACAATGTCACTGCACTAGCGCAGAATGACATTCACATATATCAAAGTGAAATGTTATATAATATGTTTGCTCTTCCAACATGTTATATAATTTATTTTGCTAACAGTTGACATTAAGACCTGTCAAAACTCCTCCCTGGAATCTGGCATGAACTTCACTTACCGAAACATCACTTAGCATTCCATTATAGAGATTACCATCAAGAAGCAGGGGGCAATCATTGACAAAACACAGTTAGAAATGAATCAATAAAATACAACGTATTATCATCATTCCTCAATATTTATCTCCTGGGGCAGCAAATGATCAGTTTCTCTGTGATGCAATCACAGTCATGTCTTACTCATCACTCCAGGGTCCGTTCCACTCTCCTGTGCCCCAGGGGTTCCACAGACGCACCAGTTTGACTTGTTGCCCTTGGCTTAGCATCTGAATCAGTTAACAGAGACAATACAACTAGCCTAGTTCATAAAATTAACTACACTTTAGTATGTATACTTTATGTTTTCATACTTCTATACAGTGGAGGCCAGTTAAAGGTATTCATTACACTGAAACTCTGTAAGTTTTAAGATCAGCTGCTGAAGTGAGATTTGGTAAAAGCTTAATCTAATTTCTGTTGATGATACACAATCCTTTTAATATCACTTAATGAGTGCATTATGCATGTTGCAATTACTTTTAAAGAAATGCAATCCTTTACCTGTTTCACACCCGTGACACTGTAGGCATGGCCTTGCACCAATCCATTTGGTAGTACAGTGTTGGCAGATGTCTCCTGCAAGATAGATAGCGTACAGTGAGTGTCATCTTATGTGTGGTCTTCTACAACATGTCTCCTTTTCAATCACAAAACAGAAAAACTTATAGTAAGGAAACAGTGGACTCATGAACATGTCTATTTAAAGAGAACTTCTCACTAAGAAACATTTGATGTAAGCTTAATGCAAAAGGCAACGAGGAGCAGGAGAGGCTCATCAGTGCCACAAAAACATGGATGCTATAGCAACACTCTGCGTCTTAGTCAAGGCGTTACAGGAGGTCTTTTTATATTTAAATGTACATTTGTTTTGTCTACATGATTATTGGCCAGAGAAAACAGAGAAAATGTGCCTGTTTAGTTTTACTGTCTCTAATCTGCAATATCCCTTAAAAAATAAACAAATTAACACATATCAATGAAACGTACAGTTTAGTTAGATAACAAAGCCAAGTTCAAACTTGTCATAGCATCAAGAATTGCATGTTAGCATTCATGTTTTCTCATTACAAATGCATGTCTGTTAAAATTCTTTGTTAAATTAGCCTTGTATGGCGTGAATAATAAAGGCTGACAGAGCTGCATCAATTTACTAAAAATTGTCAGCTGTCACAAATGATTGGAGTGCTGCCATTCCAAAGCTTGACCTCACCCTGTCTTCCCACCATAATATTATGGTGTCTTAACATGTTTTTGGCCACTAGCACTTAATCTTTATTTGTAGTGAACAGTGAGAAAACCAGTTGTTTTCCTCTCACTGTTTGAAACTGAAGCAGAGGCTGCCCTGAGCTCAGTTTCAAACTATTTCACGAAACAGAAAGAAATACTGAGTCATGATGCCATCACTTTGGCCTTACGTATGCAAACAGACTATTATGAAGTAAATTGTTTTAGTTATTCCTGCTAATTAAGTACTCTTTTTTATAATACAGTGACACTGTATTATAACATGTAATTTAATAGAATTTTTTTTTTAAAAATGTATCGCTTTCTTACTAAAAGCCTATAGTTTCTTTGTCATGCAGGGCCAAGAGCACAATAAATTATGGTAATATCTGCTGCACTAGGTGCCTCAGTATTGTCATGCAGGCTCTGAAGCATGGTCTGTACCTCATTTACACCTACAGATTAAAAAAGCAGCATCCAATGAGATTGTAGCTTTCAGGGACCATATTCATAAAACATCTCAAGGCTACAAGTAGCTTCTTACTTGCTAAGGAGTAGCTTTAAGAAAGATGTTTGTCATTCATAATTTTTGGATCACTAAACATGTGTTTTAGCACAAAACCCAGCTTCTAAATATATCTATAAGTTGGAAGTAGTCCAGAGGACTCCTGAGTCACATAGAGCAAATCAAAAACAATCCAAAAATGACTGCTACCGGCAATCCTTCTTGTAATCCCGTCAATCCTCTCTGAATCCTTTAATGATGCTGAGCTTTTAAAGAGGCGTTACCTTAATCACAAGGGTACTGAAATCATAAGGGAGCCAGTCGAGGATGCCGTAATGTTGGGATTGCGGTCACCCAGACTCCACATTAACCTTCAACGATGTACCGGTACTTCTTTTCATGCATTAGTTGGGCAAGAAATGTATGAGCTGTTCTTGTATCCAATGTTGTTTTTGTTTGCATCCTCAAAATCATCCATTATCACTTTTTCCTAAAAAGTTATCCAAATCTCCTTTTTCTTACATGTGTAACGTTTCATTACAATTTCATTAGACTGTGCAAAAGTTATTACCTTTGCTATTTATTTTGTTGAGTTGTTTACTGACATTGTTCTAAATGGTTTCAACATGTTCAAAAACAGGAATCTGTAATTTTGTTTAAAGAAATAATGTGATTCTGTAGCTTGGTGCGAACTTCTGGCATAACACAAGTCAAACAACAGTCTGCACATGTGACTGACTGTAATGTGAATAAAACATTAACCGTTACCTTTCAATGAATATTTCTGCCTGAGTCGGTTAGACAGATTTACACACGCAGTCATAGCTGTTTAATAATTAAGACAGCATCTTGCTTGATCATTCACTGCTTCTCATGGTTAAACTAATTACATCACAACTTCTGTTTTCATTGTTTTGATTACTACTACTACTTGCCACTGTAAAAAAAACAAACAAACAAACAAACAAACGCCTGTCACTCTATCATCATCAGAGGAAATCTGCATATTGCTGAAATAATTACATTCATTACATATCATGCCACTGAGTTATTAAGCGAGACTGACATCCTGGAACTTCTCCAGTCTTTCAGTACATTTGAACAAAGAGTACCTGACACACCTAACGTAAATGGAGCCATGCCAGCATAATGTTTTTAATTCCCTGTTGTGACAAGTGAAAATGTCATTTGCTATAAAGGTGTACCATCACATCCAAGATCCACCTGGCAAATACCAAAGATAAGGCTGTAATTGAAAATGTCAAAATATCATAATAAGGTGATCATTATAACTTTGGGCTAGAATCTAAACCTATAAATGCTTGATCTTTGGGAGACACCTTGAAGAGTTTTAGTGCAGCTTTTAAAAGAAAATTAAACACTAGCTGTTGACCTTGTATGGTATGTTGGTGCTTACCCCCTGTGGTGTACCACAGCCCATCAGTGAATTAGACTGGCCAGCTCTACACATCAGCTCCCACAGGTTTGGAGGGGGGTCTGGCAGCTGGATACACATGTGGACACCACCAGTAAAGTCTGCCAAAGCCTCGGCAGGAGTTCCAGCATTCATGTCCGAGTAGGAACCACAGACCCTGACACAAGTGGGTGTGAAGTTACTTACACAGATTTTTTCAAAAATAAAACAAGTCTCCCTCTGGGAACATGCATTTATGACTGAGAAACGACACACTGCTTTTTCATACTTGGCGTAGGCTTTCTCCAGCAGAGCAGGCCAGAACTCAGTTGGGTCTTTGGAATGAACGAAGATTAGTCTCCCATTGACTGTTGGGAGCTTGTCATCAATAACGACATCCACCCACCTTCCAAATCTCCAGAACTGAAATGTTGAGAAAGGAGATAATAAGATGAGTTTTATAGCAAAATCAGATATGCTCAATTGAGCAGAATTAACTTTCAGACAAATTTGGGGAATAATTATTGGTTTACCCTAAAGTGGAATATCCCACAGTAATTCTCATCAAAGTCTTGCTCAAGAGGAACAACTTGCCCAAGGATGACTTTCTGGAATGTCAGAGCTCCGATGGATGCAAGAAACCAGCAGTTACCTGAGTACATTGAATTTGTTAGCAAAGAGTAGTAAACAGGAAAAAGCTTAATGATTTCCAGATTTCAAAATATTAAGATTGCTAACTCGGCCAAAAGGGCAGAAACACTGTGGTACACTATCTTTTCCTTGTCTGTTTTCTGCCCATTGTCTTCATTTGCACCAAATGGCAATGTAGTAAAACTAATTTAGCAATTGATACAAGGAAGCAGTTTACCAATAATGCCTTGACCAAAGTCAAACCTGGAGACTCCATCAACAACAAAAGCTGGATTGGGAACCAGTTTCTGAAACAAAGAGTTGTTGACAGGAAAATATTTATTAGAAGTTAGCAGTAACAACGTCTTCCCAAAATCTACTTTCAACATTACATTAAATATCTACATTATCATTATTTTACAATATCTGAAAATACCTTCACTGTTAAGTTTTGGCTCTGAATGTGAGCAGTGTTTGCTGTCAACATTTTCTTGATGTTTTTTATTCATAATGTGCAAATACATGAACTTAATAAACTAAACTATTAGCTATTTTAATTAATGCATCTTTTTACAATCTTCAGCCTCAATGTAACTTTATGAAAATCTTCTTTGGGAATTTTTGCCCAGGTGGTCAGACTAATTATTCTGTCATATCAGTTATATATACCAAGCATCAGTCTTTCTAGTGGATAAATTAACAAATGAGTTTTTGTTTGCAATTTTTGTTTGTTTGAAAATTTTAAAACTGAGGGATTTTTAATGTTTAGTATATTTTTCTCATAAATATTAATGTTTGTTTGCTAACTGGCCCCTGGGCAAAACAAGTTAAGTGTCCTTGCCAAATACACTTGATAAGCTTAGCTGACTGTTTATTGCTATGAGTCTGTGTTGTCTTGTCCTTCCTTTAGTTGTGGTCAGCAGATGAGTGTAAACAACTCATGAAACAATTCAAAAACTTTGGAAAACACAAATTGTTATGCGCTTGACCACTGCGTCACCATGAAACTGTATCACGTCTGCTGCTTTCAACCACTAGAACACTTACCCCTGGTCTCATCCACTCCACTCGTCTCTCGTCATCAGGATTCAGTACACCTTTGCCGATGGACCTCCTGTCTGGTGGGAACATGTCATCGATGTACCTTACCTGCTTGATGAGGCAGTACTGTTTCAGCTGCTGGAAATCTTGATTGAGGAACCTCTCAGGCTTGTCAACAGTTCCCAAACCATTTTTCTTGTGACGTGCGTTTACGATGTTCATACACACACCAGGTGCAGGCATGGTTGCGGTACTTGAGCTCTATGTTGCAGATACAACGACATAGTCATAACTGTTAGCAGATGTGGAAAAATAGCAAAAATTATTTGCTGCAAAGAAGCTACAGTCCGGCTTATGTCTATATGTCCTACCTTTGATATTGAACACTAAAATTGGTTTATTCAATCAAACAACATAGTGTTAATTATCAAATCTATATAAGAATACTTTGGTAACAAGTAATAGGTGGAAAAAATTTATTTAGTAAAAAAGGCATGAAAGGGATAGTTCATCCAAAAATGAAAATTCAGTCATCGTCTAGTCACCCTCATGCTGACTGAAAGGCAGGTGAAGTCTTTTAATCCACAAAATACTGCTGGAGTTTCACAGGAAAAAAGGCGTCTCAGTAATCTTCCTAACAATTGAAACAAATGGTGACCAAGTTTTAAACGAAAAAAAATAAAAAATAAAATAAATAAAATAAATTAAAAATTGAAAAAAATTTAATAAAACAATAATAATAATAAAACCATAAAATGCCTCCATGCTGCTCATCTGAAGTAATTCAAATCCAGGACACTTGGATTACTTCAGAGAAGCAGTTTGGAGGTATTTTTACTGTTTTTTAATATGTTTGAAACCTGGTCACCATCCACTTCAATTGTTTGGGAGATGACTGCATTCCTTTTCTCCTGTTAAACTCCAGCAGCATTTTGTTAACTAAAAAAAATTCACCCAAACTTTGATCTGCATGGGGGTGAGTAGCTCATGACTGAATTTTCATCTTTGGGTAAACTATCCCTTTAATAAGGTGTGGATCGTTTAAGATACTGTTGAGCTGAAGGCTAATACTTCCACACACAAAGATTAACTGTTCCTTTTTGTGCCAAGAGGTAAAACAAGATCTCTGAATAAGTCAGTACAAGAGGGATGTTCAAACTTCAGCATGCTTAACAATAACCTGTTGTTAATGTTAGGGTATTATCTGTCCTCTGCCAAACCTGTGCTATTTTATTCTCCGCACAGTCCAACAAGAAAAAGAAATAAGATCTCCTAATAGTCAGTGTGCATGGCTGAAGTTAATGTGATTATTTTCAAAGTACACCGATTCTGTTCAGCTGAGTAAATTGTGCAGAATTGCTTAGTATATTCACTGAATCACACCAAAAAAGCCAAAAGTGCAGAGCAAAACAAAACAACTAGATATAAAATAAACACTGAAAACACAATCAAGAGCAAAACTCTTTAAAATTGAATATCTGCAACATGCATTTTGATTGCTTGCTAATGATTCATGGCCGCACACACAATACAAGCAAACACATACATACATACATTGTAATATTGAATATGTGTGCGTGTATACAGGTCGCCTCCTGTACATTCAGCCACTTTCACCAGACACACACATAATAAAAACTTCATAGACGTTATTGTATGATCATTTTTAATAAATTAATTACTACATTTTTAAACTGAATTTGAATTATTCTAATCTAATATTCAGATTTTTTTTTTTTTAGCTTATTAGACAGGCAAAATTTTGTAATATTTTTGGATGGTGAAATTAATGTGTCACTGTCACATGTCAGTATCCAGAATTGCCCACACAGGCTTTTAAAACTGCCCGTCTTGCTTATTTTAGAAATACATTCACATTATTTAATGAAATGAAAATTATAATTTAAACACCACAGCATTAAATAATAAGTATGAAATAAACAGACCACAGTATCATGCTGTTGTTTTCTCCACGTCACTTATGGTGCCTTTACAGTTTGTTTTCTCACTGTTCTACTTTGTCTATTACAGAGATGTAAGCCACTCATGACAGACTGCATTTTACAGTTACAACATTACTCTTCCAATGAGTGTTTACTGAGGCTTTTGGTTTATAAATTCAACACAAATTTTAAATTTCAATTAGATTTTTTGTTTGTGTGTTTCTGAACCACAAATACGTTAAATTAATAAGTTAAATTGTGCAGGTTGCCCTCAGCTCCAATCACTCCACTGTGTTGTCATTCACGGCTGTAATATGCACCAACAGTATTAAATGTCTGAAATACAACAATGGTGATTACATGATCAAAGCTACGACAACACTAAAAATTACTAAACTGTGAGTCAAGTGTGAGTCGACCTGTTGTAAATGTTGCATATTAAGATCTTAATCTTACCTAACCGGCCAGAGAGAGAAACAGCTGAGCCTGGGTGGAACAGCAAGCGTAAAAGAAAAAAGCTCCGGTTCTTTTATAATAGGTACAAACACCTGAGGCTATTGCTGTCAGCAGCGGATGTTCCTTTATGGAGTGTTACCATGTGTAACCTGAGATTTTACCCGGCACAGCTCTGCACACAGTATGGAGACATACAAAGGTAGATTATGG
>JAPZDX010000007.1:21720106-21733642 GCA_029783625.1 Naso annulatus | reverse complement strand
AAACCTCCGTGGTCTAATCAAAGTCCTCCAAACACATTTCTGCCTGTATACCTGGTTAATATGATGCGAAAGTTAGATATTCTTAAAATACCTTTCATTTCTGGTTTTTGAACAAATCTGCTTTCCAAGGAGCAAAAACGATCGGCGTATCACCTGTGCACACAATTAAACTTAATGGAATGCACTGTACACTACAAAAGTCAGGTTATGTGTACACAGATTTTTAAGAGTGGGCTGTAATATTATTTTGGATGCTGTTGCTATGATGGCTATAATCTAGTAATATGCTACTAGATATTGTTTTAGTAGTGAACGGACAAACAGAAAAGGCTTTTAGCTCCTAGTGCCATCAGATATTATTCTTACATTATTACACTCGTATAATTTAATCATAAGTTTAGTTAAGATAAAGTTGGAGCTGTTGAACTGATATGAAACCATCCATGGTTGGTAGTGTGTGTATCTCCCTCTCAGATAGTTTAATGAGTGTATGGATGCATTTGGAGGAAGCAGCAGCTGTTAATGCTAAGTTTGACTGCTCTATCTGAAAACTTTACTGTCAGCTCACGTGTTTTGTTTGAGTGTTTGGAAGACTGCTGACAATGGAAATGTCACGTTGTTGTCAAGACATTTCTTTCTGAATGGATTTGATGTAAAAAACATGAAGCATGTAAAGGATTTAGGAATTTAGAGACTAGCAAGCTAGCAGGAGCTCTAATAGAAGATTTTTGGTTTGAGAATTAAAAATACATGATTTACCTTCCTGCTTGCAGACTTGAAGAAGACTCTTGCGGTGCTGCTGGATAACATCATGCTGAGGCTCGGAAAGCTTGAGTCCAAAGTGGAAAACATTTACAACGGCACGGGGGGCAACCTGACCAACGGCACCAGCCCGGCCACACCCAGCACCACCAACTCAGAGAAAGTAAACGTGGCAGGTAGGTCTTGCTTTTTTTGTTTTTGCTGTTGAACATCATGGCGTGTTTTGGTTGCATGTTATGGTGAGGTGAGATTTTTACTAAGTCTGGATTTAAAGCTCTAAAAGAGAAAGTGCAAATGAGTTGTTTCTCTCCAATTTGGAAAGCAAATTTTACCAGGGACTGTGACTCATGTATGGGCAAGTTCCTACAGTTCCTCCTCCAAAGAAACCATGTTATTCAGGATATCAAAATGCAAAGTAAGCATCTGGCAGCTGAGACATATTAAAGAAATGACGGTAGGCTAATTGGGGCTATTTTTTTAAAATGACCCTTGTTTCATTTTAAACATTCCCATAGTCTGGGGGCATACAAGCAGCTAAACCCCAGCAGTTCTGCACAGTGCACATCAGGCACTTTATAGGACCGGACCACATCCTTGGACATAATTCAAATAAGGCCTCCGTTCACGCTGCATGACTCTTTTATGAGTTTTCATTGATTTGCCTGCCAGCTTTCAAATGATGAATTCTGCCCAGTTGAGACTGTGAGGTGTTGGTTTTTCTGGGATCCCGGGACTTGCTCTCACTAGTTTGCGCAGCATTAAACAGTAAGAATGTGGAGTTTGTGTCTGTAGACGTGGAGTAGGCTGATGGAGTTGTACAAAGTCACATTTGAATGGATTAAATCCTAAAGACAAAAAAAAAATCAAATGTTAATGCTGACTCTGCAGCTTTTTCCTGTTGAAGGACCTTGAGAAGGCATGAGTCAGTCTAATGAATGGTTTGAGAGTCATGTGTATGTGATCATTAATAGGACAGTTAAGATATGAAACATGTCATTACCCAGAATAAAATTACAGATATCTGAGTTTGATTGTTGGAAACATTTGAAATTCTCAAAGTACACAGCTCAGCATAATATATGACAAAGAAAAAGTTGTTTTTAGACATTTCAATGTGAAAATACCCGTTTAAGTGTCGCTTATTTAAAGAGCAATTTTTGACAGCTAAACTATTTTTGTGTATCAATTACTAAATGTCTTGTAATAAAGAATTTTTTTCCTTCCGATGTTCCTAAGTTCCTCGACAGTAAGTTAGGTTTAGCCCTTTTCCCTGAATTTCAGAGTAAAAACGCTTTTTTTTCTTTTAAATTACTGCCATAAATACACCACTTGTCATAACCAGAAACTCTAAAAACTGTTTAAATCGTCAGATTTTAAAGTTTCTGATGGTCATTGAACGTCTCACGTGTGATGTCGGACAGGTTCCAAACTGTAAGCATAAATCTAACGTAAAACTGTGACTTTTCATCAAATTTGCTTTTTTCCTCACGTCTTCTTTAAAAATCTGCCAAAAACAAACTGATTGCTACGTTCTGTAAAAAACAAAAATTCTGCGTTCCTTTGTGCATCTGCGAAGCCATGAGTGATTCATATAGATCCTCCCCTTGCCTCTGTGTAATTCATAAGCACAGTGAACCCTGAGCGCTGCCCGGCAGGATGCCTTATGCAGCCTGAATACGGGCTGCAGAATTACCCCTGCATGTATGTAGAGCTGCCAAAATATTTTTCCTGTGTTCTTCAGACTTGAAGGCACCTTGAAATATGTTGTATATACCGATTCCTTATTTTTTCAGTTTTTGTAAATTAAAAAATCTGAGAAATTCAGTGTTCGATTTTTCTTTTTTTGTGTTTTAGGGCATTATAACTTTGTTATGCTGCACAGGAGACATTGTTGAGTTACCTCTTTGTCTTGCCGTGGTTGTCCTGAATCCATAGAGGTGCAGGACTTTATATTGCAGTAAAAAATGAGCCAACAGTGAGTAAAAATGCGACAGAAGCAAAAAATGGCTAAAATCTGGTTGGGATTCAGAGTTAAACATCCAGCAGCCGCCCTGAGAGGCAACATTTGGATCTTAAATGCAGGTCAGGTTTACAAAGTGACAACTGCATCTCACTTGGCAATGAACTAAGGCCCCCAACACTTGAGAGTCTCCATTGGAGCATGTCTGCTGTCTGGGAGTGGGTGGCACACAGCGCTGTTGCCAGTTCTGCCATTGCTCCTCCTTGACTGAAGGCAATTACATAGATAAGGATCGCGACAGTGAGGGGAACACGCCTGGCTTTCAGAGTGGCTGCTATCAAGATGGAGCTCAGCAGCAGCCCAGTGACTGCACAGTTTTCACCTCGGTTGTATACATTTTCTTTGCCAAGGACTCTGGCATCTACAGCTGCTGCAGAGGAGGAGGGTGCAATGAGATTTTTAAAGCACGTGATGAAGAAATGGCCTTCATGTTTGTTTCATGTTTTAATTTGTGTAAGGTGACGGCCGCCTCATCTCTTCACGCAGATCTGTTGTTTGATCTGGAGCCAGTTTTCATCTCTTCAGACTTCAGTGGACGTTATAGTTGCCCGTTTCATGTAATTCATGTCTAATTTGTCTGTTTCCATTGAACTGCTTCTTGTTTTATTCGAAACATCAACTTTTCTACCTCAGCAAAGGGTAAATTCTTGTTATTTAGGAATAAATGTTATTTTTACAGTTTTTTAATATGCAGATTTAAATGCACAGAAAAGCAGTGCTCAAGGCACCTTCAGACATGACGTGGTAATGCACCACTGCGCCCTGAAATTGATTATTTCCAATAACTTGTGCTTCGCCACAGCAGCTTGTGGCTGAATCAAACCAAGTGTCACGCAGCCCCAAGTTCAAGGTTGATTTTTGCCCTCAGTAGTGTTGTTAGTGCGCTAAACCCAGCAGAGAAGGCGACTTAAATCCCATCGTGTCTGAAAGGTTAACTGTTGTTCAGTGACTTAACAGGTTGACACAGTCACAGCAGGGGTCCGTTTCAGAAAGCAAGTTTAATAAAAACTCAGCCTCTTACTCCTAAAATGAGGGAAACTCTGGGTTTTCCCAGTCAGACTCGTGAAGCTAACCTGGTCGGTTGCAGATCGTCTTCAACAAACCTGGAGTTTCTCTCTGTCTCCTTCCTCTTTCAGGGCCAGAAACACTGTTTCATTTCCTCATTCTTTCATTCATTCTTTCAATCTGTATCACATTCATTTTAGTGGAGTTTCACCAACAGTTTTACAAGAAATCCTAGTTGGTTTAAATAGTCTGTCATCCTATATAAAACACACTTTTGTGTTGAACATATTGTGTCCTTAAGTCAAGGATTTTATAGAAAAAGAGGCGGCTTTACTGCGCAGGTATTGACACACAGACAACGTCAGGAGATGATTTTGAGACATCATATCATCTCCAGATGACGACGAATTAGCAAAATGTCTGCATTCGGTAATTTTTACACTGGAAAGTCAAAGAAGATGTGTAAAGAACTGTTTTTAATTATGCTCTGGTATTGGATCAGTATTCAGTTTTGGCTGATATGCACGTTTGGGTATCGGAATCTGTATCGGGAAGGAAAAAATGATATTGGAACATCTCTAGACTCAGGCAGGATTTGTGAAATGTGCCTGAGCACAAAACGCTTGTGTTCACATTAATCCAATGTGCTGAACTTTTTGGTCAGGTGTGCTTGGATCTGGGCCCGGTACTGTAGTGGGAAACCACCTTTAGAGTTTCCCATCTGAGGGTAAATCAACTCTGAGTTCAGGGTTAAACTCAGAGTTTGTTGAAGCTGCTCTGCGAAACAGGCCCCAGTACATGACAGGGAAAAAAAACAGTAAGGTCATTGTGTACATGTTGAGTTATGCATTTTGTTTGACCGAAACCTCATCTGCATCCAAGCTTATCGGTTCACTCATCGGTGTTATAATTTATCACTGCCAGCGTGTTTGTCTAACAGTGATGCATTGTTAAACGATGTATCAAGCTCATGTGACTAAACTTGCAACAAGATGGAGCGATGCTGGAGAGAAAGAAACAGAATTAAGAATTCAACAGTCTCTGCACGCGTGCCACTGCCTGCCAGCTGAGCGGCATGTTAGTTACCGAGAGTGAATATCATATGCTATAACAACATGTGCGTCATGCAGGCAGGCAGGCAGGCAGGCTTAGCTGAGCGGCTGCACACTCTCATTACTTTGCAGTCATGCTCAATTGTGTGTGTGCTGTAAAACCCGCGCCAATCCTCTGCACTTTGAAAAGAAATATGTGGTATTTACAGGCCACGTTTTTATTTGCTGCAATCCTAGCTCCGTTTTCACAAAGGAGTAGCCTCGTTCTTGTGTGCGGTTACATTTAGCCGGGGACAAGAGGCACAAAAGCCCCTTACAGGATCAAAACAAGTCAATCTGGCCTCGTTGCTGCTCACCAGGAGGCAGATGGGACTCGGTCCAACAGCAGTGTGTGATGCCTTGTCTTGCCTTGTATCGCTGATGTGGCTAATCAACCTCCCAAGCAGTGTTTCATCTGTGGGCCGGCCCGTGGCATGGAAATGTAATCTCCTCCTACACACACACACACACACACACACACACACACACAACAGGTGGATCTGAGTGAAAGTACAGTCTATACAGATGGATATGTGACCAAGAAAAAACGGGGTGGGATGAGAAAAACTCACACAAAATACCAAAAAACACTGCTGTGCTAGTGTCAGAGTTACTCCAGACAAGCCTAACCTGTCTCTGCCTAAGGCGTCCTCAGTCTTTGCAACCTGCATTGCTAATTTATGACACGGATTTTACTCATTTTTCAGCAGAAAAAAAAGTCGTCCTTGTCCTCTCACGCACATATAATGTCATGAGTGATTTAAAGTGAACTAGTATTTACAGAGCATATGTTTTGTGTTTTGTAGAGTTGACTCCATAATGTTGGTGGAGGAGGGGTTTGATTTGGTGAGCGTTGATGCCAGTGACAAAATGCTCAAATATGCACTGAAGTCAAGATGGGAGAGAAGAAAAGAACCAGCCTTTGACCAGTGGGGTATGACCTCTTTCATTTCGTTAAGATCCAATATTGTTTTAAATGTTCAGGACTAAACATTGTATTTGAGGTTTGTTTATTCTTATGTTGATGCTGTGTTCACACTGTCCTCCCTTCTTGCACTCAGTGATTGAAGAGGCCAACTGGCTGACATTATCAGAGGATGTTCAGAAACCAGGGACTGGCTTTGATGCGGTTATCTGCCTTGGCAACTCATTTGCTCACTTACCAGACTTTAAAGGTATGTGAAAGTCAAAGGGCATGTGTTCAACAATCTGTTTTTCTAATGATCTCCTTCATATTGTTCATTCTACAGATCTACAAAATTCATGTCAGATCATCTAAAACCAAATAAAATCTGTCCTTTAAATGTTGCCTCCAGTGTATTTTTTTATTGACCATAGACAGTTTAAGTCACTCGCTAACATATAAAACAATTTGATTTAAATGAAGATGATTTTGTTGATGGTGCACGACCATGTTAGTGATGTTGTTTTGCTCTCAGGGGACCAGAGTGACCAGAAGTTGGCCCTTCAGAACATTGCCAGTATGGTCAAACCAGGCGGTATCCTCATCATTGACCATCGTAACTACGACTACATTCTGGAGACTGGCCGGGCACCACAAGGCAAAAATATCTACTATAAGGTACTAAACCTAATTAAGTTTCTTTCAGAGAGTGCAAGTTTGACATGTTGAGGGAAGCCATCCAACCTCTTTCCCTGTATCCTTGTATTTACTCAGTTTTTTTCCGTTTGTTGTGTTCTTTGTACTATGACAGTTTTCCTAAAATTAGATTGATGAAAAATTGCAATTTATTGCCTTGCTCACAGTATTGCAATAGATCAAAATTTTCTTGCCTCACAACCCCTGTACCTTGAAACGTTTCGTATCACCAGATTCTTGCTAAACATAGCCCCACTACACATTAGTGAAAGCAGCATGATAGCATGTAGGTCATCTGCTCAGGTAAGACAGAAAAAAAAAATCCACTTATGGCAGCTTTTACATGCGTAAGTAAAACATGAGCTGTTGACTTGCCCTGTGTAGACAGCTGCATTGATTCAAAACAAACAGACTTAATTTATTTGCACTTTTCATATAACACACACACACACACACACACACACACACACACACACACACACACACACACACACATACATCCACCCCCCATCCATCCCCCATCAACGCACATAGCAATAAAACAAGTAGGTAATAAATTAGGGACTCAATAAAAACGGGAACTGAGGACATGCAATCATAAAGCTCATAAATTTGCAATAAGGACACAGAGGCCGAACAAAAAACTGGAAAATTGGTAAACAAAGGTAAAAAAAAACAAAACAACAAAGTTCTAAAAGACATGACATTAAAACCAGAGATAAGAGGACAATAATGATAAAACAGTAAAGATGAACATTTGGTAAATGAACAGTATTTTTATAGCACTTTTCTAGTCTTTCAACTACCCAGAGTGCTTTTACAACACAAGTCAGCATTCACCCATTCACACACACATTTACACACTAACGACAACGGGACTTGTCTACAAAGAGCCAACATGCTCATTAGGAACTACTACACACTCATTCACACACCAGTGGCGCAGCCATCAGGAGCATTTTGGGGTTCAGTATGTTATCCAAGGACACTTCGACATGGGATCGAACCATCAACCTTCTGATTCTTAGATGACTCGCTTTACCTGCTAATCTACAGCTGCCCCCTATGAAGTAAATATCAGGAAATGAAAATAGAAAAAGAGGAGATATAGCATATAAAAGTAAATACACAATTAAAAATAAAATTAAGCTTGAGTTTGAGTTTGCGTTTAAAGGGATCAGACATTCTCTGCTGCTCCGGCGACAAAGACTATAGTAATAAAAAGACGTCTCACTGTGGGGTTTTGTTTCTTGGCCTACCCACTTGACATGAAACCTCTTATTCATTAAGATGGTTTCAGTAGTCTCATGACTTAAATAACAATGCACTTAACCTGAGTTTAGTACCTGACAACTGCTCCAAGTCTTCAGCAAAAAGAGTTGACTGAGTTTGGTGGTGGGAAGCCAGAGGGGGATTCCTTGCACTGAGAGTAATTACTGTCAGGTACAAAGAAGCAGTTAATAGCTTCATGTGTGTCAGAAAAATATCCTTCTCAGGCCAACAGTGAAAGTTAGCAGCAACCACGGTTGTTGTATAGGGAACTTATTTATTGTGTATGTTTTAAAAAAGTTAAAGCTGCAATTGGTGGCTTTTGCTAGCAAGCTAAAGTTAGCTATAGCATGAAACTTGTTGGGAAGCAACTCCGTTGCAGCCTCCTCTCCCCGTTTTTGATCTGACTCGCGTTTGATTTTTGTTTGTCGTCTCTTTTTAAGTCCAGTTTGAACCAAGGCAAAATGGTTGCAGGGAAAGTTGCAGCGATAGGATTTTAACAATCCTATCCAATGTACATTAGTGCTTTAAGCCATACATTTTTGTTATGTTTTATTTTTTGAGGAGGTCCTTGTGGCTCAACAGTCTGAAGTTAAATGCCAGAAATCTTCTGGTGCATTTAGGCATTCTTTTGGAAACCATTTTGACCACATAGCTGTTCTTATGTCATTTGCCTATAGCCTATATGAAACAGCCTGTTCAACAGGCAGAACAAAAAAAGCAAAAATCATTACAAGATTGTGGTGGGCCACTTTAAACAATACATTAAAATACATTACATTAAAATGCAGTTTTTAATCAGAATTCCTGCGTTATCTGACTCATCACTGTTTTGTGAGGGGGGGGCTTGACGGACAATATTGTTGTTTACGCCATTCGTAGCAGCAGTAGCAGCAGCAGCAGAGTTTAAGACTGAGTTCTCTATTCAGAGCCTACCAGATAGTTTGAGATTTATGATGAAATTGGCCCTGGAGAAACACAAGGAAATGTGCACAGAAAGTTGTCAGGTTTTAAGACTATTTCGGAAAATAGGAAGAAAACCAGATGAGGTCAGGAGTGCTGCTGAAAAAAGGCCATTTGGGAAGATGGAAAAATAAGTGTATACATATGCAGCTTTAAGTATAATAGCATGTAGTTCTTACACATGTATACTACATTAAATGTCGTCCTATGACGCATATGTTTGGGTTCAGTCATATAAAGATGAATTTAACAACCAATCTTACAATTTATTATCCAGTGTGATGGCGAAAGAAGAAAGATATATTATAGAAATACAAAGACATGACAGCAGGTGCCAGCAGCAATGAGCCATATTTGATTTTCGTCATTTTCCTACAAACAAGTTCCATATTCTTTAATCCACCCTAAGTGGGAACTATCCAGCTGGAAGGCCTAAATATAAATACTAAGTCAATAATTGCGTGCAAAAGTAAAATCCACCTCTGATGCCTCTGTTGTCCCACAGTCTGCTCTCAACTTCCTGCTTTTGTTTACTCACTTCTCATCAGGCTTCTGCCCACTCTTGGTCATACTGCAGAAAAAAGGTTGTGTGACGTATTTTTGGCGCTTGATACTTAGCAGCATGTTTGTGTCGCAGAGTGATCTAACTCAGGACATCTCCACCTCGGTGCTGTGGGTCAACAGTAAGCCTCATATGATCACCCTGGACTACACCATCCACGTGCCCAAGGCCGCCCTCCTCAGCCTTCCTGAAGTCAGGTAGGTCAGCACTTAGCACTCAGGAAAGTGAGTTTAAAAAAGACATTGATTGCAACCACAAGTTCCAGTGGCAGAAGATCAGGGTAGGAGACCCCTCACTGGGTTCTTGGTTGCGCTCCTGAAGTGCCGTCTTTGGTCTCAGTGTCTGCAGGCTCTTCCACTGTGAAGACTGCTGTTTAGTCTCTGTGTCATAGCCATGGACACAGCTTTCATCACCGATGATGATCCTCACCATTAAGTTTGGATCATTCCAGGCCTGTTGGATGGCCTCATTTATCCTTAATGTTTTCTGATATCCATCACAGTCAAGGTCAAAGGAGTCATTAGAACCAACAAAAATAACCTTTGTCAAATGGGTGGAATTGTAACGTGTGCACGCTCTGTTTGTCCTCCCAAGTAAATTCCGTCTGTCCTACTACCCTCATCGTCTTGATAACTTCAAAGCTTTGCTAAACGGAGCCTTCAGCGGCAAAGTGGAGCACAGCGTCTATGGAGATTTCCAGACCTACGTCCCTGGCCAGGCCCAGGCCCCATGCTACTTCATCCATGTCTGCAAGAAGACAGCCTAAGAGCCTATCAACCTATCAGCTTGCTGCACACATGCACACACACACACACACACACACACACACACACATTGCTAGGAAAACAGTAGCTCTCTTTAGGTCCCAACATGCTCGCACAGCCCTCCGGGTTTGGGCAAAATTTTAATGTGTTAAATATTTGATTTTCAATTTCTCGTTTAAAAAAAAAAAAAAAAAAGACGCAGCAAGTTTTTTTCAGGAATGCCGAAAAGTACAAGATTTTGGTAGATTGACTTCGGTAGATTTGGTAGATTGACTAAATGGTGATTGATTGCTGATTGGGGAATAGACACTGCACTCCTGTAAAGAAGTGCAGTGTTAATACATGGGAATACACACAGGTGACAATGTAGATAACTGGTATTATTATTATTATTATTATTATTATTACAATACAATAAAAAAGTGTTTGCCTTATTTGCTGTAATAGATGTAAAATGATTTATTTTAAAATGTTACAGCAGCAGAGCCTCTTCGGCCTCACTAGGAACAATCGGTTGATTCTTACTCTCCTTTCGCTGTAAACAAAGTGTTCCTTAAACTCGCAAACAGTAACTAGTCTAAAAAAGTCAAAGCTAATTTGAGAAATATATTCCAAATATATGAGACTTCTGTTTTTCCCATATCTGATATGTTCTCAGTATGCTTTGCGCTGCTATGTGTTTTCTTCTTCTCTGGTTCCTATCGGCTTCCCGTCCCTCTGAGCTTTGATGTTCACAGTGAACACATTTAGAAATGGTGCTGTACATTAGTGCTGTTCCTCATGAATACTTGACATTAATCGCCTGTAATTGCTAAGATACATTCTTAGACAGCTGTATTTTGTAAGTTTACCACAAGAGTCTTAACAGCACGGATGAAGTATCTGTGCGCTGTGAATTTTATTTGTATTTTTGAGCTGGATAAAATTAAAAAAAAAAAAAAAAAAGAATGTCATTCTGAACTGCTGCATTTCTTAAAGTTCAAACATATCTATGGCAGGCACGGCACAATGCCAGTTTGAATATTTCCAGTATTTCCAACCATCCGCTCCACATTCTACTCTTGTAAATCATCTTGACATGCCTGATAAACCAGTTAGGAGTGTCACCCTGACTGTCAGTTCGACAGATTTCCTGCAACCTGAGGTGACTCTGACTGCCTCAGCAAATCCCTATAAGCTCCATAGCTAGATGACCTTAGCCCTATAAGAAGCTGAAAATAAATGAATCAAGAGATTTTCCACTTTAGATAACAATAAAAACTAACTTACTATCAAGGATTCATCCCAAACTAACAGAATCAGTTTAAACCTGCAGTGCCGGACTTTGACATACAAATAAAGGTCAGTTACATTCAACTTTAGAGAAGCAAACAGCCTCTGAGAGACATAATTCAGGGCGCAAAAAAAGGCATAGAGTGACCACATGGAAAATCTACTCAACACAAAACCATGTTACCAACCAAAGATATTTGAAGTGTCTTTTTTTTCTTTGCCCAATCATCTATGTATTTTTTACTTTTGTCCAAAGTATGAAAAACTTGAATGTTATTAAATTTTGCTAATCCATCCAAATAATCGAGTATAACCAAATAATGATGGTGAGAGAATCATTTATTTTGCTGTATTATCCAGGTTCAAATACAATTTGCCTCGAAACCAAATTAAAAATGTGTTTTTTCTTGGAATGAGGAAGGAGCTCTACCAGAGAGAAATCAAATATCTTCGCTACTCCTGCTGTTTGCCTAAACGAGACAGCGTGGTGCATTCAGATGCTGTGCCAGTGCCTCTTGTAGAACAAAATGTGCGGTGAAGCGCAGTAGTTTGTGATTGGGATCAACAGTAGGTTCATCGTGTAGTAAGAATGGATGAATGTCTGAGTAGCTTTAGAAGTTCATGTAGAGAAACTGTTGCAGAACAGTCTTATTACTGTATGTCAGCAGTTCTGCAAGTTGAAAAACAAAAGTGTAAAAGATTTCATGACTGTCAGTGATGATTGGAATTTTTTTTGCATGGATTAAAAAAATGTTTCAAATAAGTAACTGGATGTTGTTGTCTTTTTAACTGAGTGTTTCTGTGCTGTGACATACTCTAAGCTCATACAGCATGGAGCAATATAAAAAGCATTTGACAGTGTGTGTGTGTACATAGAAACACATTGGTCTTGTTGTCTAATGTCTCTGAACATTGTCTCATGTCTGTAGAGCCATGTCATTGTCATTATGCATAATTCAACTTTGTCTTATCTACACACGCCCAAATGTAAAAAGATACCCCTACAGGTACGTGTCCCTGAATTGAGTTCTGGTTGTATGACTGTATGTTGTCCAGTGCAAGAAATATTTACTCACAGTACTGTTAATGCATATTTACACATCACGGAGCAGTAAGACACAGTTTGTTGTATCAGTTTGAAGTTGAAGTAATTCCTTGTTTCCACAAAATATCCACATTCACACGTTAAAAATTGAAATTCAAATTAAGAGGTGATACAGTAACAGTGTAAACCAGGGAAATGCCCCAATACAAGAAATGTGTGCAAATTAGAAACCATTGTAGAAATCTTCTTATCAGGCATCGTCGGCACCATTTTGTCTTCTCTTCTCATATTTTGTCTTGCAGCTCATAAAAATCTTTTAGCCTTGTTCAGTAATATTTTGCATGTGAGGATTTTTATACAGTGGGCATTAACATAGCTGAGCATTACACAGCCAATTAAAAAATACAAAAAAACAGTCTAATCCTTTTGATCTCAGGGGCTAAGGCAGTGCGTCACATGATCTATTATAATGTGAGAATTTCACAGTGTTTTTTTAGAATCCTAATGTTCATATGCCAGTGTGCCAAAGTAGCTAATGTCAGGTGTAAATTAGAGTTGATGTCTTTTCTAGATATATTATTCATTGTTCCATTAAAAATGAGATCATACTTGCGTGAATAAAAGGCCTCTACATCGCCTCTATAAGCAGAGTACAGGTTTGACACAAGAGGGCAGTATTCCATTACATTCTACTTTTGGAAAACAGTGAAAATCCCACAGATGAGGACCAGACTTCATTTGCAAACTTCTGCGTTTTTCCTGAATGACCGGTGTGATCAATTTAACACTGTAAATCTTAACGTCTTTTAAGCAGGTTTTAAATGTCTCATTTAATTTTAATGGCACTGATCTGGTCTCACTTAGTATGTGTATGCGTGTATATGATTGCTAAACTGTGTGCGATCTTGCTTTAAGGGCCCAAAGCCTTCACATTTAATTTAATTTGTATTACGTCCCTTTTCTGCAGAAGATTAAAACCATGAGAACCCCCATTTTTAACCTCTTTCAGTTCGCTGCAGCAACAAATTTAAATTCAAAGAACATTAGAAAGTTCTTAGCCCCAATAAAACATCCAACTTCTTCACTGTCTGACATTTTTTCAGTGAGTGACATTTCCTGCCTCGTCTGTCTGACCCCTGAACCTGAACTTGCACACCATCATCGAGCACGGCTCTCCTGCAGC
>JAPZDX010000007.1:21654445-21677910 GCA_029783625.1 Naso annulatus | reverse complement strand
ACTACTGCTGAGGAGTTCACGTACTGCTCGGAATTTTCTACACTGTCTTACCTCTCAAGTTATGGCTGACATTTAGTGACTTCTTGGAGCAACTTTTTAACTGACGCTGCCGATGATTTTATCCAGAGCGCCAACTTAATGTTATTTTTTAATTTTCAGCTGTGAAAAACACCCATGGCAATTTCTAGAGCTTGCTTTGTCCAGCAAAACGAGCAAATGATGTTAAATTTTGAATGCTATCATGGCCTGTAAGACCAAAATAAGCAGCAAATTATCAGCTCAGTTTTGAGACATTTACATCAGCCCCACATTACCAATTTTCTAGGTTGTTTAACCTTTGTGTCAACTTTCCTTTAGTCTCCTAAAAGTCACATAAAACTTTCTTTGGGCCTATGAATTTAATTTGTAATTGTCATATTTCCAACAGCACGTGAAGGCAATCTAACACTTTTTTTAGACGGGTTGTGTGTTGGAGATCTGCTCTGCAGGGATGTGACCGACAAAGAGAGAGGGGAGGGAGCAAGCCCCTCTCATCTGTCATGCATTTCCCCTTTGATTCAGCAGCAGCCACTGAATCTTATTTTCCAGCATCTCTCCCCCTAAGCGCTTTGTTCTGTGTTCAGCTGTGGAATGTGCTGGAAAACACAGTTAACTGTAAAAAACCTTATATCTCTGATCTGGTTTCCTCTCCTTCTTTACCTTTTTTTTTCAATAGCTAAAAAGACCAAAAAAGGATCAGGTTTGTACCAAGATCACACAAAACAGGGGCGTCAGTTTAGTCAGACCTACATGAGAGCAAAGTGTCTGCAGAGTGCAACAAAAACGGCTTTAAAGTTATTATGTGTGAAAGTTATTATCTGTGTGATAAAATGTAGCACACAAAATGATCGGCTAAGAGGAGACACACTGCTCATAAGTGCTCTCCAATATGTCTTTGAGAGTATTTGTGCTTTTTTAAAAAGAGAACAAACAAAGATTAATGTGGACTCTGACAGTCTGTGAAGTAATTATACACCTGATAACATGCTGTTTTCCATTTTTATAGCCTAGTGGATTAAGGCCATTGTCTTCATTTCCTTGGCCTTTCCAATTCCACAAAATCATTCGCTGTAAAATATGTTTGCTGGACTTCAATTATTCTTTACTTTAAACAGCTAAGCTGCCTCTACCCACAGGGCAACAATAGTTTGTTTTTAAATGAGGCTCCAAGACAACCACTCCCTGTATGAGCTGCTGGCAATCTGCTCTGCATCACAAACGTTGCACTACTTATATGAATTCACATGAGTTCTTGTAGTTTTGAATTTAACAAAGAAAAATTCAAAGTTTATATAATCACTGAGGTTCAAATTTGCAAAATACTTCCAAATAGGAATCAAAGAGCACTATTTGCTCCACCTGTTGGTTGTTTTGTGGCAATGCAGGTTAAACTATATCCTGAAGACCTACATATTGTATTAAGGCTGTGCTGCATATCTAACTCAGATTTACTGTGTGTGAAAGGGCTTAATACTCTGCACAGAGTACAAATTAGTTTGTTCATGTCAACACTATTGCTTCAGGGTAAAAATGTTAGTTACACACACACAAAGATGAGATGAGATGTGGTAGAACAAAAAAAATGCTCAAACACAAATAATTCTTCTCTTTTTGTTCTTTTTTAAACAATATCATCACATATAAATTCTCTCTATCATAAATCAATCCGTAATTCATTTTACAAATCAAAGTTATCCTGAAGTACAGAGGAAAAGTACATATACAAGTACATTAAGACACTGTGACACAAGTTTTGCTAAGTGAAAAACAGTAAGGCACCAATGCCATCTGTGGCATAGGCAGATTCCAAACTAAAAGAAAAAAAAATCACCAGTTAAAACCAGCATTACAAACCAGACTTTTCAAAATGTGTCAAGAGGATGAAAGCAAAAAATAATAGTGCATAATGTGCATAATGTTGTTTTAGGAACCTTATTAGTGGAACACATCTTGTAAAAGATTCTCAAGACAAAGCTAGAAGATATTTCAACAAACTGATCTTTGTGTTTTGTACGGAAGCAAAAAAGGGACATGATCATTTTGAAGATTCATTTGGAAAATTAAAAGTCAAAAACTTAACCACCACTCAATGCTTGATGTGGAAATCTAAATACCACAGAGTTATGCCAATGAATGTGAAAATCATCAATGCCAATTTAAGCGGCTTGATTTTTTTTTTTTTAAATTTTTTTTTTTTTTAGTTTCACAAATTTAAATTTAAAAAGTAAAGAGCCTATTTACAGTCACCTGAACTTCATGAATTTCATACATATACTGAAACTTTGGAAACACTTTCCTATCTGAGCTTGCAATTCCTAAAAAAACAAATTCAAAATCAAGTTTCTGAAGCTGCAAAATTTGTGATAACCTTAAAATTAAAAAGAGTGGAATTGAAACCACATAAATTTAGATACCATAGATGCTTGTAAAAAAATAAAATTCAAATAAATTACTTCACATCTAGGTATTAATTTGCTTGTATTGGGTCTTCTTTTTTTTCTTTTTTTTTTTTGCTCTTATTATTTGAAAGTGAGACTTGGTTTTAACATTCCAAAAGTAAGTGTTAATAACTATTACACTCTAACTAAATGTGTGAAGCTCTAAGAAAATCAACTGTATATTTTAAACAAAATTTTTAATTTACAGCTGCTGATTCTTGTTACCACATTTTAACTACTGAAAAGTTGCTGAAGAGTTTTGTTTGTGCCCCGTTTGTTATCCAGGTAGCAAAGATGCCCATAGCTCAACATCTTCACTAATTGTACAGTCTTGACACTGGCTGCCATCAGACACCCACTGATATGAAATGACACTCTAAAGCTATTTATAATCCACCACACTTGTTGATGTAACAAGATCACTTTCCCTTTTGCAGGTGGTCGGATGGCCGGACAAGAATTGATTTATTACAAAAGTGGATTTTTACTCTTAACAGGCGATTTTGGATCCAACAAATGTCATGTCACTCTACTTGTGCAAGTAATCTACTGCGAAGCAATCTTTAACATGATGTGTTTCACTGTTGTGAAAGCTGTGCTTCCATTTCACACTTAAAGCTTAAGAGTCCTGAAAGATTAATTTGAGATGAGCTCTGCAGGTCTTTATCACATCGTTGTCTGATTTAAGAGAGGGACATGTTAAGAGAACAAGAGCTGGAGGACATAAATATGTTACTTTGTCTTCTAATACATCAAATAACAAAAGAAACAGTAGCAATCCAGAGCAGTATTGCTAACAAGATGTGTTAACATTTGATTTTAGTTTTTAATCAACTTGACACAATTTTCTCGCCATTATTGATACAAAAATAGATAAGAAAACATTTACTGTATATAAAGTATATGGCAGACAATCAAGAAGTTTGTAACTTTGTTCTATATATCAGTTATTAAAATCATAAATTGTCACACCCAACAAGAAAATGCAATGACTACCCATACCAACTCATAGCCCCCCACGCCCCCTTTACTGTACCCTTCCAGTCATCACACACACACACACACAAACACACATCCACTTGGTAAACACTGCACAAAGCTAGCTTTTACCACAACCACAACCACAGGCACAGTAAAGAGTATATGTAATTTATTTTTGTCTGTAAACGAGATCTAGTGAGTGGCCACAGGGAACAATACTACCCATAAGACTGTAGATGCTCTGCAAGTTTGTCAGTGCACACAGAAGCTCCTATAAAAACATTTCTTAAAGTTTGAATTTGCTTCAGTGAGACTAGGTGGTGCTGTACTGTGTGTGTGCTTTCTGTAATAATGGATGCAGGTCTGTGTGCTCTCAGGCTGTGTCTGTTTTTGTTCAGGCTCCACCTAAAGAAATTTATGAACTGAGTAAATCATAAGGCGAGGGATTGTGTGCGCGCAGCCACAGCACTTATTAGCACCAGAGCAGATAAAAAAAAGTAACAGGTACATTTTCTTCTCACGTTCACTCACTGCTGTGATGTGTTACCAAGTTATTTTTAGTCACAAGAAGAAAAGAGTGTTTTAAATTTCTTTGAATATGCCTTTACAATCTGTCTTGCTTTTGAATAGTGGATGGAAACTCACACAACCACCACAATAACTACACTTTTATCTCTATATGCCATATCTCAGTCTGTCAGTGCCTCCACAAAGTGGTGTTTTCCAAAAATATAAAGGAGAAATGCTCATTCCCTCTCAGAGATCAGCACTGAACTTAATCTTAACATAAACAAAGACACTTTTACTGTCGGTGATGTCAGGTTACATGTCAGACAATGCATTTTACCTGACAAAAGAGTCTAAAATTATTTACTCGCTCTGCTAACTCAAATTGAAGTTTAGACGATGATGAGATGTTTTGTCTCGGCAGTGTCGACTGAGAGATTCATGAGTGCGCACTAATTCTGCTCAAATCTCCAAATTAAAGTTGGAGTAGGCAGTTTTTCTTTGGTGTCATCACGCCAAAATTTCATAATGACCTTTCAGCAAATTCTAATTCAGGTGGTCTGAAAGAACACTAGGCCTCTGCAGAGCTGCTCTGTATTCAGACTTTGACGGGGTACTTTAGGGCAATCACGGTAATTTCAAAGAGCGCATGTTCCTATTGGCTGCTCTACGTTGCTTTTCTTAGTAACAAGTGACATCGCTATGAGCTGATTGGCTGTTCAAACAAGAGATGTGGCTAAAACTGGCCTCTGGTGACTTGACAGGCCGAGTTACAGGCGACACTGTCAGCTGGCTGGGTTGAGCTGAGACAGACCAGTTTACACCGCTGCAACTCTCCCTGCAATCATTTTGTCTTGTTGGGACCTTTTGGTGCAAACTGGCCTTACAAGAGAGAGCGACAACAAATGAAATAAAATGCAAGATGAAGCAAAAGCAGGGAGGGGAGAGTGCAGCGGAATTGCTTTCTTAGGAGTCTCATGCTACAGCTTGATTTCCAAATGTTGCCTACCCCAGCTTTACTTTTTAATAAGTTCTCTGAAAAAAATCCCTCAATCACCAGAGTCCTGCGTATTTGAATGCAACAGATAATTGCATTGAATTTGCAGCAGAACATTTAGATGTAGTGATTTAAGCAATTACCTACGAACTTGCAACATTTACAGTATGTCTGTTTAACTTATATTATGTCCATATTCAAGCTTCATGTAGCCACACCTCTGGCTAAAACAGCCAACATCTGGAGAAATTCAAATTAATTAAATATGTATAAAAGTCCAATGACAGTGAGGGCTGTTGCTTTTAGGCAGAACCAGAGGTGTGTCTAAAAGGATGGCTTGGGGTGGCACAGGCCACCCAAATGTCACATTATTATCCTAAAGTATGATTGACTATCTGTCCAGTAAGAGGCAGAACCTTGTTTAGTACTTGACACACATTTAATTCTGCGTTGTTTTATTTTATCTGCAACCTACTCTTCTACTTCTAAAAGTACAATTTCTTATTGAGGACTTAGTTTGAAAGCTTTACAACACACTTGTATGGTGCCATTTTATTGTGTTGTCTTTGCAGTGTTGTCCTGTAGACAGGTAAAACGTCATTTTTAGCCTTGATGACAGATTGTGCACTGCTATCAGTTATATTTAATGGTGCATTTTCACCTTTGTTTGGGGCGATATAGGGCTGTACATATAAGTTTGCTTACAGACCTTATATGTATGTACATAAATGCACAGTTACTCTTTCACTATACAGAGGAACGAAGGCATGCGAATGCATTTCAAAGGCGACTACATGATCCAACTCCCCCAAATATATATATTGAAACTGTCTTCCATCGGCTGCCTTGTATGGCTGTCAGGCTAGGGGGTGGGCTTACCTATTTATCAACACCGCAGTGAATTTATAAGGCAGGGACAGGTTGATGAATTACACAGATTCAACTACTAGACACAAAATAGAGTGGAGAAGCTGTCATGTGAGTTTCCGAGAGAAAGACTGTCAGAGAAAACCCCATTTAAGTAAAGTATCAAATTTTATCTGCGTATTAATATTAATGAAATTAACTGACGATGGAGTCCTAAAAGATGCCATCGGACCACAGCTGGATGAAGCAGATCACGTTAGAGAGAGACACAGCAGTCTGGAGGGCCTAGACACTGAGGCCAAGTCCTCGGGTTGTGGTGCTGTGACAAAATATGGAATGAACATGTTGAAGGTTGAGATTATTTTTAGCTAAATACAGTTTTTGGTGATCTCTCCCTTTTTGCACCTGACATAACCACCAAGCCTGATGCAAATAGATGCACAATAACATCATTAATTTGTAAATATGTGTATGATGTCATCTGGCAACTTTTGGTGACTTTTGAAGTCAGTACTACTTGCGTTCATTTTACACCTGTTAACAGATTTGGATTCAAATGATGCTTAATTGTGGCTGGTACACAGTCATATAAGACATCACATTTTTCCAACTGAGCTCCACCCACTTCAAAACCAAACTTCAAACTGTTCTAACTTCAGAGGAAAAGTTTGTGTTCATGTAGGACCACACTGCTGAGGAAGAAATCATCCATAAGTAGGATTTCAAGGCCTTTGACAGTAATGTCACAGATACCATAGCCAAAGTTTAACTACTGTCGGTATCAGCAGCAATGCATGTCCTCTTCTGGCTACCAAATTAAATCTTAAACTTCTTCTACACAAGCAGAGAAACAAAAGAGGGGGGCAACGTTTCCGGGGCTTTTCGAGAGCTGTAAACATTTCTGATAAGATATAAATAATCCTGATATCAGTTGTTTGAGTTGGAGGTGTGGTTACACAAAGACAATAATTTACTGAACAATGTTATCTGGAACCTGCTTCTTGGAGCAGGTCACCACTCAAAAAGCCAGCAGACTGATAAAGACAAAAACAATGACTGCCATCTACAGAAAATTAATGGTCATTACTTTTTTTGAAAAAAATGACATCATAGTACTAGCCACAAGACTAATCAATTGTTGTGCGGCATGAAAATGACTTTGTTATGGCCAGTAAAACAAGACTAACTGCAAATGTCCTGTTTTCTTTCATTGTCACTGACTCTGTTTCATGGACATCCGTCACATTCCTCTATCCCAGCTGCACTTATCCGTTTCTCCGTGGGGACAACTGCTCTGTGCAGTTATCCGCACTTTCTTCACTTACTGTAGTCTTGCTGTTAGGACTCCAACAAACTGTGCCAGCGGCAAACCTGCTGTCCTTTAGACTCTTTCATCTGAGTCCAATGGGTGAGCTCCTCCTCTCCGGAGCTGTTGAGGCCGAGTGAAATCCAGCCAATCATCTCCTTCCGCTTCATGCTGCGCTTGTTGTAGACTGAGAGGATGAGCGTCACGTCCGACAGTTGGAAAAGAGCTACCTGGAAGACAAACGTCTCTTTGTAGGTTGGGTTGGGCTGACCTCGACAGATGGATGTCTTACACTTGGACATCTCGTGGCCCATGGAGTTCAGTAAGGTCAGCTTAACATATGTATCTGAGCAAGAAACAGGTGGAGAGCACAGTTAGAGGGGAAATAATGAAAGTCTCTTTCAAATTATTTTAAAAATATAGCTTACAAAGCATTTAGTGCATTTTACATCTCACTTGAGTAATAGATCATTTGTGCAAAACACTCATGTGTCTCCAGTGTATTCTCTTCAAATTAAAGCATTACTATCTGCTGCAGCTGTTTCCTCTGCAGCAAAGACACATTTTCCCACGAAGCATTTGCTCCTGTAATAATGTCACTGCAGTTGATGTAAAAGACCATGACCACATAGGATGTGGTTTTCTCCTGATCAAACACAAAGCCGACTGTGAGTGTTCTGATAGCAGAGAGCGAGAACTAGAGGGGTGCAAGGAGCGTTACCTCAGTCTTGTTGCTATGCAACTACAGAATGTCTATGTGATAATGATGATGTTTAAGATAAAAATGGACAAGACAAAGTTAGTAATATGTATTAGTGTGCTTAGAGAATGAGGCACTTCTTTTAAAACAGACGCTAAAATTAATTTAATTTTGCTTTAATTTTAGTTTCTTCCTTGCCCCGTGTTGTTCCTCCAGCTTTAAAGAACAATAACGTTTAACACCACTGTCATGCTAAAGTCATTTACAGCAGCTCAGACCATGACCGTGATCTAAATCATATTCAATGGAGAAAATATTTTCTGCTTTTCCTTCCTCTGACTGCTCTGCCCGAAGTCTCCTGATGAACAGATAGATTTAGTTCTTGCAGAAGTAACCATAACTGCTGCTAACTGCAGCCACTGTAGGCCATTAAGCTCAGTTAGCTGGGGGCGCTATTAGCTGACTGTCTTCAGTGCCCAGCATTTGAAACCCTGCATGGCTAACTGTGTTAATTAGCTAATGATAGATACTGTGAGCAGGAGTTGGTGATAGCTTCAGCAGGAAAGTCTTTCATCACAGAGTTGAGGCAGAGCTGCCTGAGCGCATCAGAGCGGAAACCAGAAGACATTTTCACCACAAATGATCTAGTTTCACCAAATCAGTGAATAAAGTCACAAGTTGTTTCTCTATTTTACCAAACTACTAGCGTTTGTTGATAATACTGAGCTAGTTTCTTCTTAACTGAAGACCCATAGTTGATGGTTTGTGACATAGTGCCACAGAACATTACACACCTCTCTGGGAGATCATACCTGCTCAACCTAAATTACACAGTGTAAGAACAGGCACTCTGGTCATGGAGTGGGAATGGAATAGGCGCCATTTTAGTATTTAAAGTCTGTGTGCCATCAAAATGATTCTGAAGCTGTTATTTAAAGATAGAATTGTTACTTAGTGTCTCTTTAATGTTTCTTATCAGAAAAGCCCGCCAGGAGCTACAATTATTTTCTCTGACTTTGACATAATGTCAGTGTCAGGACGTGACACGTGCACAGACATTTAGAGCCCAGAGCCGTGTCCCAAAACGTGCTCTGTCTAAAGCGTGAGTCACATATTTAGGAGGAGATGCACAAGTGCTGCAAACAAATGAGAATGTTACAAAACATATACTAAAGGACTTGTCCGCAAGTCTAATGCGTGGTGACTTTGGTATTAATCAGAGATGCATGAAAATAAAATCTCGCTCAAGAACGGTGTAATCAAGCAGAATGAAATTACATTATCAGCTTTAAAGAATTTGGATCTAGTATATAGAGATTATGTTACTGCTAATCTTGGTCTCCGTGACATTTTCCAGCTTTCTTCCCCTGCTGGTTCTTTCTCTTGTCTTGCAAATCAGTGCATATTCCAAAAAATGGAATAAATGGAATAAATCTAATTCATTTAACCGCAAAGAGGAAAAAGGAAAAGGAAAAACACTGCCATTATCAAGTGATTCAGCAGTCACGGTTTCCTAATTCACTCCTCATTTCCATGCAGAAATCATGATGTAAACTGAAGCCACAAATCCAGCTGAAAGTAAACGAGGCAAGATTGGCAATCACAATGGGTCTTTGAGAGTGTTTCGCCCCTCGTCTACAACCATACTCCATAATAATGCTGTGTATTATGTTCCTGTCTAAGAGGGAGTATAAGGAATGAATTGCCGAGGCTTTCATGCTGTCGAGTGCCAGCTGCCTTCCAACGCCTAGCTCACCGCCTCAAATCACACATTCAGTTGCTCTCTTTGACATAAAAGCAGAGTGAAAAAAATAGCCTTGATTTCTTTTTTGACTGCTGCTGAATGGGCTCCGCAGAGCTGTGGATGTCTTAAGTTGTCAGTAGCGGTGATGCATGGCTCTTTGGTATTGTTGCTGAATGAGAGGGGCTGCTACTGATGATTAACTTGACTTGTCGGCTTGGTACTGTTTTGAAGTGATAGAAAAGGAGCTTAGAAATTGCTCTGCATCTTTCACTGCACTCTTTCCACTTTGTAAGACGCACAAAGTCAATCAAGGCCTTCATAAGCATTTTGCACAAAGGTTTTTTGTCAGTGTTAACAGATGTGACTACTCTCTAAATCTAATTTGAAGACTATACAGCATGTGGATATGCCATTCAAGGAAAGCACAAACAATATCAATATCTGGCAGCTAGTCATTGGTTACGGGGACCCATGAACACAAGAAACACAGCATTTAATGGGAGGACAGTAGAGTGTGTCTTTTAAATTAATATTTATGCTCTTATCTATCGCAGAAGTCATGTGTTTGTTTCGTACATTGTAAGCAGAACTGAAAAATGTGAAACTACACACGAAGCAAATAAAGCACAACATTTCCTTTTAAGCTAGCCATCAGTCGCAAAGCAAACCGGGTTGAGTTAGCATGAAAAGTGTTACTTCTGGATGACCACATGATTTGCATTCAGACGAAATGGGCACAAACACAAGACACAGGTAGTGAAGAGTGGCTACGGGGCTGCATGTACAACAAAACATACGAACACATTAAAAAATGAAGTTGTAAAACAAGCAGCTATCTTCATGGATAAATGTTCAAATTTTGAAGTGTGTGTGAAGGAGGAACAGCAAAAATGCAAAGGTGAATAATTGCTATAGTTCCCCTCTGAGTGACACCTTTTGCCCAGAGTTTTAAATGAGAATGCTGTTTATTTGTCTGCTTAATATGAAGTTTAAGCCAGAGCGGGGCTAGTGTAGCTTAGCATAAAGACTGGAAACAGCTGGTCTGACTCTGTTTACTACTTATGTCCTCCACAGCTCTTATTCGTAATTATCTCTCAGTTGTTTAAGTCACACAAACCCAAATGTAATCACACCAAGCTGAGTGTACAGATTTATCAGTGGTATTGATTTTCTCATCTTCTTACATTCCTGTTTTCTCATACATGATTAATTCTTCCAACTATTTGTTGATTTT
This sequence comes from Naso annulatus, assembly GCA_029783625.1. Taxonomy (NCBI): domain Eukaryota; kingdom Metazoa; phylum Chordata; class Actinopteri; order Acanthuriformes; family Acanthuridae; genus Naso; species Naso annulatus. The sequence goes on along the minus strand of JAPZDX010000007.1, from coordinate 21,667,097 downwards.
TTTAAGCAAATATTCATCATTAAGACCCGATTGTACATAAAATAGCCTGATTAGAAAAGTACATATGGAATCAATGCTGAAAATCCTCCATGTTTGATTGGATACATCCATGAAGATAGTATGAAAAAGTCCAGAATTGGACAATGATACTTTGCAGCGAGGACAGAGACTCACCTCTGATAATATAAACCTGTCCACCTATTAAGTGTTTTAGACAACAGAACAGTCCATCTGACAACAAGGGTTGGACAGCAGTAAGAAAAACAACGGACCAAGATGTCAAAAAGGCAGTAGGGTAAGAGAGTTTCAGGTACAGACAAAACAGCAGATGCAAGGAAAGAGAAACAGGGTCAGAAGGCTAACAACACTGCACAAAGTTCAAAAAGAGGAACTTTTTGTTTGAACTTGCTGCTTGGATCCCAGGAAACTGACTGAGGAGGCTGACAAGAGGGAAACCAGGGATTACACAGAGGAAAACTGAGAAGTAGGCAGATTGGACTATCTCTCTCTCTCTCTCTTTTTTTTTTAAGAAGTTACAAGCTGTGCATTTTTTCTTTCCGGCTAAGTCGTAACAAGATAATTTGAAGCAAATAACATGTATTTCACCTATTCAACAAAGATCTTTTACTTCCAGTATAATATAAGCACCTCAGCGTCCAAGTGCTATTTACATTATGTACAAATTTAAGGGGAATGAATGAGCTGTACAAGGACAATAAGATGATTTAAAAGGATACTTTAAAAACAAGCTTATTGCCTGTCAATCTTATCTGTGCAAGACGGAAAATCAACTAACTTTCATCAGAGTTTGGTGTAATGACAAACAGTATCATTGGCTGAGAGATCTGCTGTAGAAGCAGATTTGTGAATACTGTGTAAGGCTGCCTAAACATGAATCCCCATGCACAAGCTCAACTTGTCCTTTCCCTTTCATAAAGGTCAAAAAATTGTTCACACTCTTCACTGCTCTTTTTGGCAATCGGCTAGCATAAAAACGTTTTAGAGTACTTACTGGGTGGCTTGTTGGCAGCCAGGTTTTTGAAATGGATGCCTTTGATGATCTCCACAGAGAGACGTCCTGTTGTTGCGTTGTACACCAGGCCGACCAGGATCTCTGGAGTGGAAGTCTGACTGACTGACTGGAATGATGAGGCGCTTTCACTGCATGTCATATCTGAGAGGCTGACCTGGGATTCACCACCCTGAAAATGTTTGCAAACATTCACTGGTGTGTATAGCAAAAGTGGACATACCCTGTAGTGGATGTGCTAATTGTGAACAAGGCTTTTTCTTTGGTAATCTGTGATTCGACAAACTCATTCACTTAACAAATGTGCTCCATCTCTTTGAAAGTAATGTGCATTTAGTAAGCCCGTTAGCTGGGCGTGCTAACGATTGCAGCTTACTTTGGAAGCTGATAAACACAATTCTTTACATTTTGGGCTTGTTTTTTGGGTTTGGAAAGGCTTTGAGCCAAATGCAGACTGGTTTTTAACGCTATTTGTTGTTACTTATCCAAAGCTCTGCAGAAATTACTGCTGTGAGAATCAACAAAAATTTAAATAAACATACATAAATGGCAAATATAATTTGTTGAATATGGTAACAAACTCTTTGTAAACCCTTCGGTATTAAAGCTGCTCAAATTACATCATCTTTTTGATGATGATGATGATGAAACTTTTTTAATGTGTCTGTTTCCTTCCCTAATGTGAAATGGAGGCAGTGAGACACCACCATCTACTCCTTGAACACATTAAACCAACAAGAAAACAGGAGCTGGCATGTAAAACAAGATCTGAATATTTTCCAAAGACGCAAAATATAACGTCACTCTGAAAATGTTATCCAATCACACAAAAGATCAATCAACAAAGAGCAGCAATTAGTGAGGTGTTATGAGAGCACTTAAAAGCCAACACCTGCTATGATCCTACTTACCGGGAGAGCACAGCATGGGTCTAATATAACCGGCACAGACATTTTGCCTTGAAGGTTAAGCTTGGTGAGGTAGAACACCTTTTCCCCGAGCACCTTCTCCTTCTTCATTCGTCGCATACTGTAAAGGCGGAATCGAATGGCGTAATTGCTAATCATCTCTGACTCCACATGACTAAAGCGGAAGGTCTCCGTAAAGATGGGGCACGGGCCTCTCTGGATCCCCGTCTTCGCCCTTTGTTTCTTGGTGGGCAGCAACACCAGGTGGACCTGCCAGGAGATGTTGCCAGTGCGCTTCAGGCTGGGAAGGTCTGTTACTGCCATAATGGTAACCGCCAGCTGCTGATCCTCTGAGTCAAAATCAAACACCACGTCCAGAGTGCCATATTTTGCAATTGCATCTGGTACATAATCTTTAGGGAGCTGAGCTGCTGAGCCACGGGCTGACATGTCCTAAAAAAAATCAATGACATGTTTAATGTGCAATAAAAACCTTACTAGGCTTTTGCTGTCATATGTATCCTGTAACACTAGTTTTTACCTCTGGGCTGAGGACAGCTGTACTGTCACTGGGTACATCCTCCTCGTAGCCCTTATTGAGGTAACTCTCGGTCTCGTGGCCATCGCTGCCGTCACTGGGGCATTTGCCAAAGGACAGGTGAGGACTACCACTGGTGTGAGACAGGTCGCACTTAGCATCTCCCAAGTCCGACAGCGTACAGGACATCCTTGGAGAGCCGTTCTCATCCTGATAAGGAGGTGGCTGAAGCTCATCCAGGGGTGGCGTTCGTCTCATCCTCTGGATGCAGTTAGCTGGTTGAAAGGAAGTCAGGAGAGAGACAAAAAAATCACAATAAGCATATGCATATTACTGTATGTTGTTTTTGATGTAGGATATTATTTAAACCATGTGAAATGAAAATAACATTGGTTCTTTTTAAGTGCCCTAGCAATGAAAATGTAATCCAATCAGTGGTTGGTTAGACAGGTTAACCACAGTAGCTTGGTCCAGAGTTAAATGTTTCGCTGGATGGATTGCCATGAAATTAATTATTGACATCCATAGTCCCCAGTGAATGTTAAATGACTTTGATGAACCCTTGACTTTTCTTCTGAAGCCACAAGTAAAACTTCTCACTTATCCTGTGAACTATCTGAACATCTCCTTGTCTGATTGGAACAAAACTGTATACAAACACACACATTTTTCCTGGGTCTAGTGATCCCTCGACAAGGGACACTTGTGGTTGAAAATTAGTTTGTAATGTCTCTACTTTTATTGGATGGATTACCATACTAAAAAACACTTGTTCTAGTGAGGTGGTGGATAACAGGCTGCCCTAAAATTAAAAAGTTAGAGGCCACAAACTTAAAACCCTGATGATTTTATTTTGGTGTATAAATATTGGCATTTCATCCTGGAGCACACTTTTCTGCACCATCTGTATAAGTTGAAATAAATGCATCAGGATATGGATATGCAGCTTTCCCATTCTGTTTTATCAGTGGAATGTCATACTGGCATTAACATGAAGTTCAAAGCACACAGCGCCTAAGTGCAGCCTTAAATAGCTGCTGGCATGGCTGCAGACACCTCTGCCACAGCTATTACTGTTGGCAAGCCATTACCATTTTTAAATCATGTTTTAAACACAGGATAACCTAAATTGCTTTGGATAAGACATGGACACAACAAAGAACTGCCTGAAAGAAACCCCACAAATAAGCAAAGTAAAAAAAATGACAAAATTATCTGATTTAATGGTATGCTTTATTTAAAGCAAAACGTGCAAAAAATACATTTTAGCTTTGATCTAAAGTGAGACGTGCAGGTTTGTCACATATTTGTCTCAAAGTCTTTTAAATTAACCCTCGATTACACCAAGAATAAGGCTGAATTTACTAACAACGGAAATAAATGCCATACATATTTTAATCCAATGGATGGTCTCATAGTTAATTTGTAACAAAACAAGATGAACTGTAGAAATATGAGGATTCCATATCACAATTGATATTTATGGGTGGTAGACTTTTGGGGTAGCCGATACATCTGGCTGCTCAAACTTCATACAGAAAGCTGTCATTATGGAGCATATGGGACAAAGTTTCATGGGTGTAGTACAAGTACAGCACAAGTATATCGGTCCCAAAATTTTCAGACACGCTCAACCATATTTCGACGTAGTTCTAATAGTTTGGGAAACACATTCACACATGATGGTTGCACTTGCAGATTTGAATATCATACATGAGTGGACGGTTGGCCTTGGCAAAGATCACGCTCTCTGAGAACCCTTCCTGTTAACATAGATTAAATTTTCACAATAAGAAATGGAATTTACTCTGGTCAGCCAAATGAACGTAACGTGCTCTGTGAGAGGAATCTTGTGAATGCACAACCTAAATAAAACATCAGGTATGCACCATTAGAGGAGTGCACTGAATACTTCTTAATCTGCCACAGATTTCATGCCTCTCACCTTTCTGAATGATTCAGTTGCCTGGAAGGCAAAGAATGAGGCTATACTGAGAGTCTCCCTGGCACTTATAAAGAATCTTGAATAGTGTTGTCAGCTGCATTCTCAAATCTGAATCCCTTGTCCAATTTGGATTCGCAAAAATTGAACAGCCGATGCTAATACTCCCATAGGGACACTGACGAAGCTTTAAACCCCGGTCTCTAGCAAAATAGAGAGAAAGAAAACAAAAGATGAAGAAGAAAATAACTTGGAAAAAATCCTCTTCTTTTTCTGTCTCCGAACTTTTGAAAAAAAGCTAACGCTATGATGACGTAATTCCAGCTTTCTCCCAAGTTCTTAAAACTTTCACTCTTAATAATGTCAGAGAGACACCACCTCAAAGTGGCACATAACAGTGGCAGGATAGAGGCAAAGGAGTCTTAACTAAGTGTCATGGAGGGCTTGATAAAAGGAGCAAATCCATTTTGAGCAGCTTTTTTCCTGCCGAGCTGGGGGCGGCTGATTTGATGGAAGCTGCTGTGTAAAAGCACTACTCTTTTCTCCAGCCCGCTAATTGGGATGGTTACCATTCCCCCACTCGTCTTACCCAGCCTTCCTTCACAGAGCTTCATCCCCTCTGCGCTGGCAGAAGCCTTGTCCCCTTGTACATTTACAAGACAGTCAAGATTTCACAGAGCAACAATTCAACATCACGACCATCAATCACTGGCTATTAATAATGCAAGCAGTGAAGGCTCAAACCCTTCTAGGCAAAAGGCCAGTATCATTTTATGTAGCACACTATTGTCTAATGAATGTTGAACACAGCAATGCATATCTGAGGTAAATTCAAATGAGCATTACCTTACAAGTCTGTATTGTGGCGTTTTTATTGATCTGTACATGACTGTGAAAATATACCCTTTGAAAATGGCTTTCACAGAATGTTTAACTAAGAGCAGCGTTTTGTGTACACAGGCTTGTTTGAAATGATCTCAGCTTTGTGGCCCCCTTGTTCATCAAATAACTTTCGTTATGGAAGAAACTGTTAAACCTTGGGAAACGTGTTTGTATTCTTTTCCAGATTAAAATGAGAAGGTTGAGCTCATGTCTGTGCATTAAGAGCTGGACAGGATTAGCTTAATTTAATATAAAACTGTTAGCAGGGAGAGACAGCTAGCCTGGTTTCCTCCAATCACCAACACCAATAACACAAGCAATAAGTTATTAATTTCCCCTGACACCTCTGTGATGTGTTTATTGCGTGTTGCCAGATACAATCGGTGGTTTTAGTGTCATCTTTTCTAAGCTAACTAACTCATGGTACACTTGGCCAGAATCAGTGACCTACTGAAGTATTTGTACAGATTAAAAAAATTGATTTACTGTGTTCTTTTCTGAGCTTTTATGGTGCTTTTGGGTTTATTCTTGAACTTTGAACAGAGCCACGTTTGTTGGTTCCCCTTTTGTCTAAGACCAGCTAACATCCTTACAAACCTAAGCTTAACAGTGTTCTCATCACATCTTTGGCTTATAAACATAAAATTGGCATTCTTCTAACTTGAAGCTACTGTAAGCTTATTTTTTGAAAAACATTATGATATGGTAAACTTCACCAATTGGTAGGCTGCTGAATCTGGCAGTTGAAAGAACGAAAGCAATGCAGTGTAGCAAAGACTTTCTCAAATGTTACAAATGTTTTAAGGACCATTATTGTTTTGTCTGACTTACTGAATGCTTGTGTGCCATATTGTGCAACAGTCTGGCTAATCTTTTCACTCTATATGCAGCAAGTGTTTCAACTTTAACACTGATTCTCTTTAATTTCACTAAAAGTTCAGCTGATATTTTCTTAAAGACGTAGTTCAATTTTGTATTACATTCTCTTTCTTGCGTTCTTGGAAGAGATAAATAAGACTGATACCATCCTCATGTCTGTACGTTAAAATAAGCTGTTGCTAGGAGATTGTTACTTTAGCTTAGCGGCAAAACTGAAAGCATGGGAAACAGCTAATCTCGCTTTACACAAAAGTTAAAAAGAAATCCACCTCCCAACATAGTAAAAACTCACCAGTTAAGTTCTATCTTACTTGTTTAGTTATTTCAAAACCTGAAGTGTACAAATAACTAGACATTTTCAGCTTAGCAGCATGCAGGACTTTTACTCCACCAACTGAAGAGCCAAACTAGATGTTTGCTTCTGCTTCCCGTCATTTTGCTAAGTTAAGCTAACTCTCCTTGGTGTAGCTTCATGTTTACAGTGGAAAATATGAAACATTTGAAATACATTTTTCATTTCTCAATATGATAAATTATTATTATTATTACCTACTTACTTAATTATATCATGATGTTTTTAAGTACCACTGACATTTTAACTTATATCAGCATTTTCTCCATGACCAAAAGTAGTGAAATCTGCAGTGTACTGGGCTGACTGTTACCTAAAGTAGCTTATTACACCATTGTGGAAATTGTCTTCGTGCATTTGGAGCATAAAATAAAAACAAAGCACTGATACGTGAAAAGTATTAACGTGCAATAATAGGAGACAAACCTTATCCCAAAAACCCAGAGTAAAGTGTTTTAAAGAAAGAAAATTAATTCAACTTTTTTCATGGTCTTATAAAAAGGCAAGACAAACTCAAGGCTGCTGGAAATACTCCCAACAAGAATTACCTTTCATTGACCATATCGGGGATAGTGAAAGACCTTGAACAGTCAAATTCCTGGTCACAAGATCCTCCTCACATAATCAATTAACATGCTAACGTCAACACATTTTTATGAGCAAAAGCTGGGTCAAAAAAGCACCCGAGTAAACAAATGGTGAAATGAATTCATATCAGTTTAACTTTCACAGTGTCAAGGTAATGGCTTATTATATTAAAAAAAATTAAAATATAACAAATATCTATACAAATCTTTTTAGGAACTGAATATGTTTGTTTTTTTTTAATGGTGTGATGTGCTGATACTCAACAATGCTCAAAAATCCCTCATCAAACAGTCATGACAGCATTCTGACCTCAGAGAAGAGGAAGAAAGTTGGTCCAATACAAACCTCGGATTATTTCTTTCTTTTCTTCTGTTAATTTTCTATTTTGGGATCATTTGCTGTGCCACCAGGGCACCTCTCTTTGCCTGCTTCTGCAGCCTCTGCACAATCCTCCTCATGTATAATACATATGTCCTGAGGATAAAGCTCTTCATACTCACAAACACAAGCAGCAGTCGAGAGAAAATAACACAGAGGCCTCAGAACTTTTATGACAGCTTGTTTGAAATGAATGAAATTATTTCTATCACGGAAAGTACCTATGCCTACAAAACACATTCTGTTTTGGAGGGAAACAGTGACCTGTTGTCTGGACAGTGTGAGATCATCACTCATCCTTGCTGAAAAAGCCACAGCCATCAAAGCATTGCCAGAGGGAGTAAAATAATGAACATCTCCTCATGACCAAAGTGCAATCATGGATGGACAGAGATCTCGCTGCATCCACTCCTTTATACAGACCAACTTAGTATGTTATAATGATCTGATTATCCAAAAATGTTTGGAGAAACTGCAAATCATACCCGAAACTCTCATTTTTTTCTGCCCTTTTTTAATTTAAATGAAGGAAATTATCTGCTTCCAGCCTTGAAATTTCTACATAATCCCTCAAGTCTTTAAGGGCAATCACAAATTACAAAAAAACAAACACAAGACCATTCATAGATAAGATGTATGAGTAAACCAAGTGAATTTCAAATTATTTCTGCCAGGCACACATGACCAAACCGCTGACCCTCTCTCTCATGAGGGTGAGTCACTATGTATTGATTGTTTCAAAATCTCTTAAATCCAGTGTGACGCGTCTTTGAATTCAAATAGGGTTAAAGCAATCTATTGCTGTCTAGTTCATCTATATGGAAAGACAGAGGGCCCTATCTTACATCTGTAGCACAAGCGTAAGGCGCAAAGATTTTAATGTATTCAAGGAGTGGCCAAGACCACCTTTGCTATCTCACGCCAGGTGAAGCAGCTGTGCCCCGCCCCCCGCGCTCCTGACACACAGTGAATCCTCCTATCATCTGTGCACAATCACTTCATCAATTCATGGGTGTGTGTTTGGCTGAACATGCAATAACCAATCAGAAAGTCTGCTCTCATTACCTTCAAGAACAGGTGCACCCGTGGCGCAAACCCTGACATGATTACCAAGTGCAGACAAAGAGAAAAGACTTTCACGTGAGGAGACAGATCTGCTGGCTCAATTGGTTAAAGAACAAAAACTCTGGATATGGACCTTGAAAACAAGCAGATGTTTAAAAAAAACAAAAAAAAAGTTGTCTAAAACAGTGGCGATCGTTACCTTGTCTTCTGGCATCACCTGGGCAGCTGCACAAAGCATTCCCAGTAATATTTGGTGGAGGAGAAAATCTCTCTGAAGTTGTGCGCAAAATTACGCATGTTACCCATCAGGCTCTGACTGACATAGAAATAGTTTCTCTCCTCGTGTTGGGATAGCCTCTTGATCATATGTAACGTCTTGTTCATCGTAACTGTTTAATCCTTGGATTTTTTCGGGATCCAATAAAAACACAAGTTGATCCAGCTGTCAGCGACTGATCTGTTAAGATCTGTTATCTGACAGCTGGGATCCCGTCCCGTCTATTGAGATTAATTTGGCTTTATGACTATGATCACTCCTAATTTGTTAGTAGTGTGAATAATTTTAGAGACACATATTAGGCACGGTGAAAGAGGGTCAGAGACAGTGAGGGAGAGAAAAAAAAATGATGCTGGACCAATCCTGTCCTCTCCTGTCCTGTCATGTGTGTGTTCCCTTCATGTCTGCAAAATATCCTACAGATACAGACATTAAAACATGGTGTAACACTCATATGGTGTTGACTTTCTATAGGTCAATTTCAGGGGTATTTTTTGCCAAGAACCGCGCATGTCGCGTAAGAAATAGGTGAAAAAGGCATCAATTCTTCATGAAATTAATTTTACTTCTGGCTACACTACTGTTTCTGATGCAAAATATGTTCAAAGGATACTTAAATAACCTACACTTCTGTGTGGCGAACAAACAGAAACGAACAGTGTGTGTGATCTATGAGACGTGTGTGAACCTCGGCCAGCTATGCTACATCTTACACAGGCAAATTATTCGCACCTGCATTTGAACCATCTCTTTTCTGATCAAAGTGAAAGTACATTTTGACTTAATTGTGCCGCGTACAAGATAGCAGATGTGTCAAAACACGCCTACATTTCTCCCTTCACTTTCACACCTCCCGCCCACAGGCACACAGACGCAGCGCAGGTGCATTTGCTATCTCGCACACGTGGCAAAAATGATATCTGCGCTGGGTGCACAACAGCAATGACGCCCTAGTCTATCAGTTACACTTTATATAGTATTGATCCCTCATGTTTCTACATGTAGTATGCTGTGTTTGAAAGGATTAAGATGGCAGGTTGACACTAATTTCTGAGCAGCTGACATAAAGATGAAACAGCAAAGTTAGTGGACATGTAGTAAATGTGCGTTAAATGATTGCTGCGATTTGACAGATTTACTGTCAAAAATGACCCCATGGCACATGGAGCAATTCAAATTTACAAGGTCACAATGGGTGTAAAGATAAACTTATTGTCAGAAAAGAGAAACAACCATTATGGTTGTGCTGCATGAAATTATGCTTCACTCTTTAGTCATCACTCCAGCCTTTGCTTTTATTTCTTTGGGACTTCTTTGGGATTTTTCTGATAAAGCAAGAAAACAAATGAGTCTTTGATTAAAGTGGTTTCGACTGCAGCTAATTACGAGGCACTCAGCTATAGCTTAGATAATTGCTTGAGTCTTTTTTTTTAAGCCGATCAACTAAACAAATTTTTGATCACTCGTTTGTTTTTCATCCATTCATAGAAAATAACATCCGCAAAACCAATCACAGTAAAACTAATCAAGTCAAACAAACTGAACGAAACATTACAATATTCAAGCAAAATGCAACATGGAAAAAAATCTAAATTTTCCTCTAAAAAAAATATTCACTGTAAACGGATAACAAGTGACCAGCAATGTGTTTAAAATGCATTAGAGAGTCACTCTACTCTTAGCCAAGAATCATTGATATCCTTTTTATCTCAAAATGAAGAATCACTGTTGCTGTGAGACAGAAATTATATAAGGCTGTTATGTTCCAGTCTTGATCACATCATCTACCTCAACAGAAAATTTGTTGATATTACAAAAGTGAAATAATCTTTGGGAATTTTTATTTGTATGAAGCCAAAGTGAACTGAGAGTGTTTCATATGATATCATTGTTTTCCCATCTGGCACCGCGGATCTGAGCACAGACTGAGGATAACAGGGACCATCTAGCGGCTGTGAGGAGACGCACAGCTTTCGCAACACTTGCATAACAACAACCTTGTGCAGTACGTTGCTTCTTTACTAATGGAGTCAGAAGCATGTCATCCACTATTTATCCCTCAGCTACACATTCAAACACTGCTTTAAATAGACTGTGCCAGACACTCCGCCTTGGAACCTGTTGTCTTATATAACAAAACTGGTTCAGACATGATTCAACAATTGAGGACCCTGCCAAACATTTTGTTTTGTCTTTGAAAAACAATGTTAGACATAAACATAGCTAATTTCTGTGCAAGAGTGTTGAACACATCCGTGACTGATTTGCATCTTTGTATGTGTCCCAACTACAATCGCATCAGCAGGAAATCGCCTCGTCTCAGGTTTTTTTCTAGGCTACTAAAGACAATTCTGGTAAAAAATAAGCAAGCAGTTATGAGTTACAACCTCCAGGTTTATTGTACATTTACAGTTCTATTTGCTCTATTTTATGTTGAGTCATTTTCCACACTTCATTTCGTTCCACTTTTGGGCATTTTGTTGAAATATTTACTCATCATTCCTGCCTTCAGAGTAATGCATGGTTTGACATCTCAGTGAATACTCTTATTCTTGCTCTTAACACCACACATGGGAGTAACAACCAGTAGCTTTGCTTAGAATGAAGCAACAGATATGTCTGAATGGATACAGATACATCTAACGTACACAAATCCACCTATCAGCACCTCTAAAGCTTACTAATTAACATGTTGTTTCTTTTTGCTTTAAATTGCACAAAAATTGAAGTGTTGAAAAACAAACAAAAGACTTCGGGAAGTTACCTTCTCTGGCCAAAATAGTCATGTAAAAAAAAAACATGTAAAATTTCAACTTGTTGAATATGAATGTTTCACATATGATGCGTTAAAGGTCTTATAGACAAGTTCAAACCATTACCATGGAGAAGCTTGATCCCTCACGAAACAGAGATACCATGTGATACCAACGTCATTATACGATTGGCACAAAGGCCATGGTTTGACAATCTATTTGTGGATGGGTTTTTTTGTTGCTGTTTGTCTTTTTATTAATTAATCATCTACATACAAATATTACCAATATACTGTATCTGTTCCTTCATCCATCCATCCATCACCTGTAACTGCTTCTCCTTTGCAGGGTCGAGGAGCTGATCCCAGCTGAAATTTGGCAACAGATTAGTACACCGATATGTTACCTGTTCTTTTTTTGTACTTGTATTTTTTATATATTATAGGCTAACTAAGTTTATTGCAATATTGGTACATTAGCACTGTTGACCCATTTTACCCTTTTTTCTGTCTGTTAGTCTATAACGGCTGCTGGCTAAAGCTCCATATGTAGGATACAGACCTGAGAGTGATATTGATTTTCTTCAGAACTTAATCACATAGATTTGAAAAAAGAGTTTATCTTCTCTGCATCTCATTTATTTCAGCAACATCCCAGAGGAGCACATCAATCTAATATAACAAACAACTGCAGTATATCACATGATGTCAAATATGTTAAACACCCTAAATGATTGATTGACGCACAGAGTGCAGATGAAGCGTATATGGCACTTTTATTTTGTCAAATAAATCAAGAGTACACACTTTAGTAAAGTGTTGTGACAGATGAATAACAGACTGATCTAAATAGGTCAGTGCTGGTGTTCTCCTGTGACTTGGTCTGTGTTGAAATAAACCCGCCTGCCTGCCATCCGCCACAGTAAACGCCTTGTGATGGAGAGTCTGGCAGATGGGAAACAGAGATGCATCGAAAAAAAAAAAGAAAAAAAAAGAAAAGAAAAAAAGAAAAGTGTGAGGCTGTGCAAATTATGCAGACAGTTGACTGTTTCACAACCCTC